>RRZL01000082.1:961828-973368 GCA_006782975.1 Chlorella sp. Dachan | reverse complement strand
GCGGCAGCCTGGGCGGCCAGCAGGTGGGCAGCGCCGGCAGCAGCGGCAGCAGGCGCAGCAGCATGGAGCGGGAGGGGCGGCCCTGCATCCGCGCGGTGGCCGCCAACTGGCGCGCCTGGGTCGCCGTGCGCGACTCGCCCTGCCCAGGTGCGCATCCCCTGCTGCATGGGCGGGCTGCTGCGGTGCACACCTGTGCCCTGTGTTTGGGGGCTCTTGGCAACAGATGCTTGGCGCTGAGGGCAGCAGCAACGCCAGCTTGCGCGCTGGCTTCCCCCCAAACCCTGCGGCGTGCTGCTGCCAGCTCAACACGTTGCCTGCCCTCTCCTGTGTCCCTGCCCTGCAGGCCACCCGATGCGGTACAGCGAGGAGCAGGTGCGAGCGCTTGCGGGAAAGGGCTGCGGTCTTCCACCCTTGCAGACTCGTGGTGGCCTTGCTTTGCCCTTGCTTTGCCTTTCCATGCCTCCTCCTCTCACTGCTGGTGCTGCTGGCGGCTCGATCTCACTTCTCTCAACGCTGGCTGCTATCCATCCTTCTGCAGATTGTGTACCACTACACTCGCGACCGGGCTGTGCTGGCCAAGGCGCTGCTGCGGCGCGGTTGCGTGCCCCACTCCGCCGCGCCGCTGCCCGCCACTGGCCTGCTGGACCCCGCCTACCAGGCCTACCACTCAGCTGCCGTTGAGGCTCAGAAGACGGGGGGCGTTCGGACCTACCCGGTGGCACCCCCGGCCGCAGAGCCCATCAGCGCCGCATGAGCGGAGCTAGCGCCGACCAGCCGCCAAGCCAGCACTGTGTTCTGCAATTTGTGCAGCTGCTGGGCTCCGGCAGCGGTGGCCCCAGAACCCCCCAGAACCAGCTGCCTTGGCTGCAGGCAGGCGCGCCAGGCCCCTGCCCACCTGCGCCCTTGTGGGCCCAGTCCAGCCCTCCCCTTGCACGCCTGATCCTCCTGCCCTCCTCTTGCCTGCCCTTAAGCACCACGTGCCACCCCTTGCTATGCTGCCGTGCCCTTTCTAAACGGCTGTTGCTGCATCGCACTGCGCGCACAGATTCATACAAACAATCCTCGCCGCAAGGCTGAGGCTTGCTGCCGACCCTTTCTTTCCTTTCATTCACCCCTCTTATCCAACCTTTGCGGGCATTCCGCCGTGCGCAACCCGCTGTGTCGTCCCACCTGCTTCACCCTTCCGCTGCTGTTTGTTTGCCTGTGCCAAGCACCTGACCTGCCCTGGCCTGCTGTTGTTTGCCCTGCTCCGTGGCCCCGCCTGCTGCCCTTCCCGCTGTACATAGCAGCACGCTGTTTAGCCTCTTTTCACGCCCATACCCTGCCCTCCTTTTCATCCTGCCATTTTTGTGGCCGCGCGCCGCGCCAATTTTCGCCCCTCTTCCCTCGGACGACCCTTCTGACCCGAGATGCGTTTGACACGCCCAGCATGTGAGCCCAAAGCAACGCCCGAAGCAAGTTGAAAACCGAGCGGCGGATGCAGTCAGTTAGAGCAGGTCAGTCGGAAAGCACAGCAAGGTACAGCTAGGCAGTTAGGAGTCCAGTCAAAAGCACGGGAGGCTGCCAATCGGCAGCGACAGCATAGAACGGGTTGCAATCACGGTAGAATACAAGCTGCAGAAGAAGGGGAGCCGTCAAGAGCCGCTGCGCTCGCTGCCCCTGCTGCCGGCGCTGCCCCTGCTGCTGGGCGGCCGCTCCTGCTGGTGCTGAGCCTGCTGCTGCTGCACCTGCCACACCTGCTGCTGCTTGCGGCCCATGTCTGGGCTGACTGCAGGGCTGGGGCCCACGCTGTGGAAAATGCTCTCCAGCCCGCTGCTGCCCACTGTACCCGGCGTGAGGGCCGTGACAAAGCTGCCGCTCGCCTCGCTGGGCAGCTCCAGCGTCAGGCCACCGCTGCCGTACCGGCCTGGGCCGCCAGCCAGTGAGGGCGCCTCACACGCTGAGCTGTCATCAGTGAACTCAGACCGCCGGGACACGTGAGCCTCCATGAGCGGTCCCATGGGTGACTCGCACGCAGACAGCGACAGCTGCTGCAGCCGCACCCGCTCGCTCTCCTCCAGGCAGCTCAGCATGGCGGTGGCCTGCGCCGTGTTAGCCCGCTCCAACGCTGCGCATGCCGGGCAGGGGTGGGCAGGGGGTGAGCGGTTGCACAGGCAACCACTTGCAGGCACGGCCGAGTGGCCAACCCGAAAGAGAGTAGACAGGCCGTGGCACGGGCGCCTAGCATCGCACCACTCCACCCACAGGATAGCAGCCCCACCCACCTGAGACGCGGGCCTGCAGCTGCACATTGTCGTTGTCCAGTGCGGCACAGCGCTGCTGCGCCTCCCGCAGCTCCCGCTGCGCCGCCCGCAGCTCCTCCCCCTGCCGTGCCAGCAACTGCAGCGCGGCGCTGCTCTCCTCTCCAAGCGCAGCGCCCTCTGCGAGCAGGCGAGGCGGTCGGGGGAGAGGTTTGGGGTTGGCAGCAGCTGCGGTCGGCAGGCCAGCCCCTGCAACCGCCGGTCAGCAGGTCAGCCTGGCTGCCAAACCCTCTCGAAAACGTCATGTGGCATGTGCGATCTGCAACCCCCAAATGCCCCACAGGCGCCAGGCTGCCGGAATGCAACCGCCCCCTTGCGCGCACACCATCGCCCACAGCGGTCACCCACCCAGCAGCTCCTGGCGCAGCAGCGAGTTTTCAGAGGCCAGGTAGTCGCGCTCCCTCCGCGCCTGGTCAAGCGCCTCCTTCAGCGCCGCCCGCTCGCTCAGCAACTCCTGCGCAGAAGGAGGTTTGGGCGGTTCAACAACCAGCACTTGCGCGGTGTGCTGCACGGTCGCTCAACGCCGCCTGCGGCAATGGCGCAGGGGGCAAGAGGGCCACCTGCACGCATCTGCGGATGCAGCAGCAGCAGCAGCAGCAGTGGCGGCGGCAACGGCGCAGCACGTTCTCCCACCCCATGCTGCACCTGCATGTGCTCTGCCAGGAAGCTGCTCTCCTCCTGGGCCGCGCTGCTCGTCTTTTCCACCTGCGACCCGTAAGCGAGCAGCAGGTAGGCCAAGGCATTGGCACGGCGCGGGCCGGGATGCTTGCGACGCTTTGAACCGCTGCATAGACTGAACAGTGCAAACTTCCTCCCCATGCTGCACGCGCAAGACCATATAGTGCGCTCCTGCACTGCTGCTCGGCCAACCGCACCACGCCTGGCACTGCCGCACCCTCTGCGTCTCGCTCTTGGCGCAGGCCAGCTGCTGTGAGAGCGCCTCATTGGTGGCGCTGCGCACTTTGAGCGCCTGCTCGGCCATCTGCAGGAAGGCCTGAACCTGCACAGCAGCGGTGCAAGTGGCAGCAGAAAGAGTGAGAGAGGCACGCGGTGGCGGCGGCGCCGCCCGCGCCAGGCGGTCGGGTGACGGGGCAGGCCGGCACCGCTGCAAACGCTACTGGCACACTGCCGCGTGTGATTGGCGGCGCCCTGGAGCCTCCGGCGCTCCAGGCTGTTTGCGACAGCTCTCACCTGGCTCCATTTCACGTATTCGCTGGCATCGGGCTCAGCGGGCTGCGATGCGTGGGACCTCCGCGCCGGCGTGCAAAAGCCCTCCGCAAACAGGCTGGAACTCCGCCACTCTGCCTCCTCCTGCACCTCCTGCCTGAACCGCCGAAACTGGTCGAGCAGGCCCATGGTGGGCAGCTGTTTGCGCGATGGGAGGCCCGGTAGACCACCTTTGTTGCCGCCGCTCGCCAGCCGCTCGCCGCCGCTTAGCGTGCTCGCCCTTCGCCGCCACTTGGCCTTCACAATCAACCTCTCCTTTCTGACGGGGCGGCATACCTGCTGCTGCAGCACACGTTTACTAAGCACCCGGACAGCAGCTGTACAGCTTATGGCAGAGGGCATGGGCTGATGTGGGGACTAACAAGCGGAAGGCGGCGGGGCATCGAGACCATTCAGTTGGGCCCGGCTGGCAGCTTTGCTAGCCTTGCCGGAATTACCAGCTTGCAGCTGCAGCAGGCGGCAGCGGGGCATCGCAGACCATTCAGTTGGGCTTGGCTGGCAGCTTCGCTAGCCTTGCCGGAATTACCAGCCTTGCTACAACGATTTGAAGGCTCCGTCTGCATCTATGCATGGCAATGCTGGCTGCCTTGATGCTGGCCCCCTACGCAGTCCTCAGAGGGCCCGCGCCACCTTGAGCACAACCTTCCCGGCTGCATGCCCGCTTTCAAAGTAGGCGTGCGCATCGCTGTAGCAGTGCGGGGTTGCGGGAAGAGCAGCGCTTTGGATCCCGGCTGGGTGACCTGACCGGCACTGCACTTCCCCCACTCCCTGCAAACCTGGCCTGCCACAGCACTCCGTCGGACGAGTCGCCCCTCCACTCATACCGGCATGCACCGCCCACCTGGCACGCTCCAGCGGGAATGCGCGGGCGATGCGGGGCGGGTGGATGGCGCGGCGCTCCAGCAGGGAGGCCACAGCTGCCAGTTGCTGGCCGTTGGGCTGGATCACCACCAGCTTGAGGCGCGGGCCCAGGCCCATCAGGCCACGCAGCTTGCCGCTCACATTTGGGGGTGGGCATGGCAGCGGAGCAGCGGTGGTGGGTGCCATGGTGGCGAGCGCTGGGAGTGCAGGGAGGCACTTCGTGGGGCCCAGCCAAAGCCAGCGCATCGTGCCGTTGCGTGGAGGTGGGGCAGGAACAATGGGCTCGTTGGTGGCAACACAGCGCACTGGCGCAGCAGGTGGTGTTGTGGCGTGGCATGCGTGGCATGACATGGCATGTCGACTGCATGGCATGCTGTCGTGTGTTGCAAATGCCATGGCACGTCAATAGCAAGCAACGAAAACGACAGCGGGAAGGCCTGGAACTCGCATGCCCAGCAGGTCCGCCACACACGTCAGCTTGCCGCGCCAGCCCGAGCCTTCCTGCTTCACCCACCTGCGGGATGGGAGGCAACAGCATATCAGCCTAGCTGTTGGAGCAGCAGTGTGGGGTCATGAGCGCAACTCCAGGCGCAATCCCTCCCTCCCAGACGGCTTAACTTCTCGGCATTGGTCCACACGTGCACCAACGTGCCCCCACGGTTCAACATGTGAATGCAGTCCAGCGTGGTGCGGCCTGCAGTATGGGCAGTTGCGGCCGGCGCATCTGGTAAAAATGCTCCCCTTTGTGGAACGGCAGATCGCATGCAAACGAACCCATGTTGAGGTGTCAAACCCCGTCTATCCCCTGCTTCCCCAGTCCTCACCTTCCACCGCCTCGAACACCGCATCAAACTGGCACCCGCCCCTGCCGTAGAGCTTGGCGAGCAGTGCGACATCTCGGTAGTCATGGGTCTCATCGGCACCCAGCTGCCTGCGACCAGGGCAGATGGTGCGTAGCGTTTGGAGAGCGTGGAGCAGCAGACATCAGTGCCTCTGCCCAGCAACAGCCAGCAGCCATGCCTGCAGTAGCTGGCGTTCTGTGCGCTGCACGTCGCGGTCACGTGCCAGCCCCGCTGCTTGGCCAGCTGCACGGCCAGGCTGCCTACGCCCCCGCTGCCGCCGTGCACCAGCAACCGACCGCCAGGCGGCACAGCAATGCCCTCCAGGCCCTGTGAGCAGCAGTATGCCAAGTATGCGCTCTGCACTTGAAGCATCGTGTCCTTAAGCCATGCAAGGAGGCCCCGTGCACGCCGCCAGCACCCGCCCGCCCTGCCCCTCTCAACACACCCAGCCTCACCTGCCAGGCTGTGAGGGCCACCAGCGGGATGGCGGTTGCCTCCTCAAAGCTCAGGTGCTGCGGCATGAGGGCCAGGTGCTCCTCCACCACTGACACCAGCTCCTCATCTGCGCTCGAGGTTGTGAGGCAGGGAGTGGGAGGGGCAGGGAAGCAGGTGGCCACGGCTGTATGCCTTTCGTTTGCAGCGACTTGTTGCGCAGGCTGGCATGGCACGCAGCAGAGCACATGCATGCCAGCAGTTGCAAGGCGCAGCGGCCTCACATGCGCCGTAGGGTGACTGGGGGAAGAAGCAGTCGGACACCGCAAACACGCGGTCACCCTGCAGGTCATGTGGCGATGGGCATCCATCTTGCCCCTGCAGGGGTGCTGCTCATGCGGCGATGGGCGGCCACCTTGCGACGGCACACAGCTGTCTCCTTGGCTGACCGGCAGGGAATCGTAACACGCGCAGGCCATGCTTTTCCCACAGAACTGTGAAGCAGCAGTTGGCTTACTGGCTTGAAGCGCGAACCGGGTCCTGCCTGCTCTTCCAGCCCAGCCAGGTCGCCTCCAGGTACCTTGGGCAGCCGGGTGAGCGGCGCGAAGGGGAATGCCTCCCCTGCTCGCACTTTACTATCAACGGGGTTGAGGCCTGCGGCGCAGCAGCGGTGAACGACCGGCTGTAAGACCGGCTGTGCTGACTCCTGGCCGCATGTGACAACACAAGGCTGTGCAAATAGGAGGCACAAAGTGCGGGGCAGGAGAACACAGCGGAGGTTGGCGACATGTCTGCCTGGCAGTGCACACCCCCGCGCTCGCCCACCTGCCGCGATGACTCGCACCAGCACCCTCCCTGGCGCCGCTGGTGGCTCGCTCCAAAGCACCGGCACCAGCACCTCTGGCCCTCCCAGGGAATCGAAGGCGGCCGCCCGCATGAGCCTGCGGGCAATGGAAGGCAGAGGGGCGCTTGCCGAGCGGGCGGAGACGGCGGCAGCGGCAGCGCTGGCCTGCCTGCGGCTGGACGGTCCCTGGCCGCCCGCCTTTGCAGCAGGTAGCAGCGGGGCGGTAGCAGCAAGTGCAAGAGCTTACCCATTGGGCGTAGTGACCAAAGAGGGCATTTGGTCGACACCTTGGACGGTCGTTCCCTGTGCTGCAGCAAGCTTTCTCAGGCTACTTGCTCTTCGACTAACCCGGTGCTGCAGGGTGGCCCTGAAACAGTGCGCCTGGCAATGGCGGCACACCCTGCCCGCTGGCCTCGAAGCAGCGCTGGATTGATTACTTCCATGTGCTGAGTTGCTTTATTAATACTTGAAACAAATTCACAAGGAGGCATCATGGTTCAATGCATGTTTACTGTGTTGTCCAGCAGATGCGTTGCCGACTAGGAAATCACAGTGCAGCCGTGACAACTTTTCATGCTAGCTGCTGTGCCTTGGTGGTTCATCATCAATGCGCCGCAGCCACGCCGCACTGTCACATGCTGCTGTCCTGGCTCATGACCATGCCTGCGTGCCCCAGCGCCAGCAGCGTCATTCCGATCTGCAAGGCCCAGGTGCAGTGGCAGCCTGTGTGGAGGCCTCGCATGTAGCAACACAAGCCTGCTGCTGCATTGGGTCCCTGGTCATACTCTGCACGTGCCAACTGCTTGCTGGCCTCCTGTACCGTTGCGTACAAAGATTTTGTGCTGGGTGGCCGGCTGCACCCGGCCCTTGAGGGCGAAACGTGCGCAGTACATCTGCGAGCAGGGGCACTGGGGGTGGGGTGGGATGCGGCCGCACCAGCGCAGCAGCAGCAACGGGGAGGCCAGGGATGCCAACCAGCAACACTGCAACCAAGTAGCGCAAGCCACCACCTGCACGCCCCGACAGCAGCCATCAACTCAATGCTCACAGTCCACCCCCTGCTCACCACAGGAGCCCAGGCAATGGGCGCTAGCTTGTCCCACTGCGGCCGGCGGGGCGGGCGAGCCTGTGTTGCATCCTCCCAGCTGGTGCCCATGCCCCTCTTCTCAGCTGCAGCAGTACCCCGGCAGGGCCAAACACCATGTATCATGAGGCATGCGCGCATGCTCAGCCGTGTACGAGGGCAGGACGAGTACGAGGGTGCGGCAGAGCTGTGCAGCCAGGCGGCAGCGACAGCGGCGGCGGCGGCAACCGTAGCTTGCGCAGTGTAGTGCGCCGCCAGCTTTGCGGCACGCCTTATGCCCTGCCATATTCACTTGTTTCCACGCAACCCGGTTTCCGCCTTCCAGCCGCCCAACTGGTTCTGGCACGAGCCCAACCCGGTTGCTGCAGGCTCCCTCGAGCACCAGGGCAGCAATCGAGGAATGTTTTGAAACAAAACTCACAGTTGCGATGCAGGGCATTGGGCCACGGTCGAGAGCTCCCGCACGAGCATACCGCGACGAGCCGCCAACTGGCCACTCTCTGCTCTTGCACTGCGTTCAATTTACACAAGTGATCTACAAATAGCATAAGAAGGGTGTCTCGAATGAAAGGGAGGGCACATTAAATGGAGGCAGCCGCAATAGCAGCGAGTTGAGAGGGCGTTGCAAGCGCTGCCACCTGCAAGGGGCTGGAAGGTGCATCCTCCCAAAGTGTGCAGTCTGGGGCAGGGCATGCTGCTTTGGGCAGCAAGCCCAACGAAGGTTCTACCTATCGGAAAAGAATCAAGTCAGGGTCAAGCGATGGGTCAGTGGCGGAAAAAATAGCTGGCAAAGCAGACAGGTGTAGGGGCAAGTATGGGTGAGAAGGAGGGAGGCCGAGGAGTGGGGCATCAGCACCTGAACTGATGCTCCGCACAGTGAGTGAGAAGGGATGAGGAGGTACACGAACAAACAATTGGGGCGCGGCACTGCCACGTTAGGTGCCGCGCGGTGGCCTGCTGCTGGGCAGCAGGCAGGGTGTGCCCAGGTGGTGTGGGCCAGCAGGCAGGGTGTGCCCAGGTGGTGTGGGTCAGCAGGCAGGGTGTGCCCAGGTGGTGTGGGTCAGCCCAGGGCGTGCGGCGTGGACGGCGCCAGGCCGCTGCTGGAGGGCACCTGCCGCAGGCTGCCGCTCTGTGACAGGGGCAACGCGTCGACTAGTGCTGCCGCCGCCTCCGGCTGCAGCTGCGCGCCGTGCCGCGAGATGACAGCAGACGCTGCCCGGGCGGCGGTGCGGCCCATGGTCACCAGGTCCCGCCCCGTGAGGTGAGCGTACAGCAGGCCGGCCGCAAAGGCGTCGCCTGCGTGGTGAGGGGCGCAAGGAAGGCAGTGAGTGGTGGGGCTATGGGGGCAGGCCGTCATCAGCCCGCCAGCCATTGCAGACTGCCAACAGCTCACAGCCGCCCCCAGCACCGGCTCCAAGCAACCACAACCGCAGATGGGCCTGCTGCTTTAGCCCTGCCCACAACGCCCAGGCGTGCGTTCACCTGCTCCGCACGTGTCCACAGGCGGGCTCTCCATCCAAACGGGCGGCTGGCAGTGTATCTCCCCCAGTGCCGCAATGTAGGACCCTGCAGCGCCATCAGTGACCACCACCACGCTGCAGTGCGGCGCCAGGCGCAGCGCAAGCTGCTCGCCGGTGGCGCAGTGCAGGTGATTGGCGGCCGCCGCCAGGCCCTGCCGCTGCGCTGCTGAGGGCGGCTCGTAGCGCAGCAGAGCGGCTGCCTCCGAGGCATTGGTGAACAGCAGGTCGATGCCCTGGTCAATGGCCTGCCACAGCTCCACATGGTGGCGCTCAACCACCCCGGCGTCGCCAGCCGTCATGGCTACCACACAGCCTGCGCGGCGCGCCGCGGCGATGGCCTGCAGGGCGGTTGTACGGGGGAGGCAGGCTGGTGGGAAGGCTGCCGACCAACTAGCATGCAGCAGGCAAGCAATGTAGGTCGGTCCATGCCACAGAGCGGGAGGGTAGCGGGTGCTGCCAACGCCCCGCACCTTGGCGATCGTACGCTGCGCGCCGGGAAGCTCCCAAAGGTACCCTGCACAGCAAGGCAACCGAGCGAGGGTAGTGCTTGTCGGCTAGCTGCACCAGGCATGGCCAGCAGAGCAGGCCGGCACGGAGCATCGCTAGCAGCGCCGACATCCACAGGCTTCGGCTGCAGCAGTGGTGGTCATTACGTACCGGGATGTCCAGCCCAGACACCCGAATCCCCAAAAAGAGGGCCCACCTTCCACCACCAGGCAGCGGCTGCGCGCAATGGCCGCCTCCAGTGCAGCGTCCACCTCCACCTCAGCGGGCGTGCCCAGGTACGACAGCATGGTCCTGGATGCATCCGGTGCCGTCAGCACTACCACCGTGCCGGTCGCTGCGCCTGCAAGCGGCGGTGACACAACCTCCACGCCCGCCTGGCGCATCTGCGGCAGCGGTGGCGCGGTGGGCGGCGGAGGGTGGGTGCACAGCGGCAGGCACCCGCCCTTGGGTACGCTTTCAGCCCAGACCAATCGCAGACCACACGTCGCACCCAGGCGCACCTGTGCGGAGAAGAACCCTCCCAGCGGGTCGGAGCCCACCAGCCCCGCCATGCCGACACGCAGGGGTGCGCCGCCCCAGCGTGCCGCGCCTGCCGCCGACAGGCGCGCCAGCCCCAGCAGCGTGTTGGAGAGGCTGCCGCCGGCGCTGATGGCTGTCTCACGCCCCTCCAGCTGAGCCAGCACCTCGGCCCGCTCCTCCACGCCAATCAGCCTGCTCGCATGAGCAGCGGGGGCTGTGCAGCGTCACGACAACAGGTCACATGCACAGCAGGGCTTTCCTAGCGGGGCTTCAGCTTGGCGCTGCATGCAGGGCGGGTGCCGGCGGCGCACCTGCGGCTGCCCTTCTCCACGCCCAGGTCCACCAGCAGGCCGTCCTCCACGGCGGCCGAAATGTCCACCATGGCCTGCACGCAGGGATGGGGGTGGCATTCGTGGTTGGTCAGTTTGCGTCACAGCTGACGAGCGGCACACACACAGAAGCAGCAGGGGGAGGGTACGGCTGACGACCTGTGGTAGAGGGCTGGCGGGTTGCGACCCGGCCACAGCGGGGGGCAGCCTTCCGAAGCCAGAGTTGGCCTTGCCTGCCGCCAACCTAACCTACCTGCGCGAGGCCGATGATGTCGAAAGCAGGCTCCAGGCCGTCTGCTGCCTCGGCCGCCGCCGCCTGCACGTCGGTGGCCGCTCCGCTGCCCAGCGCCAGCTCCAGCCGGCCATTGTGGCTGCATAGGGCCCACGGGCTGCTTGTGCTGCGGCTCAGGGGCAGCAGGCTGGGGCGCGCTGGTGGAGCCTGGCGCTGTTGGCGACCCGCAGAGGAGGCCCCCGCTGCCCGAGCGCCGCTCGGGCTTCTGAGGAGCTTCATGGCTGGCTTGGTGGCTGCTGCTAGCGGCGCTAGAGGGACTAGTGGCGCTAGAGGCGACTGGCCATAGAGTTGCCAGGGTTGTGTGGCTCTGCAGCCTTGTCGGGCCCCAGGGGGCGAGGCGGCAGTGATGCACAGCGCATGGCACGGGCTGGCAGCCGCGTTTGTGGCTCCAGCCGCGCCATGCATGAGGCGTGTCGAGCGCAAGTCAGGCCTCAGTCGGTCGGCTGTACGTCAACGCCACAACACAGATCTTGGTTGCGTAGCCTGTGCGGCCGGCGAGAGGCTCCCGGCTGGGACTGCGCTTGGAACTTCACCATCGGGCCCAGCAGCCACCCCCAGCGCTTCAGCAGCCAGCCAGCACAACCAAAATGGCGGAGCCGGAGGGCCTGGGCCTCTCTCTCGACGACATCATAGCCCGGCAGCAGCAGAAGCAGGAGCGGCAGCAGGGAGGCTATGGAAAGCAGCGCAGGGGCCGGCAGGATGGCCAGCAGCAGCAGGAGTGGCGCGGCGGACGCCAGCAAGGTGCTGGGGGCCCACGCGGCGGCGGCGGCGGCGGCGGTGGCG
>RRZL01000082.1:950273-960859 GCA_006782975.1 Chlorella sp. Dachan | reverse complement strand
GGCGGCGCGCGGGGCGGCAGTGGGGCAGGCGGCGCCAGCGTGTTCTCGCGCCTGGGCGGCAAGAGCGGCCAGCAGCAGGACCGCTTTGCACCCTACTGACATGACAGCCTGGCTGTCAAGAGTTGCTCCCGTGCTCTCACTTTGGCCACTCTGTGAATTTGACCCGTGGCAAGTGGCAGGTGGTGTTACAGCGGGTCCAATACATACTAGGCTGCGGATGGAGTGCTCACAGCAGCAGCGGTGCAAAGGCAAAGCTGGAAAACCGGGCTACATACGTTCAGCGGCTGAGGGAAGGAGAGAAATGAGGGACGAATAGGTTTTGAGTAAGCAAGAGGGTGCAGAATCCGTCCAAAGAAGCGCCCTTGGCAGGGGTGGTGCCGCACGTGCGACAGGAGGCAGGGCAGCACAGCAACAGCCCTTGGCGGCTGCGGAGGCGGGGGTTGGCAACAAACAACCGGGCAACGAGGGCAGATCAACATGGCAGGGGAGGCTGTCAGGCGCATGGGGCAGGAGGGAGAGAGAGGGCATTCGGGTGGGTGGGCCACATGGCAAGTACAGGGCGAGAAGCGGTGCTCCCTGCAGCCTTGGAATGATGCATTGTACAACAGTGGGCAGCCCTGCCGTGCATGGCAGCGTGGACGTGCAAGCGGCAGGGGTGGACAGATCGCAGACAGTGCCGGAGCCACGTGGCGTGAAAGTTGGTTGAGCAGCCAGGCATTCGGCTGTGGAGCGGCGGAAAGTGCTGATGGGCAATCCTGGGCAAGAGGGGGCAACAGCAGGACGCAGCGGAAACAACGCCAAGGGGAGGGGGTGTGTCTGGTGCATTTAGTTGGGGTGGCAAGGGTGCATGGGGGCCACTGGCCGGACGATCGTTGAGCACCGGCAGCTAAGCAGGGTGACGGCACGCCAGCGTAGAGGTGGTCGAGCGCCCAGCGTCAGCGGCACGCCGGGTTAGGCGCCAAACTTCCATTTGCCGCTCAGTGCACGCTGCAGGCCAGGCAGGCAGCGGGCAAGGTTGTTGGCAGAGCGCAGGCCAGGCAAGCAGCAGCATGGCAGCCTGGCTGCGACAGGGACAGACCGGTGCCTCAGCCCCAGCTCGCCGCCATGCCCAGCAGGGCATGAGCTGGGCACGAGCCAGCCGTCGTCCTCGCCTCACCAGGATTGACTGCTGCGGGTCTTGCAGGCCGCTGCCCACCACTGGCACGCCCACCGCTGCGCCGCCAGCGGGGCCGTAGAGCTCCCTGCTGCCGCCGGTGCCAGAGGCGGCCGCAAGCAGGGCCTGCTGCTGCACGCTGGTGCCCATCAGGTGCGCTTTGACCACCTCGTAGATGGCCTTTTTGTCGCGGTCGCTGCGGATGGGCTGGCCGTCTGCGGGGCGGGGGCATACCGATGTGGTGGGTGGCGATGGGGAGGGCTGGTGCGCGCTCATGGCGGCACCCGCACTGGTTGCAACGACGGCGCCATTGGTTCCAAGGGTTTACAAGCAGCAGCAGCACGCAGCAACACCCATGCTGGTTCCAAGGGTTTACAAGCCCGGTGCGCCTCACCCACCCAGACACCCGGCCCGCAGCAGCTCACTGGGCAGGTGGACAAGGAAGCGGTGCACCTCCTGCGCCGGCGGGCCGCCCGCCAGCGGCTCGCCAAACGGGTCCAGCCCCGGCTTCTCAATGTACACTGCAGCCGCGGCGGGTCGGGTGGCGGGTTGTTGGGGTAGGGTGGGAGGGATAAGGGGTGGCATCAAGTGGCAACTGCCATTCGGGAGGCGAAGCTGCCACCATGCGTGAAGTGCCAGCCCAGATCACCACCAAAGCTGCCCACAGCGCCGGCTGGCCACCTCGCACCGTCGGCCATGAAGACGCCCACGCCCGCGGCCGACAGACCCTGAGTGACGTCAAAGGTGACCCGCGGGCGGCCGCGCCCGCCGCTGTCAATGTTGGCCGTCACCTGTCCGGCGGGGATGGGCATGCAAAGCAGCCAGGTCAGGTGAGCTGCGCTCCAAAATGCGTGTCGTTTACGGCAGCTGAAACAGAGCCCACCAGCGCAGGCAGTTGGCCAGCAGCAGCACGCAGCAACAGGCCTCCTCTCAAAGCCCGGGGCCCCCTCACCGTCAGCTCGGTGCACGCCGCGTCGTACGCGTCCCTCAGCTCGATGCGCACGGGCAGGGCCACCGCGGTGCGCACCCGCTCCACAAGCTCCTCAAGCGCGTCGCTGCGGTGGTGCAGGGGTGGGGTGGGGTGGGGTGGGGTGGGGGAGGGTGCAGGCGGAGGGGGGAGGTAAAGGTATGCACACTTGGTGGCGTCATGAGGCCCAATGTGCACTGGTACAACCTGGCACGCAGATCAATCGGCGCGGCACGGCAGCCGTGGAAGCCGACAATGGGCAACAGGCTGGTAGCAAACCCCGTCCACCCAGTGCCAGCCCCGCGCCCACCCGTCAGTGATGCGTGCGCCCTCCTGGTCCTGCACAAACAGGTCCACCTCGCAGATGCCGTCCTCGAACACCTCAATCTTGCCGTACGCCACGCTGCGTGCGGCGGGCGGCAGCGGAGCGGGGGCTTTCAAAGCTGAGACACCGCAGGTTGGTGGGCACGAGGGCCAGCTCGGAACCATGCGCAAGGCAGCGCCGCCAGGTGGCAGGCTGTGTGGCACCCCTGCAAACCTGCCAACCGCATCATCTTTAACACAACAAGCGGCGCTTGCCGCCGGTCAACTCCTTCCAGACCGTCGCCAGTTTGCCCCCAGGTAGAACCCCCCGGCCATGCTCGTGTACCTCTGCACGCTCCCCAGCGCAGCGCCCTCACCGCAGGTCGATGTCCTTCAAGCTGCGAAACAGGTCGTAGAGCAGGCCCTTGCGGTCGCGGCAGCGCAGCGTCATCATCGAGTGCGCTGCGCTCGTCTCGTTGTCCACGCCCACCTCCACCTCTGTCCAGGGAGCACAGAAGTAAGCTTTGGTGACAGAACATGGCAGCAAGTGTGGGGTCGGTGGCCCCATGCCACCCACACCGGGGGTGCCCAAGTCAGGTCGGCCGCTTCGTGGTCAGTCCCACCAAGGCTGCCATGTGGCACAGCATGCCAGCGGCTCTCCTGTGAGGCTCTCCAACCCACCAGCAGCCCACCAGCTGCCCCAACCGCTCACCCGCGCTGCGCTCCGCGTACGTGTCCTTGATGCTGAGCGAGTCGATGCTGCCGCTCCCCGCCTGCTTCTTGTGCCCCACGATGCGCCGCAGGTTGGAGGCTGCGCGGGCAGTGAGGGCGGCGAGGCAAAGCAAGGCGTCAGGCACAATCCTGGACCAGGCCAACTTGCACAGCACATGGCGGGGGAAGGAGCATGTGGGCACAGTAGCAGGGAGCCTCCCTGGTCCCTCCCTCAGCGCCTGCCCCACTGCCAGCTGGCTCACATGAGGTGACATCTTTGCAGGCTCGGCGGCTGAAGGACGAGGCCCCGGCGTCGGCGGCCAGCGAGTCGGGTGGGGCAGGAGTGATGGTGCACTCTGTATTGCTGCCCAGTGCGCCCTTGATGCGGTCACACACCTCCAGCACCCTGCAATGGAGTGGCGGGGAGGGCGTTAAGAGCCGTGTTGGGGAGGTTGCACAGTGCTACGGCTTGCGGGTGGGCCACTGCCATCCGCAAGCAATCAGAAGAACGCTCTCGGCAGCCCTGGCTGCCCCTCCCCGCACCTGTGGTTCTCCGGCAGCTCGTTGCGGTTGTCGAAGAACCAAAACATGTCGGACACCTGGCCGCTGGGGCTGGTGGTGATGTGCGCCTTGAACACCTGCAGCCAGATGGGGGAAGGTTGGTAGGGGCTGGTGGTGAACTCAAGAAAGCAGCGCACAGCTCTGGGGCAAAACCTGCGCACAAGAGCAGGGAGGTTGCAAGCCGCACGGAAGGTGGCCAGCAAGTCCACTCCCAGCATGGCTGTGCTGTTCAGGCTGCTCACAGTGGTGTCGCTCTCCCACAGCGCGTGGGACAGCGAGTGCAGCATGCCCTGCCGGTCGTAACCGGCCACCTGAGAGGGGGTGCAGGCATGGGGCAGGGGGGCAGCGTTCAGCAAGGGAGCCTGGGCTGCCAGCTGCAGCTCGGCGCTTCCGCCCTTCAAGGCAGCTCGGGGCTGCTACAAACGCACCCTGCGAAGCACCCCAGCACAGACCCAGCCCGCACCTGCAGCAGGAAGGGCTGCTGCTCCTTGGGCACCGAGCGCCACCGCCACAGCTGCTGCAGGGAGTCGGTGCCGGAGGGGCAGATGGCCTCCAGCCGCGACTTGAGCAGCTGCCAGCGCGGCGGCACGCCTGCAGGGGCACAGGTGGGCATGCATGTAGAGTGTGAGGCAGGACGGCAGCCCACAACCGCGCACTCAGTGTGGCAGCGGCAGCAGCAGTTGGGAGGCCACTCGCCGAGCAGCGGGGCGAGCGCCGCCGCTTGCGTGCTGCTCTGCCTGCCGCGCCCAAACTACTTGTCTGAGCAGGAGGGCGCACCTGATGAGAGGCAGACCCTGAAGATGATGAAGCACCACTGACCGTCGGTGCTGATGTCGCCCTGACAGGGTTTTTGGGGGGGGGGACCGGGCGCAGTGGGCCGGAGTGTGCGGCCGGACCCCAGATGGGCCCCACGCAAACACAGCCCAGCCCTACCTGCCCCCGCAGATGATGGGGGCACCCCCTCTCCCAGTGATGATGTCCCCCCCCACCCACCCACCCACCTTCAGGATGCGCAGCCCAAAGTCGAGCAACATGCGCGCAATGTCCACGCCCAGGCCGGTGGCGTCGGGGCAGCTGCAGCAGCACAGTGCGGGCAGCGGCGCATGCGGAGGTGAGCAAGCGGCGGCAAGGGTGGCCGCATCCTTGAACCGACGCATGCAAGTAGGCCGAGCAGCCGGACCAGGCGGCAGCAACCAGACTGGGGTGCCCACGGCCCGCCTCCTGCTGCTCGCACCTGATGCGGACCTCTCGAACGCTGAGGTCCTCGTCAGGCAGCCGCCTGCAGCAGCGGCGGGCAACACGCTTTTTTCCGCTGTATCCTGGCAAGCTCGCAAGGTAAGTGTGGCGATGCACCGCTGCGCTGCCCACTGGAGGGCGTGAGGTGGGGAGGACCAAAATATCAACGCATGCGGCCAAGCGCTGGGGCCTGGTGCTGCAGCCGGTGGCAGCTGCTCACCTGATCACCACCGACTCCTCCTCCAAGTCCATGGCTGTGCTACCTACTGCGGTAGCTGCTGCTGCTGCTATTGCAACCGCTGCTGCCTCTGCGGCCGCTGCTGCGGATGCAGCCGCTGCTGCGGATCAGCTGCTTGCCTCTGCGCCGGCCGCCCGCGCTGCCGCCACATGCGCTGCAGGCAGCCCTGGCCCTTGCACGATCCAGCCACGCCGTGCCCAAGGTTAATCAGGCTGGGTTGGGGGGGCTGGGGGCCTGGGGTCGCAGGAGGGAAACGAGAGGAAGAGGGGTTTCCGAGCGGGCCCAGCGCCCGCTGCAGCTTCCCTCGAAGCTTGCACAGCACATCCACACAATGCCCTCCCGGTTTCCCCACCTTGCGAAGCGAGCGGGGCTGCCCGGCCTGCCCTAAAGACAGCACGCGGTCTGGGGCTCGGTGGCGGCCCTCTCGACCTTGCACGGATACGTGGACGTGGTTTGCAGCCTAACTAGCAGCAGCAGCGCCTCCGAGGGAGGACTTGTGAGCAGGCCCCTCAATGCAGGCTCATGAACACTGGTCTCCCCGCCTCCCCGCCCACGCATTGCCCATTCGATCCAGCCTCCTCACCATGCAGACTACTGTGGCATCCGTGGCAGCCCCGCTGGTGGCCCAGCCGGGCGCCCGCCCCTCCGCTGCACCAGCGTCGGTGCGTGCAGCCGCCTTCCGCCCCGCCCGGCGCGCTCTGCAGCGGATGGCGCGGATCCAGCTGCGCGCGGTCAGCCAGGAGAGCGGTGAGTGGCTGGGCGGCAGCGCGGCGGGCGGCGGCGGCGGCTGCGGCCTGCCCAGGCTGCATCCCATTTTGCGGGCATCGCGCTGTGACCGTCGCTGTACCTGATTCCACATCCTCCTCCCTGCCGCAGCGAGCGCCACCTCCACCAGCAGCAGCCCGCCGCCCGGCTTTGTGCCTGTGCTGCGGCCAGAGGATCTGCCCAAGGGTGGGCGTGGGGGGCACCAGGTCGGAGGGTTGCAGTGCATCAGCCAGGGACGGGCACGTGAGTTGGCCATTGGAGCCACTCGAACCGTGGACGTGCTGTCTTCATTGTTGGTGCGGTTGCGGGCCCCCGCTCTGGGCTGCATCTTGCATGGCCAGCCCGCCCAACTCATTGGCGTGTCGGTGCAGGCGTGCGCAAGGAGGTCCGTGCCGAGGGCAAGACGGTGCTGCTGTTCTGGTACCGCAACCAGATCTATGCCATCGAGGCCCGGTGGGTGCTGCGCCTCGAGAAGTTTACATGGGATGTGGCCAGACTGCCTGGCCATGGAAACCCGTAGCGCAGCCGTACAAGCAGTGGCAGCTGTGATTGCCTGCCGACCTTGGTTCCTTGGCACCTTCCGCTTGGCCGCAGGTCCCCCGCTGAGGGCGCCTACAGCGAGGGCTTCATCCGCGCCAAGTTCACCCAGGACTTCTGCATAGGTGCGCCGCCCGGCACGTAACCTGCTCAATGCAGCCGCACCATCAGCGCTGATGCGTGGGAGGCCAGCTGCTGGGTGCGTGGCTGCCTTCCCTGCCGCGGCGCACCTGGCCGACCCTCCCACCGCCTGCCGCCCTGTCTGCCCTCCTCGTAGAGTGCCCCGCCACCGGCAGCCTGTTCAGCCTGAAGGACGGCTCCATCGTCAGCTGGTGCGAAGCAGCCTGGAGAGGGGAGGGGAGCGGTGTTGGAGTTTGGTATAGCCGTCTAACAGGCGGCATTGGCGGGTTGCGTGGCTCCCTGGTTCAGGGCCTGACCCCCAGGACATGCCGCCGATGGCGTCCCTGGACCCAGCCCATGTTCACCTGCCTCCCCGATGCCCAACGGCGACCCTGCCACCCAGCCCATGTTCACCTGCCGCCTCGATGCCCAACTGCGACCCTGCCACCCAGCCCATGTTCAACTGCCTCCCGATGCCCCCCCTTGCCCTGCCGCCAGGTACCCCAACAATGTCGTGCTGCGCCTGCTGACCCCCAAGGACACGTGCCGGCCGCTGGAGATCTACCCCGTGCACCTGGGCCAGGACGCCATCTCGGTCAACGTCAGCGGTGAGTGGGCACCGCCTGCCGGTTGACCGGCCGTCGGGGGATGCAGGGTGCTGAGCGGCGCTGCTGTGCAGCCTACGCATTTCCGGCTGCTGCCGCCGCACGCCTCGCACGCCTGCAAGCCACGTCGCTGGGACCTGCATCCACCCTCGCCCTGCCCCGCACTCCCCCCGCCCCGCACCGCTCACCCAGCGTCGCCCCTCAACGCCTCCTGCCCGCAGGCAGCACTGCGGGCGGCGGCCCCACCACCCGCGGCGGCTCCGACACCAGCCTGGAGAACAACAACGTGTACGGCCTGGAGCCCAAGGTGTATGTGGAGGGCAGCCCCGCCGCGCCAGGTGAGGCAGGCTGCTCAACGCGTGGGGCTGGATCGGAGACAGCCGTCAAACAATGGGCTGATGTGCAGGCACTTGCGCAGGTGCAAGATCGTTTTGGCCAGGGCAGCCCCGCCTGCGTGAATGAGTGCCCGGCGTTTATCAGCTTGCGGCTGGGGCTGGCAGACGCCGCTTTGTGGCAGACTGTGGGGACCCACCCCATCCAGTCACCGCCATTTCTCCGTGTGCCCAACTGCAGAGGCCAATGACAGCGGCGATGGCGTGGCGGCGGCCGCCACCACCGCCCTCACCGCTCTGGCTGTGGTGTCGGTGCTGGCTGCGGGCGGCGCCACTGCGATTTATCTGTTCGGCGGAATTTGAGGCCTCAAAGCTTGCCACGGGTTGCTGACTCATTAGCAGCTGCCTCCCTTTGGTAGGCTCTTGTCTAGCCGTCGTGGGCTCCCCGCCCTGTCTTGCCCTGCACTTGGCATCAGCTGCGCCGGCTCCCTTGTGAGAGTGGAGTGGCCGGCCTCGATTCAACTCTTGATCTTTCTGTTTCCACTGCCTTACATTCATTTTGTTTCCATGACGAGAGCTTTGAGCACAAACAAGGAACGAGCATGTTTAAAAAAACAAACAAGCAAACACCAGCATGGGTGAAGGAATACATGGCAGCAGGCTCCTGGGGAGCTGCAGTGCCGTAACATGGTGGTGGCCAGAATAGATATATGGGGTCAGGGCTCAGCCCGCCCACGAAATCTGCAAAGGCGCACAAGCATACAGCAGGCCAGGAAGCCAGTGCCTGATTGCGTGCGGGGGAGGCAAGCGCTGCTGTTTGTTGAAAGCATTGTTGGTGCCAGGTGCCTCTCACTGGGCAGCTGCCGCAGCGGGCAGCACCGCCGCCGCCGCAGCAGCAGGCAGCGCAGCCGCCTCGTCCTCCTCGTTGTACTCCTCCTCGGCCACCTTGAAGAACGTGTAGCTGTGGGTGGGTGGGTGGGTGGGTGGCAGCAGAAGATGGGTGGGGTGAGATGCGGTTGGGTGGCATGCATGCGGCTTGAATGGCAGCAACTGCTGGCTGCCAAGCAACGCTGGTGGCCTTCAGCGCACACGCACCCACGCTGCTGGTGTTCACAACTGCGGCACGTCAGGACAACCCGTGCCGGGCCCCACCTGAGTGTGATGATGTTGATGCCGTTCATCTTTGGGTCGGTGGCAAACTCGGGGTCGATGTAGAAGAACACCTGCCATGGGGCAGTGGGCACGCAGTTTGGTATGGGGCAGCGGGGGCAGCGGGGAAGGGAGTGGCACAAGCACGCTCTACAGCTGCTTGGATGGCACCCATCGGTGCTACACGCTGCAACGTCAGGGCCAGAACGTCACTCCGGGGGCGACCGCCCCTGTGCGCACCGGCATGTCAATCTTCTCGTGCGGCCGCAGCTTCTGCTCCTGCACAGTGAGATGGGGGAGTGCGGCGAGGTGCACATCGGCAGAAAGCCCCTTGCATGCTCACCCTGGCCCTTCCAGCCCCCTGGGCCACAGCCGCCACAGCCCCCACTCTCTGCTGCAGGCCCAGCCGCCGCCATTCCCAGGGGGGAGCGGCTTGCTTGCCTCGAAGCAGAAGCACTGGATCTTGTTGAAGTACGCGCCCGCCTGCTGCGGCGCCACGTTGTATGTGGACACGCCTGAAGGGCGGAGGGCGCGCAGCGCAGGGTGACTCTGGGGCCACTTGTCATGCACACACGCCATACACACATCAGCAACCAGCAGGTGGCTGTGGGGCAGGTTCGGATGGTTCTCAACGAGATCAGGCGCCTGAGGGCAACTTGTGGGGCAGACCCTCAGCACGACGCAATGTTGCCGAATAAACAACAGCGCAGCTGCGCGCACCCGTGATGCTGGTGTCCGCCTTGTTCTCGGCGGTGTAGAAGGCGAGGGTGGACTGGCCGGGGTGCAGCTTCACGCTGCGCTGCGTGGGCACAAACTTCCAGGGCATGCCGTCTGCGGGTGTGCGGGGTGGGGAGGGCCACGCTGTCGGGGGTTGTGAGGCAAGCCATGGGCCACCGTGCGCAATCCAGGCTGCAGCCTGCTTGGCAAGCATGCGCGCAAGCACGTTGGAAGCACGATCAGTAAAGCTGCCAGGCTGCGCACCCGCCACATCGGAGTTGAAGTAGACGGTGATTTCACGGGCCGCTGCCGCGCGCTGCATCTCTGCATCCGGGTTCTCCTCCCACCGCCGGATCTTGTCCTCAACCGCCTGCACAACAAAGGTGGGGCATATACGCCGGCCAGCTGAGGGGCTGGCAGCATGCAGGCACCCTCCCATGCACATGCACATGTGTTGCAGCGCGTGCGGGTGACACGGCCAACCCGAGCAGCCTACCTTGCCCTCCTGCACTGTGCCGCCGTAGCCAGTGGCCTGCTTGCAGAGGAGGGCACAGACGAGCGGATGGTGAGCCAGGGTGCAGGCCACAGCTCCCCGTCACGCGGCCAGCCACGCACATGGCACTACTGATACAGCACAAAACACGGAAGCCCCGACATCGGGTATATGCCAAGCGGACGGCATGTGCTGCCTGTGGGGCCCCAGGAGCCAGGCACGCACCTGGCAGAACATGCGATACATGGGCACCGCCGCGTAGGTCATGCCCACCATGGCCACTGCGGTGGCGAGCTGCAGGGAGCAAGCGTGGCGGCAGAGGAGGGCGGCGCGTGAGGGTGCTGGGACGACAAGTAGAGCGTGGAAGGAAGAGATGCTGCCCCGCCAGCAGCAGCATTCCACGTACGCGCTGTTCGGCATAAAGGGCGCATGGGGAGCTGGCCGCCAGCAGGTGCAGCCAGCCGCCCTCAGGCCTGTCCTGCTGCGCAACCACCCCCTCGCTGCTCACGTAGTACCAGCCCGAGTTCTTGTTCTTGTGGGCCATGCCTTCCATCACATCTTTCGCGCGCCGCGGCCCACCGCTCAGCCGCCGCAGGCACTGCAGCTCCGCCGCTGCGCCCGGTTGCCGCGCCAGCCACTGCTGCTGCTGCCGCACCAGCTGCTGCTGCCAGGCCGCTGGCCCGCTGCCGCAGTGCAGCC
>RRZL01000082.1:928905-949527 GCA_006782975.1 Chlorella sp. Dachan | reverse complement strand
GATACGGGCTCGGGCCCGCGCCTGGCGCTGCAGGAGTCGCTGCGCCGGCGGTCCGAGTCGTCCGCCAGCGACTGGCTGCCGCCGCTGCCGCCCGGAAGCAGCAACCGCCCCGCGTCTGCGGCCTCCCAGTACAGCCTGGAGGCGCAGTCGTTCCACAGCACCGGCAGCCGGGCAGGCCAGCGGCGGCCCAGCGTGCGGCGCAGCACCAGCGCCGCCTCCATCCCGTCCTCACACTCCAGCCTGGTGGACACGGTGCTGGGCCAGGTGGGCAATGCCTGGCTGCATGGCGGGGAGGTGGCTGGGTGGTGGCAGCTGGGTTTGGTGCGGTCGGCGCGTGGCTGCTGGCCCCCAGTGCAGCGCGGCTTGCCTTTGGCTGCCATGTCTTGACGCTGTTGGAGCTGGAGCTTGCTGATGAGCATGCTGCAGACACACTTGCTGTGCGTGGCCGGTCTGCCCATGCAGCTGCAGCCGCCGCCTGGCGCTGGACAAGGCCCCTGCGAGTGCCGCGTCCTGCTGCCGGGGCTGGACCTGGCGGACCATGGGCTGGAGTGCCTGCAGGAAGAGCTGGCGGGGTCAGGTGGGTGCAGGCACACCCGCCACACTGCTCCCAGAGGGATCAAGCCAGCAATGCTGGCGCACTCATCTGCTCTTGTCGTCTGCTGCGGCGCACCCCATGGCGGCCCCCGCCAGCTGCTGTGCCTGTGTGCATGGGTGGCGCACCCACTGCCGCTGCCAAGCAGCACTGATTCTTGCTTGCACTTGTGATGATGTCTTTTGACCCGAAATCACAACCATCCACCGCTGTTGCTGCACAGGCGGGGACCTGGCGGTGGTGACGGCCCCGCGGGGCGTCAACCTGCGGCAGGCAATCGGCCAGGCACTGTCGCAGTCCCAGCTGCAGGTGGACGCCGAGTCGGCCAGCCTGCCACGGTCGCAGCAATGGGGCTCGCTGCCAGGCACCCCCACCAGCCTGCCTGCCGCCCTGGCGCCGTCGCCAACCGTTGCCGCCCAGGGCGTCTGGCCGCCTGGAGGCGCGGGGGCAGTGCCGCCGCCGGACCAGCATCTGGCTGGCGGCATGGCAGAGGGCAGGGTTGGAGGGGCCTACCATGCTGCAGACTGGCAGTGGCTGCTGCGGGGACGGTTCCACGGCGGCGGCTCACTTGAGCAGCAGGGCGGCAGCGAGCAGCTGTCACCGAGCATGCTGCCGCCACCGCCGCCCGCAGCAGCTACAGGTGGGGTGCCAGCGCCACCCTTCCAGCAGCCACCAGCAGATGGCGATGCCTCGGAGGCTGCAGAGCCGCCGCTGCAGCGCCCCTGTGCTACCACACTCGACCAGCTGGAGCTTGTGCAGGCAGAGGCACCTGCTGTGCGCCTTGAGGGTGCACGCCCATGGTCGTATGATGGCACAGCCGCCAGCCTGGGGATGCCTCGCCAGCTCAGGCCCTCCTCACTAGAGGTGGCGTACCGCGCCCGCGCAGCCGGTGAGATGCCTCTTCAAATGTGCAAGCTGGCGGTTGTGAGTGCTGCTGCATCGTCCAGCAGATGGAGGGGTGGCGGGCTGTGGAGCAGGGTGCTGGCCAGCTTCATCACATGCAGCGCCAAACAGCTGTAACCGGTCCGTGCCCGCCTGCCACTGCCCACCTTGCAGCCCGCATGTGGCCCATGCTGGCGCCCTTCGTGCCCCGGATGCTGCGTCAGCTGATCCTGCAAGCAGGGTCGCTGCCCACGGTTGACGGTGGTGCTGGCAGGTGGGCTGGGTCTGCAACGGAGGTGCCGCAAGTGTGACTTGCCATGCTGCGGCGGTGCTACATCTTCCCAACATGCAGCCACATTACAATCACACACCCACAAGATCACTCCCATGCTCTGGGTCGGCTATGCCCCATACCTTTGCAGCTTGGTTTACGGCAGCCTGGGCCGTGCCATTGCCGCCCGTGCGTCCGCCACAGCGCAGCATCTCAGCCGCTCCATGCGCCCCTGCATGGACTCCTTCCCTGGTGAGCCTGATGTCCCCCTGCTTCTGCTGCTTGCCGTACCATTCGTTACGAGCAGAGGGCAACATGCTGGTGCTGGGGCAGTAAGTTGCAGTTCACATGCGCAGCAGCAATTGCAGCATACGGCGCCCCGCCATACCCCTGCAGCCGCAATGCTGATTGCTGATGTCAGCGGCTTCACTGCCCTGACGGAGGCGCTGGGTGGGCAGGGCAGCACAGGCGTGGAGCTACTGACCAAGTGCATGAACCGCTACTTCACAAAGGTGCGCTGGATGGACCACCAGCACAGCATGTGCAGTTGTGTGCGTGAGCTCTGGGAGGCTGCTGCATGAAGTGGACCCCGCCTGCAACTTCTGTGCAACCAATGCCGGTGGGTACGCCTCTCCTCAACGCATGCCAGGTCATTGACCTGCTGCTGCTGTACGGCGGCGACGTGGAGAAGTTTGCCGGCGACTCTATGATCGTAGTCTTCGTGCCCACGCCCGAGGAGGCAGAAGGTGCGCATGCTCATGGTGTGAACAAGCCCCAGTGGATGGTAGCGCCATCAGCACGGAGCTTACTCAGCAGCCAGACCGTTCAGGGAGCACTCATTCCCCCTAAGCTTGGCACCATGCAGGCGCTGAGGACGGCGGCCTGGCTGCGGCGACACTGCGGGCCGTGACATGCGGCTCCCAACTGGCCGCCCGCTTTGGTGCGTGTGCGCTCGATGGCGTGCCTGCTGCATGTGCTGGGCAGGGACTGCTGGGTGACCAGACTGCATGGTACTGCTGGATGACCAGACTGCATGGTTGGGATGCGTGTAGCACCGTGGTAGGCACAGTCTCACAAGCTGGTGCAAGCCTCCCACTCTGCAGGTGGCATGCGCATGCTGCCCAACGGAGAGGTGGTGCCCATCCCTGCGGCCGAGCGGTGGGCAGCAGAGGCAGATGCGGCGGAAGCAGCTGCAGCAGCCGCCAGAGCCGCTGGGGAGCACACAGGCCTGAAGGAGCGGCTTGAAGATCTGCGAGTGCGTCTTCAACTCCACGTGTGCAGTGCTGACCGGCTGTCACTGCCTGGTGGGCAGCACTGGTTGGTTTGCCTCTGTTGGCTTGAGCAGGCTTGTGCTCACTGCTGATCTGCCCTGCATCGCCTCCATGCCTCAGGACATGCTGGCTGCCCCAGCAGGCAAGGCTCTGGTGCGGGGCACTGGCCTGGCCGTGCGGGCACCTGGCATGCTGGCAACCCGCGCACCGGGGCTGGCGGTGAAGGCTGCTGGCGGTGGCGCGCGTGTCACGGCCACTGTGCTGGGCAAGGCGGCTGGGCCGCTAGCAGGACCCTTTGCGGGCGCCTCGCAGCGGTTGGGCTGTGGCCCACGCAGCACGCGCAGCGAGGTGCACCTGCCGTCGGCCGTGGCTGATGCAGTCAGCATGGGCGGCTCTAGCTTGGATGGCAGCCCGCGGCACGCCAGCATCAGCAGCAGTGGTGCCCGGCGCAAGCTGGTGAGGGCGCTGTCCACACCAGACAGCGCCAGCCTGTTGCCACGGGAACATGCACTTGGCGACGAGGCCAGCGGCGGCCCAGCCGAGGCTCCAGCTGGCACCGACTCGCTGACGCCTGTGCGTGCGCTGGTGCGCCAGTCAAGCAACATTGCCTCGGCTGTGCTGAGCCGCCTGTCGCGTGCCTCTGCCAGCGGCGGCGGCAGCCGCAGGGGGCGCTCCACGCTTGGCAGCAGCGCCCCGGCAGGGCCTGAGCAGTCGGCGCTGGATGCTGCGGCAGATGCAGCTATTACAGCCACCACTGGGTCGCCAGCGGCTGCAGCAGCAGACCAGTCTGCGGCTGGCGGCGCCGATGCCGCCACAGCTGCGGCGGTGGAGCAGCGGCAGCAGCGCGAGCGGCGCCTGCAGGAGCAGGCCCTTGCTGAGCTGGCGGTGCTGGCTGGGCCGGCCGCTGCCATGCGCCCACCCGAGCTGCCGTCAGCGGCCAGCGTAGCAGAGGCAGCCGAGCTGCGGCTACAGGAGCAGCGCGCTTTGTACCAGCGCCAGCAGCTGCGGCACCCCACCATGCCTGCCTCCACGATGGCCGCCCACCTGGCGGCAGCAGAAGCTGGCGGCGGAGGTGTGCTGCGCACCACTACCGCCCCGCCAGCTGTCGCCGACATGCTTGCCGGCATTGCAGCGGAGCACAAGGCACGACAGCAGCCACAGCTGCAGCAGGCTCAGCCGGTGAGCGGCCAGGCGGCAGTGATGCCGTCTGGGCAGTTGCACGGCTGGGACAGCGCCGGAGATGACGCGTCGCTGCCAGGCGGGTCGGCGAGCTACCAGTCAGCAGGTGGCAGCTCTGGGCGTGAGCATGCCCACCCGGTGCACCAGGCGGGGCCGAGCGTTGACAAGCGCAGTCAGCTGCAGGTGGTGCCCTCCGGAGCAAGCTTGGCGCAGGCCAGCGGGCGGTGCAGCGCGCCACCAGACGAGGCTCTCCAAGCAGTTGCCTCCGGGGACACTCTGTCGCCAGCCGGCAGCGGCGAAGCGCCGGCTGACCAGGCGGTGCCAGCGCAGCATGCAGCATTGGAGGCAGCCGTAGCAGAGGCAGCAGGACAGGCAGCAGGAGAGGGCGTGCCGGCCAATGAGCAGGCCGGACGGCCATCCAAGCTGCGCCGCCTGCTCAGCGCTGCTGCTGCACCCTGGCGGGGTCGCAGCATCACCGGCGCGGCAGAGGCAGGTTACACGCATGGCAGCGGCCCTGACGCTGCCTGCCACAGCAGCAGCATCAGCATGAGTGTGGGCAGTGTGGCGCCCTGGGCGCCCAGCCTGGCGGAGCTGTCCAGTGAGTGACCAGCGATTTTTGGGCCACGGTCACGGGTAGTCATTGGTGTTCGTTGCATTGCTTGTTACAGGCGCGGAACGCCAGCGTATTGCCGTGAAGCAATGCCAACTTGTGCCTTTATGCCTGCAGGTGGCTTGGCGCTGCCAGTTGGCAGCCACACCAGCCAGCTGGCCAGCCCCGCCGGCAGCCGCTTCTTCAGCCGAAGGCGCAGCGGCCACAAGCGGCTGTCCAGCGGCACCTGGCCGTGGCAGCCCGGTGCAGGCGGCAGCCCCGGGGCCTCGGCCTCCTCCAGCCACCTGGGCCAGCCGGAGCGTGCGGCAGGCTCAGAGGCCAGGCCGGCTGCCTCCCATTTCGTGCCTCTGGCCCGCCGCTCGCCAGTGCGCTGGCACGGCGTTGGCGGCCCTGGCGGCGAGGCGCAGCAGGCCTTACGTGCCAGCCTGGAGGGCCCCAGCGGCCAGCGTGCCAGCATTGACGGCGGCTTCCAGCCGGCACAGCAGGCGCAGCAGGCACAGCAGGTGCAGCAGCAGGCAGTCATGCAGGTGGTGCTGTCCCTCAAAGTCATGGTGGCGGCAGGCACTGTGTGTGCCTTCCACATTGGCGGCGGCCAGGAGTCGGCAGACGATGCCTCCAGCATCCCGGTGGGTGGCTGGGTGGGTGGGTGGACGGGTGGGCGGCTGGGTGGGTGGGTGGGTGGGTGGGTGGTTTGTAGGTCGCCAGGCTGGCTGCCAGTCTGCAGAGTTATGGATGACGGCGCGGGAAAGGCCCTTCCCCAAATGGATGCTGGCCCCCACCGCCCTCTTGACATGATCGCCTTTTCCCTCCGTGCCTGCAGCGCTGGGAGTTCTTCATTGGCGACACGCCGCAGTCTGAGGAGCGGCAGGCCGGGCAGGAAGGGGAGGGGGGCTCCGACCGGCCCCGCCCACCCATTGCCCAGCTGGAGGCGGCAGAGCACTATGCAGTGTCAGGCGAGTGCGCTCAAGGGGTAGTTGTGAGTGACGCAACTGAAGCCGCCGGCTGTTTGTGCAGGCCTGCCCAGGTCGCTGCAACTAGTTCCCCCTACTCACCCTACCCGCTTTCCTGCCTATGAGCAGGCGAGGTCATCCTGTCTCCCGAAGTGGCGGCTCTGGCGGGCAGCTCCTGCCTGCTGGAGCCGCTGGGAGGTGGCAACGCGCGCCTGCTGGAGGTGCGCCTCAGCACTGCTTGCTACATCATTGGAAGTCGACCCGAGCTTTTGCCGCTAGCCGTGTGCGCTGCCGATGCCTGCTCACCAGCGAGGCCCGGTTGGCCACTGCCTTCACTCAAACCACCGCCCTCCTTTACAGGTGCTGGAGCCGTACCAGCTGCCCCCGGAGGCGCGGCAGGAGGCGGAGGGGACCACCTCCTTGGAGCGGGCGGCCCGCCAGGTGGCGCGCGAGCGTGCCGCGCTGAGCGCGCTGCCCGAGGCGGCACAGGGCCACGCGCTACAGGTGCGGGCAGCACAGGCAGCAGCGACTCGATGGCTGGCTTGGCAGTGCGGTAGCAGGCAGGTGGGCACACGCTTGGCTGGATATGCTGAGTGAGCGCCCTGTGCGTGTTCCACCCCTGCTGCAGCTGCTGCGCATGCACCTGCTGGAGAACGTGCGGGTGCGGGTGGAGGCGGGCCACATCGACTACGTCAACGAGCTGCGGTGAGGCGGCTGCCCACTTGGCCCATGGCTGTGCTGGGCTCTTGACCTTAACACTGGTTCCGCTTGACATGGGCACCTGGTTTGACTGACGTCGCCGGCTGCCCCTCGCAGTGTGGGCACCGTGCTGTTCCTGGGCTTCCCTTCCCTGCTGGAGCCGCCGCCGACGGCCGGCCCGGGTGCCACCCGCACCGGCCTGGCCGCGGTGCAGACGTGCATGGAGGCGGTACAGAAGCGCATGCGCCAGCAAGATGGCTCCCTCTTGCAGGCACGCGGGAACAGGGCCAGAGTGGGCGCGGGTCGTGAGGGAGGGAGGCGATCCGGGGCAGCGAGCGTTTGTGGCACTCTCCAGGCAGTGTGAGAGGGCCAGCGGCGCAAGCCCGGTTGGCCGGGGCGCTGAATCGGCAGCACTAATCGTACACCCCTCTCCCATCCTACAGTTTCGGTGCGATGAGAAGGGGTTCCTGGCCATCTGCGCCTTTGGCCTGCCGGGGCGCAGCCACGAGGACGGGCCGGCGCGGGGCATCCAGGCGGCACTGGCCATCGTAGAGGCAGTCAAGGTGGGCTGGCGTGAGGAGGCCTCGCTCACAAATCGTGTTGCCGAGATGTTGGCTGGTGGGAGGGATGCCGCCTGCTGGCCATTGCGGAAGCAGTAAAGAGGGCTGGGGTGCTGTAGGAGCGCTGAGCGGGGGGCTAGCCCAGGCTCCCCACACGGCTTGCAATCTCTACCTATGCTAGCATGCTGGGCGCTCACAAATGGCGGCGCTGTAAAATGCCTCCTTCCACTGCCTGCAGCGCAAGGGCGGGCGCGCCTGCTGCGGTGTCACCACCGGCCAGCTGTTCTGCGCCATGGTCGGCTCGCAGCGCCGCTCCGAGTACACCGTGTTTGGCAACGCCATCAACCTCAGGTTAGGGCAGGGGATGAAGGCGCGGCCGGACGTGTCGAGGTGTGGTGTAGAGCCTGTAATACGCCGTCGGGGCCCTGAGTGCCCACCTGCTCCAGTTGCGCTGTAACCACAGTCGTACGATTGCACCTGCTCCGTGCAGTGCGCGGCTGATGGTGCGGGCTCGGGACCGCGGCGCAGACGTGTATTGCGATGCCACCACGCAGCAGCTGGCCAAGCACAAGGTGCGGCACAGCGGGCTGCCGCGCACCCTATCCCCCTTGCAAGCACAGCGGTATAGCTGCCTCGCTCACCACATGGCTTGCACGCTATCACAAATTGCTGTGTTTTGATCGTGCCCAAGCAGCCCTGCACCCGTTTCCCCTCCTCGCCGCCTCTGCAGGCCGTGTACCAGCAGCTGGACGCTGTGCGTGTCAAGGGCCGCCAGCTGCCGGTAGACATCTACGAGGTGACGTCCCTGCATGCCGAGGCGCTGGCGGCGGGGCAGCGGCCGGGCCTGTCCCCGCTGCTGCCCACCACACTGCAACGCGGCCTCCCGCCGGTGGCAGAGGCTGCAGCGGCTGTGGCGGCGGCGCGCCTGAGCCGGCAGGGTAGTGCTGCTGGGGCAGCAGCGGTGCCTCCCCGAGCAGAGGGCAGCCTGGAAGCGCTGGCTGCAGGCCTGGCGCCTGGCGCCCAGGCCTGCTGCACAGAGGGGCCGCAGCAGGTGCAGCAGGGCGACAGCGGCGCGATGCTCAGCATGAGCGACCGCCTCCTGTCCATCGCATCCACCGCCGCTGCGCCAGTGGGCCTGCTCCCGCACACTCCCATGATCGGTGCGCGTGTTCCAATTCATGCCGCCTCCACTTGGCTGTGCATAATGCCTGCAACTGCTTCCCTTGCCATGCGCACGCCTGCACAACTGACCCATGCGCCTGATTCATCTCGGACTCTTTGCTTCCACCCCTGCGCAGGGCGGGACGGCGAGCTGGCTGCCATCACGATGCGTTGCGTGGACCTGGTGCGGCACAAGCGCGGCGGACTGGTGCTGGTGGAGGGCGATGCCGGCATGGGCAAGACCCGGCTGGTGGAGGAGCTGCAGCACAGGTGGGCCGCGGGTTTTTCGTTGTAGCAGTGCTGTCATCGTTGTATCACAGGCAGTGCATGGACAGCAGAGACCATGCAGCGTGCCGGCTGTCGCCTGGCGTGTGGCCGTACTCTCTGCGTTTTGTGACGCACACGCGCGTGTCTTGCAGCAGCCTCCTGAAGCATGCCCAGCTGCGCCTCTGGCCTCTGCCTGCCTTGCTTCACGCAGCGAGCTGGGAGGCGTGTACAGCGACTGCAACATGTTCCTGGGCCTGGGCCGGCGGGAGCGCAAGAGCCAGGTGGGCTGTGCTTGGCCGGCTGAACAGCAACGGCCAGGCAGCCGCATACACAGCCACAGCCAGACAGCCTTGGCGCTTGCGCAGATCGCAGCCCCTGATGGCACTAGAGCCCCTTGCCACGGCTGCAGACCCCGGTTTGCCGCACCCTCCACCCTCCCAATCGCAGGCGTTGTATCCCTGGCGGCGGGTGCTGCGTGAGATGTTCCACCACGACCGCCAGCTGGGCCAGGCGTATTGCCTGCGCGGCACAGACCCTGTGGTGGTGAGGCAGCAATGGGGTCCAGGGATGCAAGGGATGGGCGCCTGCTTTGGGGCGGCAGTTGGAAGGCGGCCTGGCTTGCTTTGCCGTCAGAGTGCTGCTCCGCAGCTCCCTTGCGTGACCCATCAGCAGCCGGATCCCATCCTTGCTGGCATCTGGAGTTCTCCACCCATCTTTTGCCTGGCTGCCTCACCAGCCTGCCGCCCGTCCGCCCATCTGCCCATGCCCCACCCTTGCCCTCATCTAGGTGGCGACTGAGCTGGCACTGCGGCTGCAGGCGGCCGTGCCTGACTTTGCACAGTGGCGCCACTTGCTTGCGGATGCGCTGGAGCTGCCGTTGTCGGGTGCGCTGCACGGCGCTGTGCCCGCTGAGCGCTGCGAGGGTTTTCACCCACTTGCGCCTGTCCTACTCACACCGCCTTCCACTGCATGCCGGGAGCTGCAGTGCAGCGTGTCGCCAGGTTGTCCAGCAAGCATCACCACACTGCCGTGCCGCCCCTCCTGCAGAGTTCCCTCCGGCGCTGCCCACGCTGGAGCAGCACCGACAATGCCTGCTGGAGCAGCAGCGCGTGCAGGCGGGGACGCCACTTCGTGTGAGTCGGCGGGGAGCGAGCGCCTGGCCCGGCGCCTCTGCATGCCAAATCATGCCGAGCTACCAACCTGTGACTCGCGCTCAACTGGCCCGCCCAAGGTGCCGATTGCTTGCACTCTGCCACCTCATCCTGCTGGTGCCGCAGGGCCCCTCCCCCGAGCCGCTGGACCTGCTGCCGGGCCTGTGCTCACACGACTACGACCGCCTGGCTGAGCACCCCGACCGGCTGGGGTGGGTTGCATGAGGGCTGGTTGCGTGGCGCCGGGTGGCATGGCAACCTGCATCTGTTATGCCACTGGTTGCCCTGTGAAGATCCGGGTGTGCGTTGCTCCTTCTTGCGCCGCCAAGCACAGCTTTTCAACTAGTCTGCTAGCATGTTCTTGTGTGCAGCGAGGCGGACGAGGTGTTCCTGTCGGATGCCGACCGCGCCAAGTCGTTTGCTTCCCGCATGAAGCGCTCAGGTGCGCGGGGCGCCCCTAGCTCTGCTCTGACGTGCACCTGAAGCCTGTCGGGAGCAGCGCGGACTGCGTGTCCAGCGGCAGATGGGCGCTCTGTTTAATTGATGGCAAAGCTCTGTTCCTGGCCTGGCTACCCCTGTCCTGCTTGTGCAGCCAGCATCACGCTCGGCACGATGCGGCAGGGCAGCGCCTCCTCGCCCCTGGCCGCAACGCAAGCACTGCTGCGAGGCGGCACGCCATCGCCACGCAAACTGTGAGTAGGCAGGCTGTGGTTTGAGCATCCTGCCGGCAGCAGCTGCACCGCTACCCGCGTAGCGGTGTGCCCGTTTGACTGCAGCACCCATTTGACTGCAGCACCCATTTGACTGCAGCACCCATTTGACTGCAGCACCCATTTGACTGCAGCACCCATTTGACTGCAGCACCCATTTGACTGCAGCACCCATTTGACCAGCCTCATGCCTGCCGCTCCGCCCTGCAGGGCCCGGCTGCGGCAGCACCACGAGGCCATTGTGTGGGGGCAGGCTCAGGCGGTGGCCGCCGCCAGCCAGCAGCAGGGGGAGCAGCTTGGTGACGCAGGCAGCAGCGAGGAGGACGGAACCGCGAGCCAGGGCAGCTTCAGCAGCAGCGAGGCCGCCTCCTTCGCCTCCTCCTTCTCCGCTCGCAGCACAGGCGCAATCAGCACGGCGGGCAGCCCCAGCACAGGCACAGCGCTGGAGGGCAGCCACAGGCGGCAGGCCAGCAACGGCGCCCCGCCACCCAGCACTGCCTCTGCGTGCACCAGCGGCAGCTGGGGGCGGGCCTCGGGGATGCAGCGGTCGGCGACCAGCAGGGGGGCCGGCAACCTGGCCCTGCGCCCCAGCTCACCAGGACGCGAGATCAGCACGCACCTGCGGGTGGGCCTGGCCGCAAACAGGGGGGCGAAAGAGCTGCCCGCAGCCTTGCTTGCGGATGTCGAAGTGCATGTCAGTGGTTTTTGCATCGCAGTCCTGCACAGCTTGCGCATCTTCCTGCACCCTCCTGCGCCTTGCCTGTCCCCTGTCAGGCCAAGAAGGTGCAAGAGCTGGTTGTGGCCATCATCCGCCAGTTCACAGAGGCCTACGGACCGCTCATCCTGGTGCTGGGTGCGCATGCTGGGCACGCCGGCAGGGGGGCCCGAGGCTGTAGGGCGGCCTGGCGGCGCACACAGGCCGCTTGGTTTGGGGGGTGCAACCCGCAAGGATTATCTGCCCTGGCGAGCAAAGCGCAGGCAGCACAGCACGCTGAGCAACTTACCACTCACCACCACCAAGACCCGCCCCCACCCCTGCCCCACCACAGAGGACCTGCACAATTTTGACGCCGCCAGCTTCCGCCTGCTGTCCAGCGCCATCAACGACGAGCCGCTGCGCCGCTCCGCCCTGTTCATCGTCACCTACAGGTGCGCCTGTGTGGGTCAGTTGGTGGGCTGGGTGCTCTCACCGGATGCTGTGCATGCGGTGTGCTCAACTAGCTGCATGATATCCTTCCCAACCTGAAGCAAACCCCAACCCACCCCACCCACCGCCGCCTCCCCGCCGCAGGCCGTACGTGGGCGTACTGTCCCCCGCGCTGCGCCAAAAGGGCGCCAAGGAGCTGTTCTACCAGCGCGTACAGGCCGCCTACCGATCCCTGCTGGCACAGGTGCTGGGCCGGGGCTCGTACAGCTCTGCTGCACTGCACCATGCAACGCCACTGCTATCAGGCTCAGCCAGCTGTGCAGCAGCGTGAGCCCACCGACACGCCTCGTCTGAGTTAGCACAGTGTATTGCTCATTCCTGACCCCCTCTGCTCCCTGCCTTGCCTTGCAACCCGCTCCCTGCAGCCCTTCTCGCTGCACCTCGTGCTCAAGCCCTTCAACGCGGAACAGTCGCGCCAGTTTGTGACGGCCGCGCTGCGTGGCGCACAGGTGCGCAGCGGGGCTGTTGGTGCACTAAACGCCAGGAGTTGGTGGGGCCGATTTCCAACAACGACTGCGCACGGGCAAGGGGGCCGGCTACCGCTGTGTCGCGGCCAGCATGCAACCAGGATCCGCCCACCGCAACACGCTGCTGCCGCCCCTCTCGCTGGCATGCAGGTGCCGCCGGATGTGGCGCAGCTGCTGTGGGAGCGCTCCAACGGGCTGCCCTCCTTCCTGGAGCAGCTGGTCGTCTTCCTGCAGGTTGGGGGGCTGCCGGGCTGTGTGTTGCCAGGGTGATGGATGACAGCTTGGGTGGCTGCCCACTTCCGTGCAGTGCTTGGTCTGGCATCCGCCTGTGAAACACGCCCTTGTGCCTTGCAGGGCCTCCCAAGCCTGTAATCCCATCTAGCGGTGTCACACCATACTTCACCTGCCGCCTCTCCTGCCCCCTCACTGCCCGCAGCTGTTTGTGCAGACGCAGATGGAGGCAAACAACCCTTCACTCAGCCTGACCAGCGATGATGGCAGGTGGGTGGCTCGCAGCTAGTGTTGCCTGCACTGCGCTGTGTTCGAATCCTCTTGCAAACCCGTATGTGAGGCAAGCCCTCGGCAACAACTCTGGCAACCACTCTGGATGGCCCTCCCGCCTGCAGGCTGCGGCGGCGCACGACCGCAGAGGAGGTGCAGGCCGTGGCGCAGGCTGGCCTGGACTTCATCCGCAACAACGTGTCCATCAACTCCATCATCACGGGTGTGTGGGGCTGCATGTGTCGAGGTGGGGCGGGGTGTTTGGACGTGGGGCTGCAGATTGTTGGAACGACCACCTTCAGCACTGCCAATTGGCTGGCAAGATGGCATGGCCTGCTCTCTTGTCGCTGTACCCCGCCATGGCCTCACACCGCCCTGCCCCTCCCCCCTTGCTCCCCAGACCGCGTGGACCGGCTGCGGCCGGAGGAGCAGCTGACGCTTAAGGTGGCCTCCATCCTGGGGCTCACCATCTACCGCCAGCTGCTGCAGGCAAGGCTGCGCAGCCCTGCATGCTACAATGGCCGGCCACTCGGGGCACAGTGGTGGAGCGGCGTCAGGAAGACGTTGTGTCCGCCCATGCCTGGCTGCTGGTAGCGGTTTGTAGCCGGCTGTACGACTGCAAGCCTGGGGTGCCCCTCAGCAGCTGCCTGCTTCCCCGCCTTCCCCGCCGCGCAGGCCACCCACCCGCAGCACCCGTCGCCCGTGGCCCTGGAGGCCAGCCTGTGCGCGCTGGAGGGTGCCTCCTTCCTGCGGCAGGACCCGCTGGACCCTGCCACCTGGCGCTTCTGCCAGGTCAGCGGCAGCCTGCTGAGCACCCCTGGATGGCTGGGTTACGGTGGAGCTGGGGCTTCTCCTCAAGCCTAAGTCGTTTGCATGCTGGCGCACATCTGCCACATGCTGGTAGCCACATCCCAGCAGCTCATCCAACAGCAGCATGCCGCTGCCTCCGCCCCACCAGGTGCTGGCCCGTGACGTGGTGTACGAGATGGTGCCCCAGGGTGTGCGCCGCGACTGGCACGCCGCCGCGGCAGCCGCCATGGAAGCCTACTCCTCGGGTGGGCGGGGTGGGCAGGTGGCTGGGTAGCTGGGAGCTCTTGAGCCCCGTGTTGTCATGGGGGGCCAGCCCAAGTCGGGAAGAAGGGTTGGGTGGGCGGGCACCGCCTGCCGGCTATGGCGCCCCTGTGTGGCCCTCTGGGTGTGCTCTTTTCTCTGACTGCAGCTGATGCGCTGCTACATGCCTTGCAGACCAGATGCACCTGCCGCCCAGCACCATTGCGTGGCACTGGGGCCAGAGCTGCAAGGGGGCGGAGATGACTCAGGCACGCGAGAAATTACGCACCTGTGCAGTGTGAACAGCTCCCAGCTGACGGTTCATGCCTGCAAAACCGGGCTCCAACGGTGCCAACCTGTGCCGCCTCTCCTTGCAGTGGCAGCGCAGCTTCACTGCGGCGCAGTGGTGGGAGAAGGCGGCGCTGGCCTCGCTGGACAATGGAGCCTACGCAGATGCGCTGCCGCTGCTGCAGAAGGCGCAGGCAAGCGCTGCAGCAGAGCGGGGGGCTGGTGGTGTGCTACTTGTCGGCCGTGGTGCACAGCATCCTTTACAACAGCTGATGCTCGGGAGGCGTCGGTGTTGCCATGTCAGTGCGGCGCCCTGCTCAGCCCCCCCTCAATCTGATGCCACATGGCCTGCAGGACGTGGCGCGCTCGCTCGAGTCGCACTTTGCGGGCCACTCCCGCTCCTTCCTGCTCATGCGGCGGGCCCAGGCGCAAGTGGCAGCGCAGGCAGCGGCGGTGGCGGCAGGGCGGGCGCTGCCAGGTGAGCAGTGTTGCACACATCACGCGCTGGAATGTGGCACAGGCATGTTACTTGCACTTTGTGCTGGCCAGGCGCAGCTCATGCCGCAACTACCTTGCTGACTGCCCTCGTCCCGGGCTGCTCCGCCGCAGGCGGCAGCAGCCTGCTGCCTCCAGACCCAGCCGCAGCGGCAGCAGCTTCCCTTCCGTACACAGGTACGGGAAGGGGCCATGCTGTGTTTTCCTGGCAAGCCTGGCTGGGCAACCCCGCATTGCCAATGCTCTTTGTGGTGGGCAAGCGCATGTTCGGGCCAGTGGCCGCTGTTGCACAACCCCATTGTGCTGCATACCGCCCAGGTTCGGGGGAGCTGGAGAGCGTGCTGCCGCTCATCCCCCACCTGAGGCGGGCCCACTGGGAGCGCTGCATGGCAGCCATGTGCACCGCGGTGGAGCTGTCGGGTGGGTGCGGTGGCGGGCGAGTTGGCATGGCGCACGTGTGTCTGCATTGTGGGGGGGTCACAGCGGCGATGAGGCGTGGCTGCCTCCACAGTCCAGTGCCACAGCCTGACACCTCCTTGCGCCACCTGCCGCCCTTGCTCCTGCAGTCGAGTCGCTGCACGAGGCCAAGACGCACTGCCTGCTGGCGCTCTACCTGCTGGACGTGCCGCTGCCCTCCAGCGGTGAGGCATCAAGCTACGCTGACCAGAGGGCCGCCACTCCTGTTGGCTTGTGCTGCTGCCCCGCACATTGCACTGCACCACACTGCAAACGTTGCCTCGTCCTTACTTGACACACACTTTTCCGCCGCCCGCTTTGCTCGCAGAGGCGTACCTGGCAGCGGAGCGGCGGCGCCACTGGTGGCCGCAGAGCGGGCCGCTGGCCCACCTGGCATCAGCTGTGCGGCGCATGGCGGGGGCATGCTGGCGCGGTGCGGGCGGCGAGGACCGCCTGCTGCGCCGCGCCTGCGAGCTTGAGAGCGGCGGCTATGCTTGGATGGCTCGGCCCTCCATTCCTGGCCGGCGGTGGCGGCGCATTGGCTCAGCCGCCGCGCCGCCGCCCCTAGGGCTGGGCCCTGCCGCCGGCCTGGCAGCGGGGCTGCAGGCCATTGGTGGTGAAGGCGGCCTGGATGCGCAGCGGCAGCCACCGTCTGTCGCACCCTCGGGGACTGCCGGCGGCGCCAGCAGCTTTGATGCGGCGACATGGCAGTGGCAGCCAGCTGGCCTGGCAGGTGGCCAGGACAGCATGAATGGTAGGAGCAGCGGCGGCGACGCCAGCCTGGCTGGCTGGGGCGCTAGCGCCCCCTCGGCGGCAGCTCCGGGCGGGCAGCAGGAGCAGGCAGGTGGTGGAGCGGGCCCTGTAGGCGGCCCTCTGCTGCTGCATCCTTCACCATTTGATCTTTCCTTGGGCGGGGCGGCAGTAGCTGTGCAGCCGGCAGCGCCTGATGGCTTGCCGCTCGCCCCGGCAGGGCCACCAGGGATGGCTGCGCCGATGCTGCTGCGGCCCAGTCTCACAGCTGCGCCCGGCTTGGGGCCCCCAGGCAGCAGCCACCAGTCCTCTCTGAGCGCAGCCTCCGGCAAGCGGCCCACCGGCGGCTCAGCAGGGGGCTACAGCGGCGCGCTGGGCATGCCGTCGCGGCTGCAGCTCCCGGCAGAGGAACAGGCCTTGCTCGGCAACTCGGGCAGCCAGCGCATGTTCCTGCCCTGGCAGACAGCAGGCCTGCAAGCGCAGGCAGCGGCGGCAGCAGCAGCAGCAGCGGGCGCCCCACCTGGCAGCATGCTTGCGGCAGGTCAGCCTGCTGGCCAGCAGCTGCCGCAGTGGCAGGCGGCTAGCGACGGGGCCAGCATGAGTGTGCTGCCCTCTCGCAGCGGCCCAGCTGAGCTGTGGGGCGCTGATGAGCCGCCATCATTTGCGGGTCGACAGGAGGAGGACCAGGAGGTGGAGCAGCGGCGGGCCCGCCGCTTTGGCCTGGCAGGTGGGCGGTACAAAGCCTTGCTGCGGTGGAGACTTGGCCGGTGGGGTTGAATGGCCTCCTTGCGGCTCCAGTCAGCTGCTGTGGTACTATATGGCCCTTGACAATGAGCCCCCTTCCCCCTGAAGGCTGTTTCTCAAAGCCTGCTCAGCTGCGCCGTCCATTTGCGCAGGTGGCGGCCAGCGGTACAGCCGGGAGGTGTGCGGCGAGGCCGCGCTCGTGCTGGACCTGCTGGTGTCGCTGCTGCTGGCGCCTCAGCAGGGGCACGCTGACGTGGACGGCCTGCGCTACGTGCGCTGGGCCTGCCGCCACCTGCAGGGCGGGCGGCCTCCACGGCACAGCCCACTCTGGCCTGTGTACCGAGATGCACTGGACGGGCTGCGGCGCTGCCAGCAGGGGCAGTGGCCGCCTGTGCCGACTTCGGGCCAGCCGCTGCTTGGGGCGCTGCCGCAAGGGCCAGCGCTGGGCGAGGCCGCGCAGCAGCAGGCGCAGTATGCGCAGCAGGCGCAGCAGGCACTCGAGCAGCATCAGCAGTACACACTCGAGCAGCAGCAGCAGCAATCGGTGCCGATGGCGAGTGAAGGAGTAGCAGCGGCCGGCGCACCAGCTGCAGGTGGTGCAGCGGGCCAGCCCCCCAGCGGCGTGCCTGCTATGCCATCTTTGTGCGTCATTGCTGGAGAGGTGGCCCAAGAGATGGCTCGCTGCAACCGGCCGCAGTACGTGCAGCAGCAGTCGCAGGGACTGGCCACGGTGTGATGTGGCACCGCCGGTGCCATCCCTGCTGACCCTCCCTAGCCCTTGGCCTGCCGCTGGCTCAGGATTCTGTACATCAGCCGTCTACATTGTTTGTCACCCCCTACCCAATAAGCTCCCTCTCGCTCCGTAGCTGAGGCTTACCACCTACATGTCTCCTGCAAAGCCCATACTCAGTCTTACCCTATTCTTGTCCCACTGATAGTGCAACCGAGTCGTCAGCTTACAGCCTGTTTGGTCTACTCGTTTTGAAAGCAATTCCCTATGTCGCTCCTGCCTGTCGCTGCCTGCCTTGCTCTACTCCTGGCACTTTGCTCAGTACCTGGCTGGGCATTCCAGCTCTGTAACCGAAGCCCTCACACCACCTGCTGCCAGGGCGCCCGCAGCATGCCGCGGTTCAGCAGGGCCACCAGTTGGCTCGAGGGCGGCAGCACGGGCTTGAGGGACGGGATCAGCGGGCTGCAAAGCAGGAGAGGTCAATGTGGCTGCAAGGGCACTCAGGCACCGTGGCATGGTCTCTCTCAGAAAGGGTGGCCAGAGGATGGCCGCCTGGATGATCAACACAAGAAGCCATTCGTTCCAGGACACACCAAAAGGTCAAAAACTCCCAGCCCACACCCCTGCCACGCACCGGTAGCGGTGGAGGAAGTCGTTGGCGCGCAGCAGGGCCTGCAGCTGCACCAGCAGCCCCGCTGCGGCGTACATCACCGCGAGCACCTCACACACCACCACAACAGCCTTGGCTGCAAAGTTAGGCAGGTAGGCGGGGCCAAACGGATCGATCAAACTGACGAGGTCGGGCGGCCACATGCATTGCCACATCCGACCATGCAGCCACGGGCAACAGGCAGGCGCTGCCAATCCATGCAGGCACACCTCCTGCACCGCCAATGGTGCTGCCGCTGCTGCCGTCGCCGTTGAGGAAAGAGGCAAAGCCCCAGGGCACAAAGGCGAAAAACAGGGCCGCCAGGGCCAGGCTGCAGCAGGCCAGGTGGCAGGCGCAGCGTTGCAGACAGGGGCAGGCGACAGGCAGGCACAGGCAGACAAGGCTGCGAGTGCCCTGTCGAGCATGCGATTCGTGTGCAGCTCGCACTCACCTCAGCGTGAGGCGTGGGATGAGGTTGAAGTTGCGCTGCCAGGTGGCGCAGCCCACGCAGCAGGCTGCGGCCAGGAGGCGTAGGGACACCGGCTGGGCAAGCGGTTGGGATTGCGGCGGGCAGGTAGCGGGCAGGGTCACCCACACCACCACCACCATCCCCGCTTCGCAGCTGGTACTCGGCGCACACGCAGGCTGCAGCAGCCCACCTGTCGTGCTGGCAAACAGGGTGTTGCCGCGGAAGTCCAGGAAGCGGTCCAGCTGCTGGCGGGCCTGCAGCCGGTGGGAAAGAGGCATGAGCTGCCTGACGAGCTCCAGGTGGGCAGCTGTTCCAAGTTCCAAGAATGAAGGGCGTGTAAGGCAGGTGGCACCCAGCCCGGTAAGCACATGTCCCAGGCAAACACGTGCCTTGCTGAGGTCGCGCACGCCGTCCGTCATCTCTGTTGCCTCCTTGGCTCCATCCCAGCGCAGCACAGTCTCGCCCACTGGAAACCTGCACATGCGGCAGGGATCGAGCCCAGGATGGGATGCGGCTTGGTTTTCACGTTCCCGCTGCAAGCTTGACAGGCCCCAGATGGTTGTGAGGCTCACGCGACCAGGCGGTCGGTCTTGTGGAAGGCGCTGTCGTGCACCCTGGCATCGCAGCTGGGGCATCGCATGGTGGGCTTGTAGCCTGCAGTGAATCAGTACGGGGCGGTGAGTGGCGACCTGCGGGCGCAGCACCAGAAACAAGGTAGCACTACAAACAGCATGAGCGCACCTGTGAAGGGGCAGCGTGTGGCGTACTTGCGCCCCCCAGCAGTGGCCTGCATCTTGCCGCAATGCCTGCAGGTGGTGACGGCGGTGCACACCACGCTGAGCAGCGCCCTCAGTATGTTTTGGCGCGGTTGCTTGCGCATGCTGCTCCACACAAGGACGCGGCGGAGTGCTGGTCAGGTCGGCGCGCCTTAGCCAGGGCGTGGCCTCGAAATATGCCTCCACCTTGGTCCAGCACGTCATCCACAGCAGCAGGGCAAAGTACAGGGACACCAGCCCGGCCGTGATGCCAGCTGCAGGGGCAGGCATGGGGATGCTGGTGGAGGCAAGGCAAGGGTGGCAAGGCGACGGGAGGCGGGCAGGCACAGTTACTGTAAGCAGGTCGGTTGCCGCCGCACTGGCGCTGCAGTGCAGCACCCGGCGCCTCCCACGTGGCTCCGCAGTGCGTGGTCATGTCCACCGCCACAACCTGGCACCCATGCGCCCGCCTGTGATCTCATCCGGCAGCGCGAAGGAGCCTGGCCTGACGCCCAGGCCGAGCGTGATGCCCAGCATGCCGCCGACCACCGGCAGCAGCAGCAGCGCCGCGGGGCCCAGCACGTAGGCGGTGCTGAAGGGGCCCAGCACGCACACGGCCAGCACCGCGAGCATGGCTGAGGCGGAGAAGAGTAGGGAGGTGCCCGGCGGCCTGTTCCGCTACCCACGCGCTCGGCGCCTAAATCAAAGTAAAAAGGCGTGCAGCTGCCAATTGTGGCCGGAGCAGACCCGGGGCCGGCCGAACAAGGGGTCAACCCGGCTGCCACGCATGCTTTGCAGCCGCTAAATGCCCCGTTGACGCGCTCTTGCGCTTTCGTGGAAGAGAGGGAACCCCTGGCTACAGCGTACAAGGCCTCCAAGGCCACCGCAGCGCCGCCCCAGGCGGGGCCTCGCACGCTCGGCAGCGCGCCGCGACGCGGCCCTGGTGGCCGCTGTGCACCGCAATGGCAGCGCCACCAGTGCACATGAAGCTCGCCATCCTGCTCCTTCTGACCGCCGCCGCCGCGGCGGCGGCGGCGGCGGCGGAGGAGCCGGCCATGGCAGCGTTACTGACGGTGCAGCGGCGCAGCCTGCAGCAGAACTGCGTCGACAAAGGACCAAGTGAATGCAATAATTGGGACGGGTTCCTATCATGCTGTATGGATCCCCCAGACGAGGCGACCACAGACAGCCCGCCGCCACCGCCGCCCAGCCCGCAGCAGCTTCACCCTCCCCCGCCGCCCAGCCCTCGCCCCGAGTCCACCCTGCACCTGCAGTTCAGGGTGCAGACCTCTGACAGCAGCAGCCTACTTGTCATTATGCCCCAGGACAGCATGGACCAGCTGAGGGCTGCCATTGAGCAGGCAGCCGCGGCACAGGGAGCCGTGCAGGCGCCGGCGGTGATGGTGGCTGTGCCAGTCAGCGGCGCGGAGCTCACAGAGCTGCTGGTCACAGCAGTGTTTGCCCCGGAAGATGCAGCAGCAGCACAGCGGCTGGGCGCACAGCTGCTGTACAATGTTGCAGCAGTGCTGCCCGAGGCTCAGTTTGGGCAGGTGGCAGTTGCCGACCTGCTGTACAACGGCGGCCCGCTGCCGCAACCACCGCCGCCCAGCCCTCCACCTTCCTCGCCCAGCCCTGCACCTCCATTGCCACAGCCGCCGCCCAGCCCTGCACCGCCGCCATCCCAGCCGCCACCCAGCCCTGCACCGCCGCCATCCCAGCCGCCGCCCAGCCCTGCACCGTCGCCCCAGCCGCCGCCCA
>RRZL01000082.1:916665-928547 GCA_006782975.1 Chlorella sp. Dachan | reverse complement strand
TCCACTTTCCTCGCCCCAGCTGCCGCCCAGCCCTCCACATCCCTCGCCCCAGCCGCCACCCAGCCCTGCACCGCCGCCATCCCAGCCGCCGCTCAGCCCTCCACATCCCTCGCCCCAGCCGCCGCCCAGCCCCAGCCCCAGCCCGCCTCACCAGCCGCCACCCAGGTGGGCTCCGGGCAGGCGTGTTGTGTCCAAGCCGAACCGGGGCATGTTGCAGACTGTGCCTCACATGCCCGCCTCGCGCTCCCCCGTACCACAGCTTACCGCCACCTTCTCCTCCGCCCCTCGTGCCTGGGCCCACGGTCACCTTTGTGGTGCAACTGCTGGATGACGAAAACATTGTGCTCACCATTCCAGACAGCTGGGGCGCACTGGAAGATGCGATCGAGTCGGCATGCACCGTCCGCTTTGGGGCGGGGCAGCCGCCCACTGTGACGGTCGACTGGGCACCAGGGGACAGCGGAACCCGCCGGCTGCACCAGGCTGACCAGCTGCTGGTCACAGCCGTGTTTGCAGCCGGCGACACATATGCGGCCTGGCAGCTGGGGCAGGCGCTGCAGCAGCAGCCTGGCCTGATTTTACCGGCCGATGACTTTGGCCAGCTGTCGGTATCCAGCCTGAGCTACAATGGCGGGCCGCTTCCCGCCACCAACCCAGCGGCAGCCGGCGGGGGTGGCAGCGCGACCTGGCCGCCTCCGCAATCGCCACAAGCAAGCCCAACGCCGCCACCACCACCACCAGTTGCCCCTCTGTCTAGCCCCAGCCCTCCTCCAAACCCTCCATCAAGCCCTCCGGCCAGCCCCCCAGCCATCACCAGCCCGCCACCACCACAGCCGCCTTCTCCAACCCCGCCCCCCAGCCCCAGCCCTCCTGGCACACCTCCACCTCCCAGGTGCGTTGCTTGAGATAATCCGCTGCCTAGCGCATGAGCTGCGCCAGTTGGGACACAAATGACAACACGACGCTTCGGTGCCTCCCTGGCGCAGCCCCCTGCCACCACCAGTACCACCTAGCCCACAACCACCGGTGGCTGAGTGCGACGAAAGCGTATACACTCAAGAGTCCTGCGAGGCCTCTGGGCTAGTGTGGAACACCTCTCTGGCGCCTGACTTCTGCTGCCAGAGGTTGGACTTGTCGCCGCCCTCGCCGCCTCCAAGCCCCAGGCCCCCTCCGCCGTCACCCTCGCCGCCGCCGCCAAGGCAAGATGCCGCCTGTGCTGATCTTACTATCTCGTGTGCTGCATGGGTCAAGTTACTCTGGCTGCCCAGTACACCTGTTCACCTCCAAGCCCCTGGCGTTTCCTTACAACACCCATCCGACTTGTTGTGCAGCCCCAGGCCCCCACCCCTCCCGCCCACCCCACTGTCCCCGTCACCGCCCAGCGAGCCTACCTGTGACGAGGTGGGTATGACTAAAGAGGAGTGCGAAGCCGTCCTGGGCGGCAAGTGGAACACCTCCCTGGCGCCATTCTGCTGTGAACACCCTCGGACGTCACCGCCACACCCGCCACCCCCACCTCCGATGCCTCCGCCAAGCCCCCCGGCCAGAAGGTGAGCCTAACAACCTGCAGCAGGTGCCGCCTTGCATTGGGTTCAAAGGGCGTGGTGCATCTGGCTGAATAGCGCATGCTGCCATCCTCCTGTGTGCCTGCTCGCAGCCCGCCGCCGCCACCGCCACCGCGCAAGGGAGCGGCGCCGGGCACCCCACCCCCTTCCGCACCCCCGCCCCCCGCTGGGCCCAGGGTCACCTTCCTGCTGCGGCGCACCAACGGCGCCAGTTTGGCGGCTTTGATCCAGCAAGTCAGGGCAGCTGTGCTGCAGGCGGCCCTCAACTCTGGCGCAACCAGCCCACCGGTGGTTGCAGTCACTGAAGTGCCCATCACTGGGCGCCGCAGGCTGGCGGGAACAGATGCAGCCAGCCTGCCAACTGGGCTCCTGGTGACCGTCACCTATGTGCCTGAAGATTCAGCAGCGGCCCAGCAGCTGGGCAACACTCTGCTGTCACAGCCGCAGGCTGTGCTGCCCCCCGGGCAGTTTGGCAGCTTGGAGGTGCAGGACCTTACACTCGATGGCCAGCCCATTGCGCCCCCTCCCCCGCCCGAAGGCAGTAAGGGCAACCGGGAGCAGACTGCCGTGATTGCTGGAGCCGTTGGAGGCGGCGTTACCATTGCTGTAGCAGGTGAGCAGCTTCAGCAGCCAGTCCCTGGTTGAGTGGCATTCGCCCACCTTGTGCATCACGAGTGTGGAGCACCCATGTCCTAGCTCACCAACCCATACCGTCCTCCATCACTTCTGCAGTCCTGGGCCTGGTGCTGTGGCGACGCCGCTTGCGCAGGCGCCTGCACCAGGCCGCTGCGGGACAGCAGGCACAGGAGTGGGTGCCGCCTGGCCAGGAGAACCTGCGCCCCGGGCGCTTGACCATGCAATTCAGCAGCCAGCAGGATGAGGCCGTCCAGGGCACCCAGCCAGAGCAGCTGGGGCCTGCTCCACCGGTCCCTGCCAAGGCAGCAGCTGCCAGCGATGGCAAGGCAGAGGGACACGGCATCTCTGCGGTGCACGTTATTGCCGACGGCGGCGCAGCAGCGGAGGGCCTCATTGCAGCTGGTGGCCTGCCTGCCGGGACTGCCAGCAGCCCGGCCCAGTTTGCTGCGGGCTTGCCCATGCTGTGCCTGGACGCAATGCCCTCGGCGCCACCAGCACCAGACAGCGTGCTCTATTCTGCACAGCCTGAGGAGGCAGACGATGCAACAGACCTTGACACCCTGGCGCGGGAGCTGGAGCGGCAGGAGTTGTTGCTGCAGCAAGAGCTGGCCCTGCTGCACCAGCAGCCGCCCCAGAATTCAGGGCTGGCTGTGCTGCAGGCGCAGGATTCAGAGCTGACTGCGCTGGAGGCGCAGCTGATGCGCCAGCTGCAGGACGCGGAGGAGAAGGAGCAGCAGCAGCTGCAGCAGCAGCAGCAGGCGCAGCAAGCACCATTGGAGCAGCAGCAGCAGGCGCAGCAAGCACCATTGGAGCAGCAGCAGCAGGCGCAGCAAGCACCATTGGAGCAGCAGCAGCAGGCGCAGCAGGCAGGGCAGGCAGATCAGGATCAGCATGGCGAGCAGCCGGAGCAGCCTGTTGATCAGCAGGCGCAGCAGAGCAGCAAACCTGCACCAAAGCAGCCGCGGGGACGTCCAGCTGAGCAGCCGCCACCTGTGGGGACCGTGTCTGCCATGCTCCAGGCGCTCCAGCAGGCGCTGGGAAATGGGCCTGTGGGTCCGGCTGCCACTGCAGTGCAGCGTCCCAGAGGAGTCCCAGTTCGCGGCATCAGCAGTGGCGGGCGTGGCAGCAGGCATGTGGCTGCCAGGAGCGGCATTGGAGCCAGCAGCAGTGTGGCAGCCGAGCCTCCGCACAACCGGCCCGCCGCTGGCCGTGGCCGCTCGCCGCCCACAAGCCTCACTCCTCACGGCGCCAGAGGCGCCGCTTCCAGCAGTACCAGGGCAGGCCCACAAGCGCGCAGCGGCCCGTCTGTGCGGCGCCCACCCGGAGCGCAAGGTCCCCCCGCCTGGCCGGCCCCGCCCTCGCTGGCTGGCTCCCGCACAGCCACAGACAGCAGGCCGCCAGAGGATGTCGCCACTGTGCGCGAGTGGCAGAACAACCCGATGGCAGGCGGCCCAGCGGGCAGCGAACAGCAGGAGTTGACGGCACCGCAGCGTCGCCTGCGCCGCATGTCTTCTGCGCTGCGCGCTCGCACGCGCGGCGCCAGCTGAGCGGCTCCTCCACTCTGCAGTACTTCTCAACCACACGGGGTCACTGTATTATATTTGCTTGCATGAGTAAGTCACACTGCACAGCCTGAAACGGCTCACAGATCGAAGTGCATGTAATATTGTACTATTGCAGGGCAGTTTGCAGTCACGCACGGACAGGGCACGGGGAAGACAAGGCAGGGGGAGCTAGATGGAGGGCAGCAGCACGCTGCTGACGGGGAAGAGCAGGCTGGCGCAGGTGGGCACCCCCTCCTGCAGCGTGCTGGCGGCGGAGGCCTGGCTGACAATGAGCAGGGTGGTGCTGTTGGCCGCAGCCTTCTTGATGGACAGTGGCAGGCCGGACAGCGCATCGTAGCGCAGCTGGGGCAGGGGAGCAAGTGGGTGGATGGGGTTGTGCAGGTGTCGAATGGCAATCAGGCAACCAAAGTCCACTCTCCTGCAACAACAAGCATTCCATCAACCCGCCTGACTGTGCCAGCTCGCCCCCAGGCTCACCAGCGCGCTGCTGGAGAAGTCCTGCGGGCCCACAATGATGTGCTGCAGCAGCGTGGTGCGCAGCGCCTCAGCATCGTATTTCACCAGCGGGAACTGGCTCACAGCCAGCATCCAGGCGCTGGGGGCGGGGGAGGGGAGGTGGAGTGGATAGTGTGGAGTTGCTGATGGCCTGCATGGGTCGCGTTCCTGCTCAGACGCCTCCGTGGTGCTGCCATTGTTCATGAATCGTTGGGGCATATTAGTAAGCGCACACCTGTTCCGGGGCGCAAAGATGATAAGGGGGTCTGGCGAGGTGAGGGCGCCCTCCAGGCCTGCAGTGGCAGACGGGAAGCCATGCCATCATCCAGGGTTTAAACAAAATGCACCCAGGGCGTGTGGTGGCAGCGGTGGGGCGGGCCAAGCTGCGCAGGCAACCAAATCATCAGCGTGCCGGCTTGCCTGCAGTGGCGATGAGGGAGCGGAAGATGGAGTAGGACGCGTGCGCATCCAGCAGGTCGAGAGTGGAGGTGCACTCCTCGCCAGCTGGGGAGCTGCCACTGGCTGAGCCGGGCTGTGCAGTGAGGGGTGCCTCCTGGGACTCCTGTGCCGCCACAAATGCCGCAGCCTCGGCATCCTGAGCAGTGCCCGTGTCGCCGGCAGGGGATGCCTCGGCAGTAGGTGGGCTGGCTTCGGAGCTCTCAGGGGCAACGACTGCGTCGCTGGGCGCTGGCGCAGCCAGCGTAGGCTCGGCAGCCAGCCCCTGTGGCAGCGCCAGGGCAGCCACCTCGGGGTGGGCAAGCGAGGCAGCGCCAGCAGCGGCAACGCCGGCTGCCGAGCCGTCCAGGGGGAACTGGGCGGTGCTGTTGAAGGTGCCAGTGAGCCCGGCCTCGATGATGACGCGCCTGCAGCAGGTGGTGGACGGGCAGCGTGCGGGATGGATGGTGGGGCACATGAAGCCGGAGCAGCAAGCCATACGGTTCAGCGCAAGGCTTGGTTGTTGGTGTGCCTGTCCTTCTCAAATGCTTCCCACCTGGCGATGACCTGGCGGCCGGCGCCGTCGGTGACGCGCAGGTCCAGGGGTGGGAGCGGAATGCCGCTGAGCTCCCAGGCGGCGCCGTGCTGGTTGTGCAGGCGCTTCCATGCCGATGCCACGATGTCCAGCTTACCACTCTGCAGGGAGTTGAGTGTGACCGGTGGCGCACAGTGCTTGGCCTAGCAGGACGGCACAAGGGGGGAGTGGCAAGGGCAGCAAGGCAGGCCAAGCACCCACTCAATACATGCGACGCGCAAGCACCCATTCAATGCCATGCGACGCAAGCACCCACTCCATACCAATCAATACATGCGACGTGCAAGCACCCATTCAATCCCATGCGACACGCCAGCACCCACGCACCGCCAGCGGTGTCTGCCGCAGCTCTACGCTGTTGATGCCACTGCCGCCTTGGACGTTGGACAGGACAAGGCGCAGCCAGCCGCCATCAGAGGCGCGGTAGTCCAGCACCTGAAGCGCGGTTGAGGTTGAGGAGTGGTCGGCGGCGCAGGCATGCGTTGGTTGACTGCACAGCACGCAGCAGAGTGAACAGCATCCATATGGTGATCGAGGCCAGCACACAGCCCTCCTGCTCACGCTGACGGTCAGATTGGTGCCTGCTGGTAGGCGGCACTCGGTGGGACGGTATGTCACCGGCAGCACTCCATGGGCGCTGCTGCCTCCCAGGGCAGCGAAGGTCGCAGCGTCGATGGTAAGGTCTGTTGCGTTGCAGGACGTGCACGTGTCTGCCACTTGGACCACTGCCGATGCGTTGCCAGCGGTGATGGCCAGGCACAGACCGCAGCCAGAGAGCGGGGAGCTCTGAGGTTGTTCAGAGGAGGTGGAGTGGGCAGGAACGGGTGAGCAGCATTGCCACCTGCCGGGCGAGCGGCCGCTTCAGCGCTGGTGGCAGAGCGGCGGCTGTGGCGGCGACGGCGGGCGCCATCCTTTGCCTGGGCTAGCGAGCACTTGAGCCCTGCCTCCCAGCCGATCAACCGCCTCCCCAGTGCAGAGCAACCGCTCGCCTGTGTGGCCAAGCTCGAACTGCGGGAGAGCGCTGCCTGCCCCGCCCACCCTGTGGCCGTGTACAGGCAGGCCCCAGGTGAGTCGCTGCTGGGAGTGTAGAAGCTGGCGGTGCCAGACAGCTCAAACTTCTGCGCAGAGGCCACGCAGACGGCCGCCAGCAGCAGCCACAGGAGCCGCATGCTGCTCGTTGTTTTGAGAGTAAGCCCGCAGAAAGAATGGCAGAAGCTGAGGGAACCACCATCGGCCGGCGATTTGACCGCCGCCGCCCATGCGGCCGCCGCGCATGACCCACCCTGCAACTCAATCTGTGTCTGCTTACATAACCGGGCCTGCCTAGTATGAAATGGCTTTCAGTCAAGTATTTAAGCTGCAGCCGCAGGCTGCACGGTGCTCATGGAGTGGCCGGTCACTGCTGTTGCCGCGCTCCGCGTCACTCGTCACTCATCATCTGCAGGTGCAGCGGCAAAAGGCGCTGGCATCAAAGCCTGCTGCTGCCACTTCCGGCACCACGGACCGCAACGAGCCTGTCGAGACAGCACCAGCCCGGAGCGCATCAGGCAACCACCCTGCATGGCACACCGCACCTGACTCAAACTTGTAGGAGCAGCGCGCGTGCGGGTCAATCTCGCCGCCCTTGTAGCTGCCCCGCTTCTTCTTGGTCTTCTCGTGCCGGAAGTCCTTGCCGCGCACCTGCGCACAGCCAGTGAGTAGAGGAGCAGGAGGTGGGCAGAGGTGCCACGGGAGCAGGCGGCCACACGGTGAGGCGGGTGCAGGGAGCTGAGCAGGCACGCTGCAGAGCGCTGCCGCCAGCCGTTGTGCTGCCGCAAGGCCCTCTGCAAGCGATCGGCCGCCGCCATGCCACACCTACATGGGCGCGCACCTGGCGGTACACACGAATACCTCACACCACTGCCCGGGCCAGCTCTCTCCCTCCCCATCCGCACACCCAGCACCCACCTTGCCCAGCACCTCCTGCGCCTTCCAGCCCCAGCCGTTCTGGCCAAATGTGCCCACGTAGCTGTTGTCCCACGCCCCCTTCTTGTCCAGCCACTCGTCAGCCTTGACCCGCTGGAACGCCTTGGCCGCCGTGCCCTCCTTGCCGCTGCTGTTGTAGCCGCCGTCGCTGCGTGCGCCCCTGTTGCCGTCCGCCGCCTGCTCCTCAGCACCCGCCTGCGGCTCCGCCGCCTGCTGCGCCGCCTCGTCGGCAGCCGCCGCAGCCGCCTGCTGATCCGCAATCGCGTCCGTCTTGCGCTTCTTGGCGGGGGGCGCCGCAGCAGAAGGCTCCTCCTCTGCTGCTGCCTCCTGCGCGGCCTCCTTGCCCTTCTTCTTCTCCTTATTCTCCTTCTTCTTCTTCTTCTTCTCGCTCTTGGCCTCGCCGTTGGCTGCCTCGACTGCCGGCGCCTCGGCGGCAGCAGCGGCGGGCGTCCCGGCAGCAGCCGCCTCTTCCGCCTCCCGCTTCCGCTTCTTCTCCTTCTTCTCCTTCTTGGCTGGCTTGTCGGCCTGCGCGGCCAGAGGAAGATGCAGCGACACAGTGTGAGCTTGCCTGTCGGGTCATGCACTGAACTGCAGACACGCAGGGGCAGGGTGCTGCTTCCACAGCCTTGTAGAGACCGGCGCACTCGGCACTACATGCAGATGCCATGGCGGTGCATCCCCCCATTCCCGTTGCGACGCTGCCTGCTGCCCGCACCTCAGCTGCAGGCTCAGGCACAGCTGCATCCACCGCCGCCTCCTCCTTCTTTCCCTTCTTCTTCTCCTTTTTCTCCTTCTTGCGCGCCGCCTTGCTGTCCTCGTCGGTGGCGGGGGTGGGCGCCGCCACGGGCTCCGCTTCGGCTGCTGCCGCCTCCTTCTTCGCCTTCTTCTCCTTCTTCTCCTTCTTCTTGGACTGCACGGGGTGGCCGGGACGGAGGCAGGGGTCGGGCCCAGCCGGCAGAGGGTGGCGTGGCAGTGGCAGCGGCTGCTGCTGCGGCGGCGGCGGCGAGCCGTCCCTCTGCCAAGCTGCATGCAGGACATGTGCCTTTATTTAGCTGCACTCCACATGCAGCGGCTGGCACGGGCTGTTCACCGCCGCTCGTGGCTGCTGCCACAGCGCGCTGGATGAGGACATGCGAGGCGCCCGCTGCCCGACAGGACTGACAGCCATGGCGTGCGGTGCAGTTCCCATATGCGGGACGCCCCGCACCTTGGGCTCCTCCGCTGGGGCGGGCTCCGCCGCCAGGGCCTCGGCCTTCTTCTCCTTCTTGCCCATCACTGCAGGTCTCGTTGTCGGTCACACAGTTGCAATAATGTGCTTGCAAGGGCTGGATGCGGCATTCTTGGGCAGGGCGGCACACATGGGAGCACGGCAGCCCCATCAGGCTTTGTTGGGAGCTTGTATGTATGCTACCAGATCCGAACAATATTTTAACAGCAGTGTCGGCGCATCCTCTTCACTGACCAGGCGGCCCCGGACTGAAACTCGGCCTGTGAGGCTCCTGCTGCGCTCACTGCGCTGCCACAGGCATCTGGCACAGCTCCAATCGCAGACAGCAGCGCTGCGCCGGGCCCCGCGCCCTCCAGCAGCAGGTGCGGCGGTGCCGCCAACGTCGCCGCCCACCGCCGCCCTCGGCCACGATGGGGTCACACAAGGACAAGCACAGCTCCAAGCACAAGAAGAGCAGCAAGGAGAAGAAGCGGGGGCGTGACAAGGAGCGCAAGCACAAGAAGGACAGGAAGCGGCGGCGGTCCAGCAGCAGCTCATCCAGCGGCAGCGACAGCGACGGCGGGCGCATCAATGTGAACCGCCAGCTGGCCATGGGCCGGGCCGCGGCCCGCGCCATCCGTGAGATCCTGGCCCACAACCACGAGCTGCGCAAGGAGCTGCGCGAGGTGAGGAGCTTGGGGCCAGGTGTGGGGGGTGCGCAGGGCTGGGCATGCCGGGGCGGTGGGTGCGAGGTGGGGGCATGCTGCTCGACGGCCTGCTGCAGGCACACCGGCCTGCAGGCTGGTTCAAGTCTGGCGCCCAGGTGGCTGAGCTCGGAAGGCGCCCAGTTCCAACAGCACCGCTGACATGCCTTCTCCGCATCCTTCCTCCAAACGCATGCCTGCCGCCCCACCCCACCCCCGGCCCTCGCCCCTTGCAGCTGGTGCGCACGCTGGACGGCGGCGGCGCGCTGGACGTGAGCGGCATCCCCGACGCCTTCCTGCGCTCCCGCCTGGCACTGCTGCTGGACAACCTGGTGCAGCTGCGCCGCAACTCAGCGGTGCGCACGGGCAGGCTGGGCGCCTGTGTGCGTGGCTCGGGTGGGGCCGTGCAGGGTGCTGCTGTTGGCGGGGCGATCTGTGCGGCCTGCTCATCGAGCCCCAACACCTTGCCCTCACAGCTCCCCTGCACCGCCTGCCGCCTGGCAGGGCCAGTACTTCAAGCGGCGGGGCGCTGAGGCCACGGTGCTGTCCTTTGTGGCGCCCCTGCTGGAGGAGTCGGCGGAGCAGCTGGCGCCGTACAAGCAGGCCTCGGTGAAGTTTGGCGAGGAGGCGGCGGCAGCAGAGGCGGCAGCGCAGGCAGCAGAGGCAGCAGCGGGCGCAGCTGCGGCAGGTGGCGAAGCAGAGGAGGGAGAGGAGCGGGCTCAGCGCGGCGCCAGCCCGGCGCCTGCAGGCCCGCAAATAGGGCCTGCCGGCCCGCCACAGCAGCAGCAGCAGGAGCAGCAGCAGCGGGAGGTGCTGGTGGATTCAGAAGGAGAGGACGGCAGCGATGGCGAGGCCGCAGGGGCCATTGGGCCAGCGGCCTTCCCGCCTGGTGCGGGTGCCAGCGGGCCTGCTGAGGAGCAGCAGCAGGAGGAGGAAGTGGAGGAGGAGGACGGTTTGGCAGGGGCACGGCGGGCTGCAGGCCCTGCCATGCCCCCAGCCGAGTGGCTCGCAGCAGCGGCACAGGTGTGTGGGCAGGCAGGCAGGGCGGGCCGTGCTGTGCGTTCGCTGCTGCATCGTGCCTTGCACTTCAGCTGTGTACAGTTGTTGCCGGCGCCTTGACCGCCCTTGCTCGGCATGCACCCTCCCAGCTGTGTCAAGGTGGTCCTTCCACCCTCCCTCCGTTGCAGATGGAATACCCAGTGAGCGATGAGGAGAGCTCTGGCGCAGATGAGGCAGAGGATGACTTTATGGTGGGGCCGCCGCCGCCAGAGGTGGCCGAGGAGCTGGATGCGGGTGAGCGGCAGGGCAGCGCACCCAGCTATGCAGCGCAGCAGGGCAGGGCATGGTGCAGCCAGCGCAGCAAGTGCACAGCGCAGTGACTGGGGCATGGGCTTGGCTTGGCTTTCCGTGCAGCCCAGTGTGGTGGGCCATGGTGCAGAGCAGCCCGCCTTTTGACCGACCTGCCCGACGTCCTGCTGCCCTTGCGAGCCCCTGACGTCCTGCTGCCCTTGCCCGCCCCTGACATCCTGCTGCCCCTACCGACATCCTGCTGCTCCTACCGCCCTGTCACCAAACCCCGCAGCCTCCATGGACGAGCGAACAGCCGAGGTGGTGCGTGTGATGCGGGTGCTGGCCGCCCATGCAGCCGAGCTGGCCAAGGCAACCGCGGCAGAGGCGGCGGATCGGCCGCCCGATGCCTACGATGTGCTGGGGGTGGAGCACGATGCGCCTGCAGGTGGGGCCCCGGGCGCAAGCGGCGTTTGGGCTCGAGCCAAGCTGGGCCCGGGGCTGGGAGCCAAGTGACCTGTGCTGCTGTGCCGGCTGGCCGACAGCCCTTGCCCTGGCAGCTGCTCTCAACCCCGCTCTGCCTCGCAATTGTGGCCCCCGCAGGCGAGGTGAAGAAGCGGTACTGGCGGCTGTCGCTGCTGATCCACCCTGACAAGTGCGACCACCCAAAGGCGCACGACGCGTTCCAGGCAGTCACCGGCGCCGCCAAGGAGCTGCAGGCGAGGGCGCAGGGGCTTTGGGGTTGTAGGGGCCAGGCGTTAGGGCATCTGGCTTGGAGGGTGAGCACAGGGGCTTGGGGCCGTGGGGGCCGGGCCTCAGGGCGTCTGGCTTGGAGCGTGGGCGGCATTGCCAGCAAGCTTACTGGGCGCCCGTCCACTTCCACTGCCCACTTGCCTGCCGGCCGGCCGCTGCCAACTGTCGCTGGACCGCACGCCTGCCCCACACCTGCCCGCAGGACGCCGCGCTTCGCAAGAAGGTGGACGAGCGGCGGCAGGATGCAGAGCTGCGGCGCGAGTTTGCGGCTGTGGCGGCCCGTGAGGAGCGGGAGCGGCAGTGGCGCATCGCCAAGGGGCAGGCCACTGCCGCTGACCTGGCGGGGCCGGTGGCGCCACAGCCGGTGGGGGTGGCGCGCGAGACGTGGATGACGGAGCTGCCGCCCGAGCGGAGCCAGCCAACCGCGGCCGCAATGCCCACGGTGCGTGTAGACCTGAGGCGTTGTTTAAATCGCACAGCCTGCTGCGCTGCTGCTCCGCGCCACCTGCTTGTTTGCCTGCTCTGTGGCCCAGTCCTGCCCCGTGCCCAACCCTTGGCCTCTCCCCTCTGCTGCCCCACAGGCCCCCTTCCAAGGCTTCAGCGCCAAGGGAGTCCAGAGCCGGGGAGACACCAGCGGCTGGACGATGACGCCGCAGCAGCGGGCGGCGCAGCTGG
>RRZL01000082.1:902888-916658 GCA_006782975.1 Chlorella sp. Dachan | reverse complement strand
GACGTCGGCAGCGGGTGCCGACGGCGGCGTGGCGGCGGCCAACCCGCGTGCTGCGGCCCGCATGGCGGCGGCTGTGGACGCGTACAACGCCTCGGGGCGGGCCAAGTCGCTGATGGAGGTGCACCAGGAGCGGCTGGCGGCGGGCGGCGACAAGAAGAAGCGGAAGAAGGACAAGGGGGAGAAGAGCGGCAAGGGCGAGAAGGGCGGCAAGGGCGCGGCAGGAGAGCTGGGCTACGACCCGGCTCAGCACCCCTGGCGGCCCTTTGACCGGGAGAAGGACCTGGGGCCTGGCCTCAACGCCAAGGCCAAGGCCGAGGATCTGCTCAAGGGCCAGCGCGCCCTGGGCTCCAAGTTCTCGGGCGGCCAGGGCGGTGGCCGCACGTTCTTGTGATTGGTTGGTGCATGCCTGGGCGCTCCCTCCGCCCTCGGTTGATTTCGCAGTGGCAGGCCACCTGTGTAAACCTCTTGTTTGCTGTCACGGAAAGCAAACAGGCTGGGCTGCATGTCTGGCTGGTAATTGCGCAGCGTAACTGCCGGTGCAGCCTGGACTGGAGGAAGCTGCGGGCGCAAATGCCCCCCACGTCTTTGCGCCGCATGGGCGGCGCAGCGGGTAACTGGCACAACTGCTGCTCTTCATCAGGGCACAGCATCGCACTGTCTCCACAATTTTCTGGCCCTGGCTCTCCAGGCTGTGCACCAACATCAAGCAGCGACTCGGCCAAGGTTTGTGTGGCGGCGAGAGTTACGCCGCCTCTGCAGCTCCTGCTCCTGACCCCAGGCCCGCCGATCTACTGATCGGATTGTGAAACGGTGCTGCTGCATCAAGAGTGGTGAGACGGCCCCAGGCGCGAAGCCCGGTTGGGGAGCGTGACCAGCGTTGCGAGCTATTGGGGCCCCGCGCACCATCCTGAGCTCTAAACGCGCGTGAATTGGCGGCACTGTGATAATGAAGCAGCGGGCGGGGGCCCACTCGTGCCAGCGCAAGTTCTGCCGCTGCCGCCACCGCCAACCTGCGCCGCGAGTTACGTCGGTCTAGCTCGGCCAACCCACTCCAACCGGAACCGCAATGTCCATGCAGACAGTGATCGGCAAGACGCCATGACGGTAGGTGCTGCCCGCCACAACACGGCGGCGGTGGTGGCCGCCCTGCTGCTCGCCGCCATCGCGCCCCACGCGGCCGCCGCCATGACTGCGAGCGAGCGGGCTCTGTACAGGCAGCTGGCGGGCGGGCTTGCCAGCCTGAGCCGTGACGTGTTGAACAACAGGGCACCGCCCACCACGCCTGCAACCAATGTGACCGCCGGCCCTACCGTGGTGGCGGCCGCCGCCAGGGCGACTCCTGTAGCTGCGGCTGCTGCTGCTGGTGCCGCGCCGGCGGGTGCTACGCCTGCTGCTGTGGCCAAGGCGGTGGGCACCATCCTTGCGGCAGCCTCGCTGGACGCAATGGCAGCGGGGTCGCTTGGCAACCCTAGGCGGTTCAAGTGGGTCCCCTTGCTGCGCACTGCTCCAGACCTGCCGCTGCGCTGCTGGCTGTGCCCCTGGATCCAGGCCTTTAGCTCCTCGCATGAGCAGCATTGCATGCTGGTGGCAATGCTGCTACTGGCACATGCTCTAATACCATCTGCTGTGGTGCTCCCGTCTCTGTCTTTGAAGCTACCTGGACGGCTCCAAGCGGTACGCGCTCTTCCGCCTGCCCAACGGCAAGCGCGTGCCTCGTGGCACCTGCATCTTCATCCACGGCTGCAAGCACGACCCGGAGAGCTGGTTCTACAAGAGCCCCAAGTGCCCCGAGTGCACAGGTGTGCCTGCGCAGGCGGTACCGACTGTTCGGCGGGGAGGACCGCCTGTTGGGCAGGGGGCATCCAGCACGATGAGCTGGAAGGAGCCAGCAGCAGCTGATGCATGCCAGGGGTGGCTGCACCTCTCCCACTCACGCCGCCCTCTCCCACCGCGACTTGTCCCCTCACCCAGGCCTGCCGGAGGAGGTGGCCCACACCAAGCAATGCCTGGCCCGCGGCTACGCTGTGCTGGCTCTTCGGAGCCTGGACCGCAAGTACCGCTCCCGCTGCTTCTCCTCGTCTGGCACCAAACTCAGTGAGTGGCTGCCACCTGGGGGAGGCGGAACACTTGTGTGGCAGCAGCGCCCAAAGCCGGCTGCGACCAGGCTCCCCAGAATGCAACCTTGATGATGGCAACCTCGATGATGCCGCCATCATCCCGCTCCCCTGCAGACGACCACCCCTCCTCCAAGCAGATTGTGGAGGCCTTCACCGCCAAGTTCGGGCTGGCCAACAAGCCCAAGTACATCTTCGGCATCAGCGCGGGTGAGGGGCAGTGCTGCGGCTGCTGAAGAGTTTGGGTTAGAAGGGTCCAAGCCGCAACAGGTGGTAACCCCCCCATTGGACACCCGAACACTCACGGCTGAACAGCCTGCCGCAGGTGCTAGCTTCGCCATCAAGTTCCCCGGCACGATGTGGGTGGACGGCGTCATCTCCGGTGGGTGGGACCACTGACGAGTCAGATTCAGGGTTACGATGACAGCGTTACGAGACATGCCTGCGGTCTATAGCACCGACGTTGACCTCCAAGCAGTTTCTACACAAAGCCGGCATGCACAACCGCTTGCCGGCCACCCTTTCTGCAGAGGTGAACATGCCGTGGGCCAATGCCTGGGGCGCGGTGGACTCCCAGGGCAAGCTCAAGTACCGCTTCCCGCCCACCGTGTTTTACGAGATGGTGGTGAGAGCCAAGGGGCTGGAGTGCTGCCGGGCACATCAGGTGCTACCTTGCGCTGTGTGGTTTTCAAGCGCAGGCGACTTGATGAGACGCTCCCTGTGCAGCTTGACCAACCGCCTGCTCCTGTGCCCCCTTGCGCCGCCACAGAACGATGTCACCACCTCCCAGCAAATCCAGGCGGCGCTGACCATTTTCAAGAACAACAACGTCAGGGCCGACGTGATCAAGGTGAGAGCTGCAGGGTATGCTGATTGCGCTGGCCTGCTGGCTTCGCGGCCTGCTGCGCAGAGTCGGGTGCTCCCCTCACCCACCGCCATCAATTGCCGCCCTCCATCCTCCCCTCTCTGTACCTGTGCAGGTGCCCCAGCGCGCCGTCACACCCGACTTCCTCAGCCAGCGCTCCATCTACTTGAGCCGGCAGCAGTCCCGGCAGATCCAGGCTGCGCTGCGCAAGATCGGCCTGCTGGACGCCAACGGCTGGATCCAGTACGACCCTCGCAAGGTTCGCCAAGGCCGCTGGGCTTCCAGCCGGCTGACGGACTGCAGGTGCAGCAGCTCTTGGTGATGCGCTGGCGCGGTGCTGATGGCAAGCGCTGTCCAACTGCTGCTGCCTCGCTGCAGAACACGGGCTGGACGCAGAAGCTGCAGCAGTATGTGCCATGGCTCAAGCGCGGTTCCCCCTACTACAACCTCATCTCCGACGAGTCCCAAATCTGGCAGGGTGAGCAACTTGATCAGCGCACAAGGGGCCTGAATTGCCAGATGCTGCGAATGCTGCTGCCCAGGCAGCATGCCTGCCCGTCTCCTAGACAAGCAGCCACAGTGCTCGACGTGCCCCTCCCGCGTTTCTCGCCTCCCCCAGAGCTCAACCTGGCCTATTCTCAGCACGAGATCGTCTCCGACTACGTCCGCCCCACGCTTATGTGAGCCGCCAAGGCTGGTCCAACATGCAACAGTTACTGTGTGCTGCTGTTGGGCGCTGTACCTTTGCTTCTTTGCCGAACCCCTCCGCATATCCGCATTCTCTCTGCCAGAGAAAATGGAAGAGGGTATAAACCTTCTGCTGCAGGTGGCTGGAGCAGAGGGGCAACGCGGACCTGAACGCACTGGGCCAGCAGTTCAGCCTGAACAGCACCCTGCGCTGCCTGAACGAGAGCGTTGAGGGTTGCGGGCTGCGGCGGGCGCGTGCCATGCTGCGGTGAACTGCCCTCTGCGCCGGCTTGCCCTGCAGGTGCCACCACCATTTTCATCTTGCCCCCTGCACTCGAAACTATGGCATGCCCTCGCTACTCTTGCCTGCCCCACATCATGCTGCGCCAGCAAACACGGCTGCACAGCCACCGCTCTTACCCTCCCCCTGCTTCTATCTAGTGTGCTGCACTGCCGTCACGTGTTTATTCAAATCAAATGCCAGATTAGTACAGAACTCGGAGCACGAGCACGGGTCAGCGTCAGCAAGAGTCAAGGTCAGAAGAGTGTCATGTGCAGCCGCCGGTTTTCATGTGCTCACCGGTGCTGCCCTCCAAGTGCATGCACCTGCAGCACAGGCCGTGCACTGCTGCCTGCCCTGGCGCGCCGCAAGTAGGCAAGCGCAAGCCCTGCGCCTGCCGCTGCCGCCAGTGCCAGCTGCATCAGCTGCGAGCTGGGTCGCGGGCGTGCCGCCAGCTGGCCTGCCGCCGCCTCCAGCGGCACCATGCCGTGCATGGTTTGCACGGGCGGGTACAGCATGCGCGCCTTGGCTGCATTCTCCTCGTTGAACCCGCACTGCTTCCACAGCGCTTGCTGCTCGTCCCGCGGCGCCTTGAACGGCGTGAGCTCGCCAAAGCGCGCGTAGATGGAGCCGGGCTTGATGAGGCCCAGCCGGATGCGGGTGGACACGTTGATCTTCTCCGTGCGGTTGCCTGAGACGGCAAGGGGATTGGAAGGATGGGCTGTGTGGAGGCAGCATTTGTGCTCAGCGCGGCGGCGCAGCAGGCGTGGGATGTGTGCAGCAGCAAACCGGCCTTGCTGTAGCCGGCGCACTGATTCAGCAGCTACTTGTGCACGATATTGCTGATCCTTGAAAAGGGACACCAGCGTCCCAAAGCACGCAACTGCTACCACTGCCCACCTGGCGGGTCGCGCGCGGGGTGGATCATGCACACGGAGTCTATCGCAGCCAGGCGGCCATGGCGGAACCCAGCCGCGGCAGTGAAGCAGAACGGCAGGCCCCAGCCTGGGCAGGGTGGGACATTGAGATGACACATTTCAGCAGCAGTCGGCAGGGCCAAGCATTGCCAATGATTTGGCTCCGCCCTGCCAAGCACCCTTCCCCGCCACCTCACCCGAGTATGTGTTTTTGAGCAGCGGGCGGACTGCGGTGTCCAGGAAGGCCATCTGGATGACGGGGGCGGTCACCTCCACCACATTCACGGTGTGCAGCTCCATGCCCGGAATCTGCCAGTGCACCCTGCAGGCGGCAGGTGGCGCGCCCTTGTAGCGTTGCAGTCGCACCATGCAGCTGACAGGAGCGGGCGAGGGGCATGACGGCAGACGCCGGGCAGGATGGGGTGAGACTTGGCAGGTGGTAGGCCCAGTGCAGTCGGGTGTAGTTCTGCATCATCATCCTCAGGAGCCCTGCTGCTGCTGCTGCGCCGCCACCCCTGCCCACCCACCAGTATGGGTTGTCGCTGTCGTCGCCACGGCAATTGGAGGCCTGTGCTACCAGCAAGTCATGCCGCTTCATCGTCTGTTGGAACATGGGGGAGAGACCAAACATGGGTCAAGCAGGTCCCAACCTGGCGGTTGTTGCCCCACGTGTACAATCAGCACGGCCCATGCCATGCTGCGATTGGCGGGTCAGCTGGGCGCACCTCAAACACGGTGTTGATGACGCAGGCATCCATGAATAGGTCGTCATCTGCCACCATCACATACTCGTACTGCTCCCTGCACGTGCAATGCGTGGGGGCGGGCGGCAGGCAGGGTGCAGCAGCTGGTCAGCAAGGCGGAGGCCTGGGCAGGAACAGCAGGTGCAAGGGTTGAGTGCGAAACCTGCAGCTGCTGTTGGCCTGCCATGGCGCCCCGTGCCGCCGCGCTGGCGCACCTCCACTCGGCCCAGAGGCCGCCCCATCTGTCCTTGTCCTTGGCTGTCATCAGCTTCCACACCATCTGCCACTTCATCGAGTCCGGCATCTTCATGGCCAGCATGCACTGCGGCAAGGCGTGCATGAAACATGCGTCATGGATGGTGGCTCGTCACTGTCGGCCAAGCTGCCAGCCATGCTAGGGGTCTTGGTGCAACTTGCAGCCCCGAGCAACCCCGCTGCTGCCCAACCGCCGGCTCATACCTGCGGGCAGTCCCACTTCTCGTCGCTGCCATAGTAGACGGCGACCAGGTCCCAATTGGCTTGCTTGCCATACCCCCATCTGCAGAGCAGAATAACAGGCCAGCCGCAGCAACCTGAATGCAGAATCGGAGCAACCAAGTCCTGCGGCAGCCAGGCAAGGTGTGTCCCCTCGGTTCCCGCCACCGCGCCAGACCACCCCTCGGCTCACTGGTCTGCCGTCCAGCCATCTCCCACCGCCGCAAACACCAGGTTCTTGCGCTTGGCGGTCGCCTGGGCTGGCCATGTGCAGGGCACGGCATGGTGGCGATCCGTGCCCACAAGGGGGGCGACGGCACTGCTGCTGCCGCCGGCGGTGCCGCCAGCCTGCTGCACCACGTAGCACACCAGCGCACCCAGCGCGAACCAAAGCGCCGAGAACACCACGCCCTGCAGTCGCAGGCAGGGCGGTGGAGCTGTGAGGCGGCGGGGGCACTTGAACTATGCACACGGCGCTGGCGGTGCCTGCGGGCTCACCTGACGAACCAGGACGCCGCCCATGTCCGCCTCGGTCATGCACCGCTTGGCCGCAGGGCACGCAGTGAGCGGGAGAAAGCGCCGCGGCGACTGGGGCGTGGCTAGCCGCCCCGCTGCCCCGCCACAGCAAGCTGATCAGGCAGATGGAATTGCTGGTTGCAGGACGAGGGTGATGATGGAGCAATCCGCACAGCGCGCCGCCGCCGCCGCCGCTCATGCCGCCTGCCGCAGTTGCCGATGGTGATGATCGTGCCACGCCAGACGTAGTGCTTGCTACAATAGCCTTATACCTCGCTTGGTCTTCCTTACATTGATTGCGGTGCTTTCATCTGAGCGCATTCAACACTACCGCCAGGTCTGTGCCCACTGGTGCGCCTTCTCCATCACTTGCGGCATGAGCGCGGTGGCGCTGTCGCTCAGCACCTGCAGACGAGAGCGTGTGGCGCACATGCCATTCACAACCTGACCAGCACGGCAGCACAGGTGAAAGGCTGTCTCGCTTGCCAAGCTCAATCTCTCAATTCCCTGCTTGGGAACTGCACCCACCTGCGTCATCCACAGTGCGGCCTCTTCATCGCGCAGGTCGGGCCGCAGCTTCTCCTGTCACATTGCGGTGCGTGGGCAGGCAGCACGTTGCACATGTACATGGTCCTTGCAGGGGAATCTGCTGGTCTGCCCCCTCCCCAGCCCCCATCCAGAAGTGCGGGCTGGGCTCGTTGAAGCCATGTCTGCTGGCCGCCCAGCTGCTGGCCGCCCACCCCACCACTTGCCCAGCCCCCGCCGGTGCACACCGCGACGCGGCAGCACCCACCTGCAGCTTGAGCATGGCCTTCTCCGGGTCCGACTGGATGTCTGGGATGGAGGCGCCCGCCATGAGGTGCAGCAGGTTGAGCAGCAGGTTGGCCGACTTGCGCAGGATGTTGTACGCCTCGCAGCAGTAGGTCTGGCGCAGTGGGTTGCCGGTGGGGAAGCCAGGGGCCATGTGAGGAACGCTGTGCAGAGCGCGATACAGATGGAGCAGGCGGCAACCCCTGCCACCCTATTGACCGCTGTTCACCCCACCGGCCCCTACACCCCCCATCCCCACCTCTCCCCCCATCCCCACCTTGAACTGGCGGTAGTGCTCGCTGTCCTGGCCACCCATGGCGTCCACCATTTCCTTGGCCAGCTTCATGGGCGGCGGGAAGGGCTTGGGGTCGCGCCCTGCGCGCAGGCAGATGCGCATCTTAATGGCGCGCAGCTACCTGGTACAGTACCAGGGCCTGTTGGGCAGTCCCTCCAGGCCTTGTGCACCCACCTCAAACGCGCCCGACCACTCACCCAGGATGTAGCCAAAGTCGATGTGGAACAAGCGACCGTCGGTGGTGAGCATGAGGTTGTCCAGGTGGCGGTCGCCCACGCCCAGCAGCCACGTCATCACGCAGTACCTGCCCACAAGGGCGGCGGGGCAGCCAGGAGGGCGTGGGTGGACCGTGCCACTGTAAGGCTGCTCATTGAAACGTCGCCAGAACTGTTCCACGGTGGGCGTGGACCGCTAATTCAACCCTGCTGAAGGGAAGCTCACCCTGCGCAGCTCTTCACAAACGTGGACAGCACCTCGCTGCTGAGCCCAAACGGCCCTGCACAGGGACGTCAACTCGGTGTGTGGATCATCAGCGACACATTCAGCCGAGGGCGTGCTGGCGCCAAAGCCACGTGCCTGTGGTGTCCATCGATGCTCCATCCAGCCCATCCACACCTGGTCACCTCGCTGCTCACCTGAGGGGTCTGGGTGGTGCATGGCCAGGAAGCGGTGGATCGAGCGGTTCTCAGCCAGCACACGCGCCAGCGGCTGCAAGGGGAGGGCAGGTGGGTGAAGCAGATGCAGCACTCGACAACCAACAAGCTGTGTGTTGCTGGACAAGGTGCGGAGTGTCTTTGCATCAAGTGCGCTGTGTGCAGCACCCCGCAAGAGCTGCCCTGCTGCAGCCAAACACCCCACCGGCACAGCAACCACACATACCTGCGATGGCACAAACTCGATGAGGCCGTCGGTGCAGGAGGTCGCCAGCACCTGCGGACGTGGAGGGCAGCAGCAGGCAACTGGTGTTCAGCAGCACTCATGGCATCCTGCATTGGCACGCACAGGACCAGCCTGCAGCTGCAGTCGCATCCCCCGGAAACCGATGCCCCACGTGCCCTCACCTGGTAGGGTGTGATCTTTAGATCTAGGTGCTCCCGCTTCAGCAGCCTGTGCATGGAAGCATGGCGGTTGGGTCAACAGCTTGCCTGGCTCCCAACAGCGTAGCTGCATGATTGAGACGCAGCAGCCGTCCCTGCTGGCTTCAGCCAGCTTCAGCAGCAGTTCAGCCACCCTTCGTAAGCCAGCGCCTGGGCCCCTCACCGGTCCATGAGAGAGATCATCTGCACCACCAGCTGGTCCTGCCGCAGGTCGTCGCCCCGCTTGTAGATCATGGTCACCAGCGCCAGGGGAGGGTCCTGTGGGGATCAGACAACCGCAGGCATGGAAACGTCAGGCCAACCAATGGCAAGGACACGAAATGTCGTTGGAGCAACGCAGCCATTGTTGCAAGCTGTCAATGCAGGTCTACAACTCCCATCACCTGTGCTGCTGCTAGCGAGTCGTGCCGCGCGCTGCTAATGGGCGACAGCTGCCCCGGCAAGCCCGCCGGCACAGCCGCCTCGTCTGCCGATGTGAGGTGGGGTGAGGCAACAGCCGAGGGAGGTGTTGTGCAACCCCCGCTGCTGCCGCCATGCTGCGAAGACTGCCGCCGACTGCTGCTGCCGTGTCCCGGGATGCTGCCATCCCCGCCTAGGCTGTGCTGCGAGGCTAGCGTGAGGGATGCCAGCCGCCCCTCGTGTGACTGCTGCAGCCCGCTGCCGCTGCCGCTGCCGCCCTCCCCACCGGGCGAGGTCAGCACTGCGCTGCCGCCAGGCAGGCGGGCCCGGAAGGTCAGGCGCAGCGGCGTCATGGCTGACTTGAACACGCTGCACTCTGAGGGCACAAGGCCCAGCAGCTGCACTGACGGGTCCAGGGGGCAGGGGCACGCAAACCCAGCCAGGTCAGCATGCATCCCGCCGGGGGACAGCAAGCCCCGCAGCGCCTCTGCCTTCTTGGCCGCTGAACCGCGCATGCCCTGCGGCAGGCCGTGCAGTGTCCAGGAGAAGCGTGAGGTTGGCAGTAGGGCAGGGCAGGGGTGCAATGTGCGACTGCTGCGCGATCCTGCGCAAATGTGTAGGACGCGAGGGACGGGACGCAATCACCAATCCACATACCGAGACGGTCTCTGAGATGTGCTTCAGCCGTATGACGAGTTGCATCTGCACAGTGGACAGCAGGGGTGCTGGCTCAGGGCACGTCTTGCTGCAGCCCCGGCTTGAGAGGCAACTTGCAACTTGGCCCGCTCTTGTTGCGGCTGCCTCAAGCCACGTGACAGCACCCGGCACCTGGTGGTTGACGCATTCCTCTGTGGGGCTGGCCTGCTGTCCGCTGTTGGCATTGACGATGGCCGCCTGCACAAGCATGGAATGGCCAAGCAGCACTGCTCAGCTAATGAGGCATGCACACTCTTCCTTGCTTGACCGTCGCCATCCAGGAACTACAGCCACTGTGGCCCACATCAAAGCCAGCCGGACAACACACCTGCACTATTTGTGCCCTGGCACAGAAGCTGTCGTCCGTCAGCTCAGTGAGCAGGTACCTGCAGCAGGGCAATACATGCCGACCCAGAACAATGGCAGTGGTGCAGCACACCAGGCATGGCACAATATTAGGGTCGAAGCCGGCCATCATGGTGGCGTGCGTGGAGCTGCAGCAGCCCCCTTTGCACAGCCCTCGAGTGCACTGCCGTTCACTGCCACGCACCAGAACAGGAAGGAAGCGACTGTGACGGAGCGGCGGGCGCGGGCCACCAGGAAGGCGGCCAGCCGCGAGTCATCGGCAGCCTCGTACCGCAGCGCCTGGGATGGGACGGCAGGCATACGCTATGGTGATGCAACAGGGTTCCTACCCAAGCAATCCGCTCGTCTCCACATAATCCAGTTCCAGCTCTTCCAGCCACAGTTGGCCCAACCAGGCGCTTCACAAGAGTACACACCGCATGCTCCATCAAGCTCACGGGCAGCTGTTACGCAACCCCACTCTGCGCAGCGCAAGCGGGCTGGCCAAACCGCCCCGTGACCTTCCGGGGCACCTGCACCAGCTGCAGCAGGTAGTACAGCAGCTCCTCGTCGTCCGTCTTCTGCAGCACCTCCACTGCGTGGCCCCGCACCTGCGGAAGGGCGAGGGTGCGGTGCGGGGCAGACGGCTCGGCAGACAGCGCCATGGGCATTGTGAGACGGGCTGGACCGCAGTGCCAGGCTGACCTGCTTATGTTTGAACCAGGAGCTGTGACTTGGCACCGGGTGTCAAGCCGGCACTGCGGCACCAGGCATTGTGGCAGCAGGCCCCGCAGCAGCAGCAGCAGCAGGCACAGCGTGCTCGCCTCCTCATTCACAAAGTCGGGGGAGAGGAGCTCCAGGGCGTCCGCCACCCCAATGGGCGCCCACTGCTGCATCAGCTCCGCCGCCTGCCGCGCCTCGCTGGCGTCGCTCCAGTCCACGCACTGCGGCCGGCAGGGCGACACAAGCGGAGCTGTGGAACACGCCACTGCAGTCTCTTGCTGCCCAGTCACCTCTCATGCCAGGCACGGCGGCAAGGCCTGCTGTGCAAGTGACCAGCCGGCGTGTCTGCCCACCAAGCCCAACCAACACGTGTGCACCTTCAGGAACTTGGTCAGGGCGCGGGGGAAGGCGGTGATCGCGTAGCGGAAGCGCCACAGCAGCGCCTTGTCGTTGGCGCTCAGCGGCCTGCAGCAGGCAGGGAAGCGGGGGGGAGTGTATGCCTGCGGCAGTCAAGCTACCCCGCACCCGGCCAGCATGCAAGTGGCCAAAGGTGGCAGTGACAGCAGCAGGCCGGTCCGGCGGGGGAGCCGTACAGCAGCATGTACCAGCCGGGGTAGGATAGGTGTGGGTGTGGAGCACACTGGCCTGCCCTCGGCAGCACGCCAGCCCAGCAGGCGCCCACCTGTTGGGCGGGTAGTCCATGACCGCCTCAATGCGCCGCCGCTCCTCTGTGTCGGGCTTCAGCTTCTTGTCCACCAGCCCTCGGGTCAGGCTGCGGGCCAGCTTGGCAGCCTTGGCCTCAGCTGGGTTCTCTCGCCCCACTTCTGCATCATGCAGCAGGATGAGGGAGGAGGCGCCGCCTGCCCCGCCGCTGCCGCCAGTTGCGCCAGACGTTCCCGGCAGCGGCGTGCTGATGGCATCTGCAGTGGCAGTGCCGCCGCTGGCCAGGCTGCCCGCGGGGGCGCCGCCGTGCAGCGGCACTGCCGCCTGCTGGTAGATGACGGTCCGCGGGAAGCTGGGCAGCTCCACCAGCAGCTGGATGCCGCCGGGCGCTACAGCAGGGTTGCTGCCGCCGCTGTGCGACGCGCCACTGCTGGCACCCTCCCCTGCGGCCTCCGACTCTGCCTCAGCCTGCCGGCGTGCCGCCTCCCGCGCCCGCAGCTCCGCGATGCTGCGCTGCGCCAGCCTGTCCAGCCAGTCCACATGCTCCACCTCGCCTCGCTCGTACCGCTTCACCACCTGCTCCACGCGCCTGTGATGTGGGGCCACACAAACGCAGATACGTGTGTTTGCTGCAGCGGGGGCACGCCCTGCAGGGCACCACCGCAGCGTGCCAGTCAACACAGCAGAGCAGCGGTGGGCAGTGCTCAGGCAGCATGGTCCAGCCGGAGCAGCCATAGCCCTCCCTGCCCTGGGCTCACCCCAGCTCTCCACGCTGCGCCACCGGCACCTTGGCGGGCGTGGTGGACGGCCAGCCGCCGTCTGCGGCGCGGCCCAGCCACACCTGCAGCTCCTGTGGCCCCGTCTTGAGCCGGCCCTTCTTGCTGAACAGGCGCAGCGTGGTGCCACCCAGCGGGCGGCGCGCCTCGCCGTCCCGCACCTCCCACACCGTCAGCGCCAGCTGCGCGTCGTGCCCCAGGTCGCGGTACTTGATGGGGAAGGCCAGCCACGTGTCCCAGGCTGCACCGGCGGTGCCCGCCTCTGCCCAGGTCGTGCGCGCCGGGATGCCCAGCGGCTCGCCGTAGCTGCACAGCCGCCCCTCAATGCACAGGGCCGAGGGCGGCGTGCCGCCATCGCCGGCGGCCCCATCTGTGTCTCGGTACGCCGGCAGGCATCCCAGCAGGCGGTCCACGCGCAGCTGGACCTGGAGGGAGGGGCAGGGTGGGAAGAGGAGGGTTCGAAGCGGGTGGCGGCGGTGGCGGCAGGCGGCGGCGGCAGGCGGCGGCGGCTGCCCTGCGCCTCGCCTGGAAGCCCAGGTCGGCCGACACGTAGAAGTGGAGCTCCGGTGCCTGCGACTGACTGCCTGCGAGCGGCATAGCGGCCGCTGGGCAGCGAGGAGCTCTGCCTCCGAGCGGGCGCGAGCCCTGGCCCCGCCCAGGCGCTTGCCTGAGTGAAGAGCAGCAGGGAGAACGACGATCGCTGGCCGCGCAGCGGCTGTCGACAGAGGCATGAGGGTTCTGCATCAGGGCTCCGCCGCGACACCACACACCACTTTTTTGGCTCCTTGTTTGTGCTCCCGACTGCATCTCTCGACTCGCACACCACCTCCCAGCGTTCTCGCTCACCCCGAGGCCGCTGTGTCGGCTCAGCCCACAATTTAGCGCCGGCACCCGTGCCCTCGAACCGCTGGCGGCCATGAGCACCTCGCCCAAGGCGCGGGACGGCTCGGCCGGGTCCAGGTGCTCGCCCCAGGGGCGGCAATTGGCTCCGCCGCCGCTGCCGCCGCAACCGCCGCCCTGGGCGCCCTGGCCCACCACCGCTTGCCTGCCCGCCCTCCCCGCACGCAGGCGCCCGCAAATCGTGGCACGCAACAGCTACGTGGATGAGACGCTGTTTGGGTGCAGCACGCGCTCTCCCAAGGCCTGCGGCCCGCCCGCCCATGCCGGCGGCGCCAGCCCGTCCCATGGCAGCCCGGCGGCGGCCAAGGCGGCGGCCCCCATTGCCGTCGGCAAGGGTGGCGCCGTGCTGCTGAGCAGGGCGCACCTGGACCGCATGATGCAGGTGCTTGCGGGAGCGCAGAGCGTGACCTACCAGCTGCTCATGTTGCGCTCCGTCCTTCCGCACCTGGGCTGCCACAGCTCCAGCTCAC
>RRZL01000082.1:810770-901279 GCA_006782975.1 Chlorella sp. Dachan | reverse complement strand
CCCACCTCCTGCTCTCATCGTCTCCTGGCAGGATGAGGCGCGCGCCAAGTGGTACCAGGACGAGCACGAGATGGCGGAGCGGCGCAAGGTGGCGGAGGAGGCGGCGCGGCGCGAGGCGATGCAGCGTGAGCTGGAGGCCTCGCGTGTGGAGCAGCTGGCCTGGAAGGCGGCGCAGCGCGCCGAGGCCGAGGCGGCCGAGGCGGCCGAGCTCCAGCGCATCCGGGCGGTGAAGGCGCGGCAGGAGGCGCAGGAGCACGAAGCGGTGCGGGCTTGGGGCTGGGTGGGTGGAAAGGGCCGTCTTGAGGCGAGGCACATGAAATCAACACGTGGTGACAGTGGGTGAGCTGCCATGGCATGCTAGCCGGCATGGCATGCTAGCCGGCATTGCAAACTGATCATATGGTTGCTGCCTGGTTTCGATGCCCGGGCTGTCGCTGCCGCCCCCCTACAGGAGATTGCGCGCCTCGAGGCGCAGCGCCGCCACCAGCAGCGCCTGCTCAAGCAGATGGATGAGCGGCGGGAGATGAAGGGGCGGGCCCGGGAGGAGCTCATTGCCGAGGGGCAGCGCATCCGGGAGCAGCTGCAGGATGAGTGAGTGGGCCAGAGGGTGGGGCGTTGGGTCGGCTGTGGGTGCAGCAGGCAAGAGAAAGTTGCCTCGGGCACCTTGTTGGGGGCAGCTGCCCTCCCGCTGCATGCCGATGCCGCGCCTCCCTCCCGTACTGTCCCGCCTGCGCAGGCGCGCCCTGCTGGAGGCGGTGAAGCAGCTGAAGCTGCAGGAGCTGGAGGCGGCGGGGGTGCCCAAGAAGTATCATGCACAGGTGGGGGCGCAGGTGGATGGTCACCAACGACACGCAGAGCAGCACTGAGCGGATGTGATGATGGGTGCAGTGTGGCTGGCAGCGTGCTGCCATCGTGCAAGGCATGCTTGGGGCAAGCAGCTGGATGTCGGCTCTGGCCATAACACCCCCCTACCCGCTGCTTTGCCCTGCCCTGCCCACCTGCTGCAGCTGGAAACAATGGTGCCCATGGCGCCGCAGCGCGGCGGCAAGTGAATGCGTGGGCTGTGGGGGACGGCGGTCGGCCAGCAGATGGCTCGTTGTATGCTACTGATGATTGTATTCTTCACTGAGTTTTGTATGAACGTTTGACAGTTGGTCTGTAAGGCCTGGATGGGCTCGGCGGCAAAAAGCTCTGCGGCGGCATTGTCGAGCGGCACAGCGTCCACGCCGCCGCCATTGGCGCAGCAGCCTTCTCGGGGCGATCATTGTGTTCTGATCATCTCCACACAGTGCCCTCAACTCACTGCTGGCCGGAGGGCGAGCGGCGTGGGCCTTTGAAACACTGCGAGACTCGGCTCTCGGTCCAGGATGGGCAGGACACGCAAGTCCGCGGCGGCTGTCCAGCCCAAAGAGGCGGCCGCCAAGAAGGCGCGCACGTCGCAGCAGCCGGGCATCGCCGCCGCCTTGGCGGCGGCCGAGCAGCGAGCGGCGGCGACGAGCGAGTCTGCGCCGCCTCCCGAGCTTTGGCAGAACCAGCCGCGAGACCTGCTGTCGGCGGCGCTGACCCAGGACCTGACAAAGGCGGGCGAGCAGTACCTGCAGCACTGGGGCGACAAGTGCTTCATGGCGCGCGGCGAGGCAGCAGCGGCGGCCAGGGCCGCGGCCAGCAGCAGCCGGGTGCAGCGGGCGGCCGCTGCCGCCGCAGAGTCCAAGGAGGATGCCGACCTGGATGTGGCAGGCATGTGCAACAGCTGCTGTCTTGTCCGTTTGCGGGGCACGCTGCCAAGCAGCTGCCTTCATGTGTCTCGACAGTGCGGCGACCGCGCCATGAAATGCAACGCAGTGCCAGCCGCTGCCTTGCGCCCAGCACCCAGCCGCCCATCGTCTTACCTGCTGTCATGTGGATCAATGAGCCCAATCCCTGTGCCTTCATCACCATGTTCCCCGGCACCTGCAGCGGTGCGGTACCTGGAGGAGCTGCGGCACGTGGATCACCAGGCGACCCGGGCTGAGGCGGCTTTCAAGCCGCGCCAGCTGGAGCTGCTGGCCCTCATGCTGCGCTGCGACGTGCTGCACAAGCACGGCGGTGCGCCTGCTGGGCCGCTGGGTGGATGCTGGGAGAGAGGGACTGGCTTCAGAATGCCAGGCTGTGCGCAGCAACCGCCTGACGTGAAGCTCCTGCTTGCAGTGCTTGCAGGCGCTGCGGGAAGTCAACCGCCCACCCACTGCTGTACCTGCCCTCATTGGGGGCGCCTTGTCTCCTCCCCCACTTTGCAGATGTGTCCTACCAGGCATACTCGGCGCTGCAGGGCCTGCTGCGCCGCTTCCCGTACGCCTCCATTGGCCACTACGACAGCGGTCCTTGGGCCGGGCGCCCCTTTGTGATTGTGGATGAGCGGGCGGCGTGGCAGCCGCTGGAGGCCATGACGTGAGGCGTGCTGCCATTGCAGTGTCACTGAGGCGCCATTGCCTTGCCATTGGCGTGATGAGGCTCGCTGCCGGCTCTAGCAGATGGCGAGGCTGCTCACCCACCCCCTGCGCTGTGCACGTTCCTGCTGGTGCAGGGACCCTCTAAGCCTCACACGGCGGTACTTGCTGGAGGAATCAATCAAGGTGAGGATGGTCCTGGTACAGGGGTTGGTTGGTTGAAAGCACCCCTGAGGCAGCTGGCAGGTAGTTGAGAGCCAACTGCTGCCTGTGCCGCCAGGCAAGCGCCCTTGCCGTCGCAGCAGCTCAGCCCACCAGCCTTCCCTGCTGGCCCACCACTGCGCGTTGATCCCAGGATGCGGGGCACAACCACCGGCTGGACCACCAGGAGAGCAGCGTGCAGCTGCTGGCGGACCGCAAAAAGGGCGGACAGCTGGGATCCGTGCTGCAGCTGCTGAAGCTGTGCGTGGACCGAGCGGGTGCGTGGGGACGGGAAATGAAGAGCGTGGCTTGCGCGTTCGGTGCGCCAATGGGCTACAGGGATGGGCGCTGCTCTGTGCCGGCCAGGCCAACCTGTGCATGCCGGCTCAGCCACCCATCTGTGCCAGCCAACCAGCCCGGCTCTGCTCTCCCGCTCCTGCCGCAGTGGACAGTGTGGAGGAGGACCACAACGGCGACGTGCTGCTGCTGGCTTACCTGCTGGCGGTGCTGCAGCAGGACCTGCGGGCGCGCCTGCAGGCACGCCTGAGGGGCCAGGATCGCGGAGCGGGGAGGGCCATGGGCTTGGAAAGCATCCCATCTGGAGCGCAGTTTGCAGCCGCCCCCCCGGCCCCGCCTGCCACCTGACAAGTGGTGCACAGCAGGCGAGGGCGCCCTCGTCACCCTGCTGCCCCGCCCCATGCGCAGGTGTTTGAGGCGTACGGCGACGTGCAGGACGGCAAGGTGCTGGGCCTGCGCTTTGCGCTGCTGCAGAACTCGCTGCTGTGGCGCATCTGGATGGACCAGGTGTGCGCCGGGTGGGGGGGTGCAAGCATGGCAGTACTGCTAGCAGGGGCGGCCGTTGTGGCAGTACGTTGGGCGCATGCAGGAGGGCCAGCATCATTGGGTGTTAACAGCTGTTCTCGCCTTGCTCACGCAGTGCTGCGCATTCAAGTATGCATTGCGATTCATTTCTTCTCCGCTCTGCAGCGCGAGTCAGACAAAGAGCGGGCGGACGTGGTGCGGCTCCTGATGAAGCTTATCGTGGGGGGTGAGTGGCGGTAATGGTGGGGAATAGTGCCATCTTGCGCAAGTGCTGCTGCCGTTGCGTGCATGCAGGCAATGCGCAGGCAGGCCTTGTACAGGCACGCGACAGCATGTTTGATTGCACGGCAGTGGCCCATGCGCAAGTTTCCTGTCTCCCTTGCTGCGGCCCTGCAGTGGCCAGCGAGCAGGAGCTGCAGGAGGTGGAGGAGCAGGAGGCGCATGCCCACTCCCGCGACCGTGAGCGGGCAGGGCTTGGGCCTGCCTGTAGTGCCCTGCAGGATGCGCTTGGCTGGTGCTGTTACAGCGCAGCGGCAGCAGCTGGCATGGCCATCTGCACACTGCTGACTCGCAACGGGGTGTTCTGGCGCCCTCAGTTCGCCAGCCATGTCTGCCGCCCACCTCGCCAGCCCACGTATGCCGCCCACCCCTGCAGCCGACGCTGAGGAGCCGGCCAACCCATGCATCTGCACGCCCCGCCAGCTGGCGGCCCTGGCGGCCACCCTGCTCAACATGCTGCTCGACTGCTTCTCGGCGGCAGAGGCGGCTGGCGGCTTTGTGAAGACGCGAGACAACAGGTGAGGGCTGGCACCTAGGCAGGTGGTGTGGGAGGGCGACAGGCCGATCGGCTGGATGAGACCAATGCACAGGCTGAGGTCGCCGTTGCTGCGCGGGCATCTGGCACTCCTGCCCCTTGGTGACCCTTCGTCAATGCCTGCCCCTCGGTGGCCCAACAGGATGCACCGCACCAACCTGCGCCTGCTGATGGACAAGCAGCTGAAACAGCTGTTCTGGAAGAACGCAGGTGAGTGCTTGTGCCGTGATAGCAGCGTCTTTGGTGGCTGCGTGGTAATGAAGCAGGGATGCACTTCGAGCCGGCCTGAGCGGCTTGCCATCCCCCGCCGTGACCAGCATGTGAGGCCGTTCCTCAACACAGCCTGAGCCCACCCTTTGTCCTTGCCGGCAGCGGACGCGGTGTGCCTGACGGACGAGCAGTCGCGCACCTTCCTGGAGGCACTGGCCCCTGCCCACCGCCTGCGCCTGCTGAGCCTGGTGCGCGCCCCCTCGCCTGGTTGCCGCCACTCCTGCGGAAAGTGGGCTGCCCAGCCAGTGGTCCCTGCCTCTGAGCCTGGTTGTCCGGCCAGTCTTTGCTGCTGTGCTTCCCGCCCCACCCCCCTGCTGCACGGTCGCCCAAGGTCCCCCATCTCATCGCCCATCTGCCCACCCTCAAACGCCTCCCCGCACTCTCACCTGCCCAGGTGGCCATGGAGCACGTGGCCAAGGCGTATTACGCGGAGGAGGCCAGCCGCCGCCCCGCCGTGCGGTGCGCCAAAGACGTGGAGGCGGCGGTGAACAGCTGCGACAGCGGCAGCCACACCGGCGCCTTCCTGGTCGACGCACTGGTGGTGAGGAGCGGGGGTGCGGCGTGTGGGGAGGAGGTGTGACTGGGGCTGTGGGCTGCAAAGTGGGGTGGCAGGTACGCTGGGCGCTGCATAGTTCGGTTGGCGCACGGCGGTGAGGAAGGCGTGGCTTGCTCACATCCACGCCTCGAATGGACGCGTCCCACCCATTCTGCCGTGTGCAGGCGGTGCAGTGCCTCAACCTGGACAAGTACCGCAGCATCAAGGTGCGCCCAGGTTGGTCAGAGCAGGTGTCGTGCCGTCCACGCATGCTGTGCATGTGCACGCTGTCGGAGGTCCCGTCGTCCATTCCGGTTCAGGACAGTGCCCTGAGGCTGTTGTGCACCTTCCTGAACGTTGCGCACACGCCGCCCCACTGTACAGGTGTTCACAAACGTGAGCCGGGACACCGCGGTGAACAACCTGGCTGTGCTTGCGTGCGGCATTGCGCTCACCGCCCAGGCCCTAGCAGCCAGCGGCGTAGAGCTGCCCATCCGTGGGGCCGACAGCAGCAGCGCAGATGCAGAGGCGGGCGGCAGCAGCGGCAGCGGCACCGGTGGCGGCCAGACGGGCGGCAGCAGCAGCGAGGTGGGAGATGGGCCGGAGGCGCGGCGGCAGCTGCAGCAGCAGTTGGCCGAGTTCCTGCGCTTCCTGGCCGACACGTGAGTGCTGCTGCCGCGTGGCCCTGGTTGCAGCGGCGGCAGCGGGTCGTGAGGGTGCCTCCTTACTGGCAGGCTGGCTTTTATGTATGCGCAGCTTGCAACCTGCCCATGCTTCCTCGCCAACTTCCGCCTGCTGCCCTGCTGCCCTCACCCACCCGCTCCCGCAGGCACCGCCAGTATTGCAGCGGCGAGCGCAAGGAGCGGGCGCTGGAGATGAGCCGCGCCTCGCTGCTGGACCTGCTGCATGCACAGGCCGCCATCGCAGACCTGGCCTGAAGGTCCGAGGCCTGGAGAGCAGTCGGCTTGAGAGGCAACACGACGGATGTGCATATACATGCCCTGCAGCATGGTCTCCACCCAGCCGGCTGTACACATGGCGACCCGTGGAGGAGCCACATAAACTCAGAGAGCCTGTCTGTGTCTGCTGATGGCTTGCCAACCTAACTTGTCCCAACCCAACATGTCGTGCCTTGGCTTGCCAACCTTAAGAGCTCAGGTTCGGTGTGCTTTCACATGGGAGTGCTCTCATTTATTGGCAGAAAAGGGGGCGGTGCCGGCAAAGGCAGCAGCATGGTTGAGGAGCAGTCAAGCGTGGCTGGGTGGGCATATCAAGGGCGTACGAGCGGGAAGGGAGGAATCGGGGAGCAATGGACAAATAGGGGACAGATCATGGAATGAAAATGGGACTGCTGTGGGGGCTGTTCGTCTTGGTTCTATGCAAACTAACAGTCAGGGGGGCTTGCTCAGGCAGAGCATGGGCCGTCAAAGGTGCTGGAGCTGCCTAGCTAGCTGTGCTGCAGGGGATTGCTGCGGAAAGGGTGGCAGTGTTGGTGATGGATGGTTGCCTTTCTTTGGGTGCGCAGGGGCCTCACGCACGGCGCATCTTGCGGCCAACCGCCGGCGCCGTCTTGGCCTGGGGCGCCGCCTTGGCAGCAGCAGCCACGGGCTTGACAGGCGCCTTGGGGGGCACCTTGGCAGCAGCAGCCACGGGCTTGACAGGCGCCTTGGGGGGCACCTTGGCAGCAGCGGCCACGGGCTTGACAGGGGCCTTGGGGGCCTTGGGGGGCACCTTGGCAGCAGCGGCCACGGGCTTGACAGGGGCCTTGGGCACCACGCCGGCTGCGGCACCAGCTGCCACAGGCTTGGCCGCGACTGCTGCAGGCTTGGCGGCTGCGGCTGCGCCAGGCGTCACACTGGCTGCCAGGCCAGGCGTCTTGGGCGGCACTGGCACTGCTGCGGGAACAGCGGGCACGGTGGGCACCACCGTGGGGGCTGTTGTCGCCAGGCCGGGCGCCTTGACGGGCTGGGCGGGCAGGGTGGCCGGCAGGGTGGCGGGCAGCTGGGGTGGGAACAGCTGGTCGTTGCTGATGCCCAGGCAGCCCTCGCTGTACTCGGTCAGGCAGCGGATGTTGTTGTTCAGGCTGTACTTCTTCACCTGCAGGTGGGTTGGAAACGGAACAAAGGGTGCGGTCAGGTCAGCAGTGGCGCAGTGTTCGCTGCAGGCCGGCAGGCAGGCGTGCCCAGCATCAGCAGGGCAGGTATCAGCACCAACCAGGTGGCACAGCATAGCCCAGGGAGCTCACCAGCGCTGCAAGGTTGTCCTGGCCGCGCTTCTCCAGCCACATGAGGGTGGGGCGCACATAGTCGGCAACAATCTCGTGCCACGCCCAGGCCACGTTCAGGGCTGTGAGTCAGGGAAGATTGGGTGCAAATGCGGGGAGTGAGCGGGGCGCGATGCTCAGGCGATGCCCGCAGCAGCGACAGGAGAGGAGGGGGCACAACCGCCCGCAAGCATGCTCACAAGCACAGCCCACTGGTAGGCTATCCCAGCAGCGGCTCACATTGCCAGACTTGGGACTCGTCGGAGATGAGGTTGTAGTAGGGGGAGCTGCGCTGGAGCCACGGCAGGTACTGGGGCAGCTTCCGGGTCCAGCCGCTCTTCTGCGGGCAGGAGTTCAGGGGAGTGGCGGGTGCGTGAGGCCGGCTGGTGGCAGCAATCGGTGGGCAGGTGACATGATGCACATTGCGCAGAGGTGCCCTGTCCTCTGCCTCGGTGTGGGACGGACACCGCCCAGTCCCCAGTGCTTTGCTGAAAGTTATCCGTCAACTCCCACACACGGCCTGCCTAGCCCCACGCACCACGCGGACATCATAGTTGACGTTGCCAAGGGGATCCAGCACGTTGATCTTCATCAGGGCCTGCTGGATGGTGGCCGACTGCTCGGGGGAGATGTACATCGAGCGCTTGTACAGCCAGTCGGGGGTGACGGGGCGGGGCGGCACCTGCGATCATGGGCAGCGGGGCGGTGTGAGCGGGGGCGCCAGGAGACGGGAGGTGGTGGGCGCTGGGAGGTGGTGGGCGCGGCAGGTATAGAGCACATCAGCGGCAGCTGGCTGCAGCTTGGCAGCGCTGCAGAGCACCCTGCCGTGCAGCCGCACTGCCCCCATGCACAAGCAAGCTGGCCAGCTGCACTCCCCGCACTGCCTGGCCCCCTGCCACTCACAAAGACGAAGTCGGAGGGCACGCCATTGGAGCGCAGGATCTGGATGCCCTCCTGGATCTGCTGCATCGTCCGCTGGTCGCGCGCCATGGCGTAGTACACGGTGGGCGGGAACTTGTACTTCATGCGGTTGGTGCGCATGTCCACCGCGCCCCAGGCATCGGCCCACGGCATGTTCACCTCTGCGGGAAGGGTGATGGAGTGGAGAAGATGAGTGCGACGTGCGGCGCGCAGGCAGGGCAGGGCATGCTCGTGTGCTGTGCTGTGCCATGCTCCTCATGACGGCAAGGGCGCTGGGGCCGGCCAACAAGCCTGGCACAGCCTGGCAGCTGGCAGCCCATCAGAGCCGCGGCTGGTTGAATCCGAGCAGCGCAGCACACCCCAAACCCCAGCTGCACTGCGCAGCACAGGATGCACGCACCGGAGATGACGCCGTCCAGCTTGTATGCGCCGGGGAACTTGATGGCAAAGGAGGCGCCAGAGGAGATGCCAAAGATGTACTTGGGCTTCTTCTGCATGCCGAACTTCTTCATCCACTTCTCCACCACCTCCACAGACGTGGGCTGGTCGTCTGCGGGCCGGACAAAGGGGCGGGGAGGGGCGGGGAGGGGTCAGCGGCGGATGGCAGCAGTCACCAGAGTGCGTTGGGCAGAAGCGATCCGGCCAGCTCCAGCTGGACACCAGGGCCGGTGTGGTTGGCATGCAGTACAAGAGGGGCAAGCCACCCCAGATCTGTGTGCCGTGCTCCCCCCATCCTCAGCCAGCTGCCATTTGCAGGCACAGCCCCACCCCACCCACTACTCACTTCCGTCACCAGACGAGGAGAAGCAGCGGGAGCGGTACTCGCGGTCGCGGCTCATGAGGGCCAGCACAGCGTAGCCGCGGGCCAGGCACTGCTTGGTGTGAGCCACCTCCTCCGGCAGGCCTGGGTGAGGGAGGGAAGGGAGTATGGAAACAAGCGGTTGGTGGGCAAGTCAGGATGCGTGCAACCACATTTGCATTTGCCACTTGCTGCTGAGGCCAATGCACATCTCGACGCGACCCATGCATGCGGTGCCCACTGGAGCCAACGCTGGCTGCCAGGTTATGCTGAAATAATAACTTTCCCACACCGCACTCACCCGTGCACTCGGGGCACTTGGGGCTCTTGTAGAACCAGCTCATGGGGTCGTGCTTGCAGCCGTGGATGAAGATGCAGGTGCCCACAGGGTTCATGGTGTTGGAGGGGAAGCGGAAGTAGGCGTGGCGGCCGCTGCCGTCGGGGTAACTGCAGGGAGGAGGGCAGGGAGGTGGGAAGGCCGGTCAGGATGGGCAGGGTCGGCACAGGGGGCAGGCCGCTTGCCCCCTGTGGGGGCAAGGGGGGCTTGCGGCTGGCGCTGTCCCTCGCACATGCTGGCCAGTGAGCTAACAGCGCCAACCATGCCACCCGGTGTTGTGTTGACTCACGCAAACTTGGTGGGGTCGCCAAGGGTGGTGATGGCCTGGGCATCCACCGCCGCGGCGGCTAGCACCGTGCCCATGATGCGAGCCATGTGGTTGGGGGTGATGTTGCGGGGCGGGGCGGGGTCCACCGCCATGGCGGCCACGCGGTGGCTAGTCGAGTTCTCGGGCAGGCTCATGAGGGTGAAGGCGTTCAGGATCTGCTTGGCCACCCGCTCCTCCTCCTCGCTGTCAAAGCCGATCTTGAGCGGGCCCTCGGGGCCGCGGTTGTCGATGGCGAGAGCCGCGGGGGCCAGGGCTGCTAGCAGCAGCAGGGCCGCCACGGCCGCGGTGCCGGGGCGGGGCATCGTGGCGGGCGAGCGGCGGCGGTGGGAGGGCGTGCTCCTGCGTGGGCGCTGCACGCGGGCCTGCAGCAGGGCAGCGGAGGCGGTGGGCGTGAGGGGCTCCATTTGAGGAGGGGGAAAAGGCGGGTTTGAAGCATCTGAGCTCGAAGCATCTGCGACCATTGACCTGGGCCGCTGTGCGGAGACTGCCAATCGGCGTTGCAGGGATGCCTAAGTGGTCTGCAGCGTGGCAGCAGCGCGCTGCGGCCCGCCTGAGGCTGCGAGCAGACCGGCCGGGCGCTGGCGGTCCCCGGCCGCCGCGCGGGCGAGCCAATTGGATGCGAGCGTAAGATCTAACGCTTGGCCGGGCAGACAAGCGAGCCCGGAACTGTGGCGGCGCCTTGAACAAGCCACCCCTCTCCCGAAAATCACCGCCCACATACACACACAGGCGGAGTGAACTCACCGATGGATCAGGCAGATGCCTGGAAGGAAGGAATGGAATGAGGCCGCGGGTCAGAGGCGCGGTTGAAGTGGCACAAGCAGGTGGCGTGCTGCGCGTGCTGCGGGTCAAGGGACACCGCCTTCCGCGAGATCGGCGCCCCGCCGGCGCCAGGTACCAGGAATCTTACAGAGAAATTGAAAGATCCGAGCGATCTGAATGGGCGCGAGCGCCGCAGAGCGACCAGCGGGTGCCGCCGTCGGGCAGCGCGCCCAGGTGGCACAGCCGGCACCTTCCTTGGTAGCATGCGCGGTGGCCAGACCCTCCCACCCGCCCATGCCCTCCGACTTCCAGGGGGTTGGGCTACTTAGTACCACTAACAATATCTGGATCTTGCGGTTACAGGGAGGCCATGCCCCGCGTCATGCCTCAGTCCCTTCGTCTCCTGCCGCCCCTCCCCCTGCCGCCAGCTGCTGCCGCTCGCCTGCCTGCCGCTGCAGCTCCGCCTGCACCTCCTCATGCTGCCGCACCATGTCCAGCACGTCATCGTGCCCTGCCTGCTTGGCCAGGTCGCACGGGGTGCACCCTTGCCGGTCGCACAGCTGCCGTGCCCCCGCCTCGAGCAGCACTTTGACGCACGCCAGCCGCGCGTGCCTGCTGGCCAGGTGCAGCGCTGCGGCAGGTTGGGGGGCAGATTGGCCGCCTCTGGCATGGCGTGGGCGCAGCGACATGCCTGCCTGGAGGCGCGCGGTAGGGCACTGGGGCATGCCGATGCCCAACAGGCCCATATCCCCAAGCAACCTGTCCGCCCCGCTGCCCCAAGGTGGCTGCCAGCACCCTGCAGACGGCCCTGGACCAAGAATGCTGCCCACCTGTGACGCCCCTGCTGTCTCGTGCATCCACGTCCCCGCCGTTGGCCAGCACCTTGGCCAGCAGCGCCGCCTGCCCCTCGCACGCCAGCGCCAGCAGCGGGTGGCCCGCCAACAGGGAGAAGGGGTCCTGCACAAGCCAGAAGCGGGTGGCTGCGGCGGGTGAGACCTGGGCCAGGCGGCAGTGCACTTCAGGAACCCCAGCAGCGCACTAACTCAGTTCCAACACGCACGCTGCGCTGTCGGGATGGTCCGTCAGCACGGGCAACTGCTGGCCGCACCTGGTCGGCATCCGCCGCCGCGCGCTTGGCCGGCTGCAGCGTCCTGTCAATCCACCAGTGTGTCGGCGGCGGTGGCGGCGCCGCTGGTGGGGCAGCCGGGCCGGCTGCTGCTTGCTGGTCTTGAGGGCTGCTGCTGGGCCGGCCCTGCAGCGGCGTGTGGCGTGGGGAGGCCAAATGAGGCAAAACAGCGCGCCACCAGTCCCCGATGGCTGGCATACATGTGAACGCACTAGAGCCCACGCCACCGCCATTCTCACCTGGGCTGCTGCACCACCGGCTGGCCTGCCGGTGGGGCTGCTGAGCGCCGCCAGCTGCCGCCGCGCCGCCGCCTCTGCACTCGTCTCCCGCTCGCCTGCCGGCGAGACGCTTGTGCTGCCAGGCCGGTGCCGCTTGCGTGAGTTGTCGGGCAGAGGGCTGGGCTCGGGCTGGCCTGGCGGGCGCTTGGCCTGGCGGGCACTTGGCCTGCCGCCGCTGGAGTCGGACGCGGCGGAGGCGGCCGGCGAAGGGCGGCAGCCGGGCGACGGCTGGCTTGCGCCCTGGTTCTCCTTGTCATGGCTGCTGTCTGCACGCGGCTCCATGGCTGCACTGGCCTGCACTTCTGTCCCCAACTGGCGCCCAACAGCCCGGAGGTGACGTGCTGCCTGCCTGGTCGGGAATCAGAAGAGTCGGCGGTAACTGGGTTCCGGCAGCAGCTTTGAATAGCGGGCACGAGCAGCACCGGCATGGGCAGGACCTGTGCATGATGAAACTGAGGCTGTGCCGCTCCATCCGACTCCAGTGATCGGCCCTGATCGGCTGCAGCGTGATCTACGCGTTGGGCAGCGCGCTGGGGGCCGCCACCACTCTCTGCTTTTCTAGACTCCAGCGCGGACGGAGAGCAGGCACGATCGGCACACCCGCAGCACCCCGTACACCACTGCACTTGCAGAGGCGGTGCCCGATTGGCATGGCCGGCCCCCTGCCTTGCTGCTGCAGGTGGCGCCCGTCGCCTCCCTCCTGCACGCCCCCACCGGCCTGGAACGCCCCCTGCCCAGCCGCAGGTCACCCTGCCCAATGCGCCGGCGGGCGTCGCTGCCCCTGCTGGCGGCGCTGCTGGCGGCGGCGGCGGTGGGCGCCGCCGCGGTGCCGCAGGTCAGCCCCGTGCTGGCCATCGACCTGGGCGCCGAGTTCCTGAAGCTGTCCATCGTCAAGCCGGGGCGCATCCCCATCTCCATCGTCATCAATGAGATGAGCAAGCGCAAGACGCCGGCGCTGGTGGCGTTTGTGGACGGCGACCGGCTGGTGGGCGAGGAGGCGGCGGCGGTGGCCTCCCGCTACCCCGACCGCGTCTACGGCCGCCTGCTGGACCTGCTGGGCCGCCCCGCCGACGACCCGCAGCTGGCCGCCATGCTCAAGGCCTCGTACCGGCCGTACTCGCTGGAGCGCGCGCCCAACCGCACCTCGCCCGCCGCCGCAGCCGTGCGCATCGAGGGCAGCGAGGAGCTTCGCTCCGCCGAGGAGCTGGTGGCCTCGCTGCTGGAGTACGCCAAGGGCCTGGCAGAGTCGGCGGCAGACGGTGCTGCCGTGACCGATGCCGTGCTCACCGTGCCCGCCTCCTTCACCATCCAGCAGGCGCGTGGGCTGGGGGCGTGGTGGGGCGGCCTCGGTCGTTGCATGCGCAGTGGCGCGGCTTGCAACAGGATGCGACGCGCAGTCATGGCGCGCATTGGTTCTGACGCTGACTCTGGTTGCAGCGAGGGCTTTGTGCTGCTGGGACCAGTGCCTGCAGGCGCTGTTCCTCCGCACCGTCGTACCGCACTTGGGATGCCGCTGGCTGCACCCTTGCATGGTGCTGTCGCACCATCTCACTCAAATGCAGGCGGCCTTGTATGCGGTGTGCCGTCGTCATGCGTGACCGGCTTTGCTGAACACCCAGCTCTGAATGACGTCCCGCCATGCTGCAGCGCCAGGCGCTGCTGGATGCCGCCAAGCTGGCGGGCCTCAACGTGCTGGGCCTGATCCACAGCCACGCAGGCGCGTGCCCAGGGCGATGGCAAGAGAGGGCGGATCAGGCAGGGCGGTGCTGAGTGTGCATCTGAGCCAGCGCGCTGCTGCTCGCCAAGGGAAAGCACTGCCTGGTGCCTGCTGGTTTCTCCCACACCCGCCCAACCCCTCGCCCCCACTGGCCCTCCCCGCCCCTCCCTGCCTCCCCTGCTGCAGCTGCGGCGCTGCAGTACGGCATCGAGCGCGACTTCACCAACCGCACCGACCACGTCATCCTGTACGACCTGGGTGCCGCCTCGCTGCAGGCCGCCCTCGTCACCTACTCCGCATACACCGGCCCCAAGGTGCGGCAGGGTGGCTCGGCGGGGGTCAGGGCAATATGTTGCAACAGCCGACTGCAGCATGTGCACATCTGGGTCCGGCAGGGCTACACGGCGTGTGGCTGACACGCCGACTCGTCGTGCAGCTGTGCAGGCACCAACTCCGCATGCTGACCTGCGGCTCATGTGCCCTGCCTCTCCTTGCCTCTGCATGCAGGGTGTCAGCATCAGCCAGTTTGATGTGCGGGACGTGGTGTGGCGGGAGAACCTGGGCGGCGAGCACCTGGAGCTGGGTGGGTGGCGAGCCTGGGAGGGTGGGGGGCAGCTTCAGCAGGCACAGCATGGGCTGCAGGTGTGCAGGACTGACTGGCGTTGCATGGTGCATGCCACCACCGAACCTGCCTGTGTGCGCGTCGCAGCGAGTAGCATCATGTGCTGCTCGCTCTGCTTCTGCCGCAGTGCTGATGGAGCACTTTGCCGACGAGTTCAACAAGCAGCTGGGCGGCGGCCAGGATGTGCGCACCGCGCCGCGCGCCATGGCCAAGCTGCGCAAGCAGGTGGGGCAGGGTGGCAGCTGCGTCTTTGATGCCGGCGCTCTTGTTCGCTATGGTTTGTTTGCCGGCTGCCCGGGCAAGGAAGAGCGCCTTCCCAGCTCGCACACCGGTTCTGGCCCCACGCTGCCTCGTACCCATGCCTCCCTCCCTTGCTGCTGCCTGCCCTCCACAGGTGGCCCGCACCAAGCAGATCCTGAGCGCCAACACCGAGGCCCCCATCTCTGTGGAGGAGCTGTGGNGTTGCGGCGGCGGGGCACGCCGGCTGCAGCCAGCTGCGACCTGGCGGCCTGCCTGCTGCAACTGCGCGGGCATGTTGCAGACAGCCGCCCGAGTCTGCAGCCGCATCTCAGTGCATGTCCCCCGGCGGCTGCCCACCTGCTTGGCCAGGCGCGCAAGCTTGGGCGCCAGCTGCTCCTCGCTCAGGCCGTACTTTTCAATCAGCACCTAAAGCATGGGGCGTAGTGGGAGTGCAGTGGCGTGAGTAGAGGGAAGCGGAGTGCACCAGCTGCGGCAAACGCCAAGCTGGAGGCAAGGGCGGCAGCAGCAGCAGCAGCAGCAGCAGAGGGCGTCGGGGACTGCAAGCACCGGCCATGTCAAGCCACGGGCCCAGCCAGAACGCTCACAACACACACCCACCTTCTCGTCAATGGTGCCCGTCTTCTTGAGCATGTGCGCCATTTCGCGCTGGCGCCGCCGCCACGCGTTGTGCTTGTCCAGGCGCGCGCGGCACGACCGCTTGTCTCCGTCAAAGTCCTCCAGCGGCTGGAACTTGCCGCACTGTCAGAGGCAACAGGGATGGCAGCGAGGCGTTGAGAGGCAGCAACAGTAGGTGGGAGACCGCCACAGTCTTCCAGCGGCTGGACCTTGCCGCACTGCGGGAGAGGCGCAGCAGGCGGGCGCATGCCAACAAGTCAGCGGCGAGGCGGGCGGTGAAGTACTGTATGGGTGCATGCACAGCGGCGGCAGGCACACGCGGCCGTGGCGAGTGACGTGCAGCCCACAGCGCGGACGCAACTGCTGCCTGCCTCATCAGCTTGATTCGGGCGGCTCGGCGTGTGGCTAAGTGCTGCGGCCTGCTGAGCACGTGTTGGTGCCAGGCAATCGGGAATGGCTGTGAGGACTGCAAACACATTGCCGCTCTGCGCGCTGCTGTAGCTCCTGCTTTGCATGGGCACCCTGCTGCCAAGTATCCTCCTCACTTCTCACCACCACCGCCCCCTGCCCGGCCCCCACCTGTGCAGCCCCCAAGACCCTGGTGCCGGCGCTGAAGAAGATGCCCACCAAGCGTGGCGTTCATCTGCACAACCTCACCACTGACTCGCTGGCCTTCACCCTCGCCTTTGACAATGCACCTGGTGCGTGGCGTTGTTTATTGTCAATCAGAGGGTGTTGTGGGCCGCTGCACACCAGGAAGGGCTGCCGGGCCGGCAGCAAGCTGCATTGGCTGCTGATCTGTTGAAGGGCATGCAAGCATGCACGCCAACCAGTGGACTTCCAACCCGCAGGCGCGATGGCCGAGTGCCACCACGCCTTCCCGCTGGGCGCCTTCAACGTGACGGGCATCCAGTCGGTGGTGGACAAGTACAACTCCTCGGGTGCGCTGCCGATACTGGTGTGCTGGCTGCAGCCTGTGCGAGTGTGGGGGTTGCCTGAGCATGCTGGGGTTGTTTGGAGTCGCCCACAGCTATCTTGGCAGCTCAGGCCGCCGCTCCACAATTGGCTGAGGCGTTGCCCGGGCCATGCTAATCTCGTCTAGTTTAACAGCTTAGCGCCAGTCACCAAGGGGCCGCCCAGTCTTGATGAGACTAAGAATGTGATCAGAAATGTGATCGAAGCTCATGCCGGGCCTTGCATCGCTCACTTGTTGCCGCCACGCCGGTCCTTGTGCTGCAGGCAAGGTCAGCATCCACACCCGCGTGGACCAGAGCGGTGTGTTCAGCGTCGTGAAAGCAGGTGCGTGTCCGGCACCTGTGGCAGGGCTGGTTTCCTGAGTTCTGCTCACCTGCGATGCCCCTGCATCAAAACACCGCCTCGCACCTGCCCGCCCCGCCACAGATGCCACTGTGGAGGTGTGGGAGGAGGTGCCCCCGCCGCCCCCGCCCCCCGCCGCCAACACCAGCGACAACTCTACCGGCAATGCCACCGATGCCACCGATGGCGTCGCCGGCAATGCCACGGATGCCAAGCCCGAGGCAAAGGCGGAGGAGGCTGGCAAGCAGGAGGAGGGGAAGAAGGGCAAGAAGGACAAGGGAGGGAAGGCCAGCAAACAGGAAGCGGCAGCGCCAGCTCCCGAGGAGGCCCCAAAGCTGCGCAAGCGCGTAGTCAAGGTGGCGCTCAACGTGACGGGCGGCCTGCTGGCGCCCGGCATGAATGACACGGAGCTGACGGTGGGCTAGGGGAGGGACTGTGGGTGGCTGCCCCATCCTTGTGGCAGCCCAGGATGGAAGATAATGTGACTGCCCAGTCCATAGCAGTGCAATGCCAGGCTACAACACCACCAGTCGTCACCCCACCCCACCTGCGCACCCCCACCGCAGGCGTCGCGCCGCGTCATGCGGCGGCTGCGCGCCCACGACCAGGCCAAGCGTGAGACGGCTAAGGCCCGCAACGACTTGGAGGCCTACATCATTGCCACGCGCGACCTGGTGCGGGGGCATGCGCACTCTTGCCCTGCATGCCGGTGCAGTTGCCGGCGCTATGCCCCTGCCCCTGCGGTGTGCGCCGCCTGGAGCATGCACCCTGCCAAACACTGCCCTGCAGTTTCCTACCCCTGCACCTGGCTGCCCACCCCACCCCATCCAACTTGTCTGCCGTCCTGCAGCTGGACAGCTCCGAGGAGTGGCGGGCGGCCACCACCGAGGAGCAGCGCGAAACCTTCTCCTCCCAGCTCACCGACGCCGAGGACTGGCTCTATGGTGATGGCGAGGCCGTGGATGTTGCAGAGTACAGGTGGGCGCGGGGGCCTGGGTGCAACTGCCAGCATGAGCGGCAGGCTGTGCAGTGGCGTGCTCGGCGCAATGAACAGCTGGATCCCTCCAATGCACTCTCACCGCCTCCCACTGCCTCCCCCGCTGCTGCCCCCGCAACAGGTCCAAGCTGCGTAAGCTGAAGCAGACCGGCGACGTCATTGCCACCCGCGTTGCCGAGGCCAAGCAGCGGCCGCAGGTGCGCCCCGGGCAATGAGTGGCCCACGCTTTTTCCCCATGCACCGCTCCGACTGGCATGACTGTGCATTGCCAGTCAAAGCAATGCGCATCAAGGAGGCAGGGGGGCCCTGTTCAGGCCGTTTTGTACGCCCTTTCCGCATGCATGCCTCTCCCCACCTCCTCCCCCTCTGCCGCTGTACACGCACAGCTGGTCAAGTTGGCGCGCGACTTTGTGGAGCTGGCTCGCAAGGCAGTCAACACCTGGCCCGAGGCCAAGCCTTGGCTGGATGCCGACGACATCGGGCGCCTGGTGGAGAAGGTGGGGACGAGGCAGCTGGGTGTCGTCTGCGTGCGTGGTGCAGCAGCGCGGTGGCAGACAGCAGGCGGGCTCCGATGGCCAGACCGTGGTGCTGCGAGCCTGGCTGCCCGCTCTGGCCTGCTGCACCCGCTCCGCCACGCTTCTCCGCGTGTCTCTAGCACCGTTGCCCTCCTGCTGCCCGCCAGGTCGACAACTTTACGGCGTGGCTGGACGACAGCGAGGCACAGCAGGCCAAGCGTGGCGCGCACGAGGACCCCGCCTACAAGTCTGAGGAGGTCTCCTCCTGGCTCATGCGCCTGCAAAAGGTGCGGGCTGGTGCTTGCGGTGGGCGCTGTTGCATGACGAAGGGCCCTGGTGCATGAAGACGCCAGACTCGGTTTCAGCCAGATGGAGGCCTGCGCGCAGCCGAGCCGCAACACGGCTCTCCACCTACCCAACTGCCTGCAGGAGTTCACACGGCTCAACTCCAAGAAGAAGCCTCGTCCACCCCCGCCGCCCCCGCCGCCGGCGGACGCAAACGCCACTGATGCCGAGGGCGCCAAGGCTGGCGAGGGCGAGGCTGAGGGCAAGGAGAAGCAGGCGGAGGGCGAGCAGCAGGCGGAGGGCGAGCAGAACGCGGAGCAGCAGGCGGAGGGCGAGGAGAAGCAGCCAGAGCAGCAGGACAAGGGGGACGAGCAGCCGGCTGCGGAGGAGGAAGAGGACAAGCTCGATCACGACGAGCTGCGGTAGAGCAAATTATGCTGCTTGGCTTGTCCTCAGGCCCCGGGGAAGCCGGCCGCCACCGCTGCGGCTGGCCGCTAGTCGAGAGCTCGTAGCACTGAGAGGCCCTGTTTGCTTGCTTGCAAGTGAGCAGGGCGCGTGTGCGTGAATTTGATTGAGAACGGCAACTGTGAGACCTGGCACTTCTGACGAGCCGAGCGCGTGGGTTGCAGCTGTCGGCGCAGCGTGGCATGCCGCAGCAGCATTTGGCTCTCGTCTCCTCTGCGCGGATGCCTTTTCGCATTCGGTCGTTTGGCTTGGCCTGCTGCTCCTTCATAGGCTTGTTCAGTTGTGCGAACTTTTGACTCGAACGCACAGTGACGGAGAGCACTCCCCGCGCGTCTTCGTCAGCCTCAGCGAAGTCCGTGTGGCGCGCGGCTGTGGCGTGCGACCGCCGTGCCGCCGCTGCCTGTCGCCTCCTAGCCGCCGCCGCCGCCGCAATGGAGGCGGGCCACTCGGCAGACAGCTTTGGCGGCGCGGAGGATGTGCTGCTAGCACAGGAGGTCAAGCTGGAGCAGCTTCAAGGAGAGAACAGGTGCGCTGGCTGGTGAGCCATGCACGGGCATCCATTGCAGTGCGCTGCTGATAGCTTCCACCTCCCCACCCACCAAGGCAAGAAGCACGACTGCAGATTGCACATCCTCCCCTCGATTACCACTCTGCTTATCACCACGCTCCCACTGCAGGGTGCTGGGTGCGGCTGTGGAGGCGCTGCAGGATAAGCTGCGGGCGGCGGAGGGCCGAGCGGCGGCGGCCACCAAGCGAGCCGCAGAGGCGGAGGCCAAGCTGCACTCCAAGGCGGCCGGCGCATCTGGCGACGCAGAACGCCTGGCAGCGGCACAGGAGGAGGTGCAGCGGCTCAAGCACCAGCTGCAGAATGAGCGCGTGTTGCAAGCTGAGCGGCGCAGGGGAGCGGAGCAGGTGGCGGCGGCAGAGGCGCAGGCGGTGCAGCGGCTGCAGGGCGAGGCGGCCCAGCTGCGCAGCAGCAATGCGCAGCTGCAGGAGCGCCTTGCTGCTGCCAACGTGCAGCTGCGGCAGCTGGAGTCGCTGCAGCCCTTTGCTGACGGCTGGACAGAGCAGCGCCAGACTTCACAGCGGTGCGAGCGTGAGCTTACAGCGGCGCTGGATGCAGCCAACAGCAGGGTGCGCCAGCTGGAGGGACGATGCTTGTCCATGGAGCAGGAGCTGGCGAGCACCGCAGCAGCTCTGCAGGCTGCCCAGCAGCTGGCAGACAGCCGTGCCACGCAGCAGCAGCAGCCACAGCAGCGGGAGGGAGAGGAGCACCAGGCGCAGCGGCGGCAGCGGCGGGCAGGCAGCTTTTCCCTGTCCGATCTGTGCGACCTGGAAGGTGCCGTCAGCCAGTTTGACGGCTGCGCCAGCCCGCAATACAGCAGCGGCACCTCCCTGCCTTCCGAGCAGCATGCCGTGAGGCAGCGGCAGGCAGCAGCCACACGGCAGCAGCAGCAGCAGCAGCAACCAGAAGACGGGGAGGCAGCAGCTGAGGCTGTGGGCGGCCAGCTGAGCCTGGTGGCCAACCTGCAGCGACAGCTCCTGGAGCAGCAGCATCAACTGGCGGTGCTGCAGCTGCAGCAGCAGGTGGTGGCGCAGGAGGGTGCCGCGCTGCAGCGCAGCGAGCCACCTGGGGCGGCCCGTGAGCTGGAGCAGCAGGTGCAGAAGCTGGGCCGGCGCAACACGCAGCTGCAGAGCGCGCTAGCTGAGGCCACGCTGCAGCACTCCCGGGCGGCGGCCACAGCAGACAAGCAGCTGCAGGAGGCGCGGGCAGAGGCTGCACAGCTGCGCCAGCGGCTGGACGAGGTCTCGCAGCAGCTGGCAGCGCTGCAGTCTGCTGCTTTGGGCGGCAGTGAGGGCGGCGAGGGGAGTGACCTGGCGGCATGCAGCCATGATCAGCTGGAGCAGCTACTGGGCGAGGTTGTGGAATACTCGGAGCGTGCCAACGAGCTGGTTGCTGCGAATGCAGGTGGGCAGGGCTGAAGGATTGCACTGGGGCTGGCACTATGCCCACCGCTATGTGCACTGCACATTTCGACAACCAGTCCTGTCCGCCCCTGGACTGTTCTCCTGCCCTGCCCTTCCCACTGCCCACAGCGCTGGTGCAGGAGAAGCGTGGCTGGCTGGAGAAGCTGGCTGCTGCTGAGGCGGAGGCGGAGCGGTTCCGTAACGAGGCACAACAGCTGCGCCTGCGCCTGCTGCCCAGCGGCGCCGATGAGCAGGTGAGTGGGCTTACACGGGAGGGGACGATGACAGCTGGATGGGGGCGATGCACTCGCTCGGCCTCGCCTTTGTTTGTGTTGTGAAAGTTGGGTGCGCGGCCATGGCCCCCTAAGCAGGTGCTGCAAGCTGTGGCAGCCGAGGCGGCGTTGCGCTCCCTGCTGCTGGAGGCGCGGCAGGAGCTGATGGGTGCCTGCCGCGCACTCAGCGGCGAGCTGCACCGGGTGCACAAGCTGGAGGAGCTGCGCATACGTGAGCTAAACAGATGGAGCAGGGTGCCAAGTAGTGGCAGACAGTGGGAGTGACCAGGCGGGCAGCTATGCTCCTGAACCTGCATGCAGACAGGCACAGCTGTCACCCAGTGTCGGAGGTTAGATCCACCATCCAAGCTCTGGTTGCCATGGATGCAGGCGACGTGGCCGAGGTGCGCCGCCTGCACCTGCGGCTGCACGAGGCGCGGCAGGACTGCCACAAGCTAGCTAAGGCGCTGGCCGCGGCACAGCAGCAGCTGGCGCCAGGCGGCAAGCGAGCGGAGCGGTTGGATGGCTGGCAGCCAGCAGGGGCGGCGGGCAGCAAACCAGGCGGCACAGGTGGAGACTGGCGCATTGCAGCCCTTGGTGGCAGCAAGGCAGAGTGAAGCCGTGTGTGCATTGCCTATCCTAGATTCCTGTGCTGCAACCTGCAAGTGGGATCAATTCACTGGGAGGCTACAAACGACCACAACATAATTACAGAGTAAGAGATTTCTAGAAAATTCCTTTTACTCTTTTGAAAAAGTGAAAATAAGCAAGGTGGATGCAGGGGGCGCTCCAAGACGAAGGTGCTACTGTTAGACACGGATGGAGAGATAGGCCCAGAACAGGGCTGCCACTGAGCTAATGAGGACCGAACCTCAGCATGCCAAGCAATATATAGCAGTCAGTGGGCAGGCGCCACCTCCGCCCACCTCTTGGCCACACCCCGCCGCTGTCAGCCGAAAGGCTCCTGTATGCCTGTCTTTACCTCACGGCCTTCCAGCAAAGTGTTTTTACCAGTGAGCTAGCTTGGCTGCTCACCATGGCTAATGTCACAGCTGCCTCTCGAGCACACGGCCGCATGCCTTGGCAATGGCGCCAGATGGCGGCTGATGCCTGATGGCGGCTGCCACCCCATGGCATTTGCCTGGCCAGATGGCTCGCCCCGCCAGGCACCCTCATTACTTGCGCACCTGTGGTATCGATTGAACCCCCGCGAATTGAGCGCGCGAGGATGTGGCCCTGTTGCTCGAGGCGCGGGGCGGCCGCGGCCGCACTCTGGCTGCTGGCCCTCTTGACCGTCTGCACGCGCCAGGTGCGCCAGCGGGTTGCCATTGAGAAGGCAGCCTGCAAGCGGGCGGCCGCCGGGCCCCCCTGCCGCGGCCGCCGGGCCCCCCTTCCGCGACCGCCGCTGCCGCTGCCTCCTTCCGAACGGGCATGATTACGGCGGATGTAGTCTATGCCCTACATCAAACAACCAGAGCCTCTGCATGCGGACACGGGCAGAGTTGCTGCAGCGCAGCGGTGATTGCTCCAGCTGCCCAAAGTAGCACAGAAGCGTAGCAGTCGGCCACATGCATGCGGCCCAGGAGCGCCCGTGCATGTCCCACACAAAATGCCATTACAACCGTCCCCCGCCATGCCCTCTCCCCACCCCACAGGGCGTGCTTGCTCGGGCGCTGCCGGCAGAGGCCACTGCCGCCGCTCCTGCCCTGGCGGCTGAGGATGCCACCACCAGCTTGGCGCCCGGCCCGGCCCCAGCCCTGGGCCTCACAGTGGACGATGGCACTGCACTGCTAAGTGCTGACAAGTGCGGCGGCTTCATCGGCTCGTGCTACGCTAGCTGCGTCAACGTACCAGGCTGGGAGGACAATGAGAAATGGCAGCAAGCGTGCGACCTAAGATGCGTACGTGCATTCGAGTCCATATGCATGAGGAAATAAAACTCGAGGATGTTGTGCGATGGCAACATGCCCCTTAGCAGCCCTGGCAGTCTCTCCTTCAATACCCCCCTTGTGCACAGCCTTTCCAACCCCGTTTCTTTGGCGGCTGCCCACACTCGCACACCATCTGCCCCGACACCGGCCATCATGGCATTGCGCCCCTGCACTTCAAAGTTTTCAGTTGAGCCAACCAGGCAGCTTCTGTTTTTCTTCTCTTGACCTTCCAACATGGGCCCCCAAACTAGGGAAGTCGATTGACAGGAGGTTAGAATACAATCACAACGTCAGCATGTTTGGGGTGCAGGAAGCAGGTGCTGATGCATGGTGCTTGAGCTGCCTGAGTTCTGCAAGCCGTCAGGCCCGCTTCTTGGCAGTGCCGCCGGTGAGCGGCATAAACTTTTGTTTGGAGAAGCGCAGCACTGCGTAGCCGACCAGGTTGTAGCCCAGGGTGAGGCAGACGAGGCCCACAAACGGCTCCCACATGCCCTTGCCCTCGAATCCAAGCCTGCAAGTGGGTGGTGTGGGTGCGGAGCGGGGAGGGAAGAATGACGGGCCATTTGCTGGGCTTCCCTGGCAGCTGCCCGTGCAAACCATTGAATCAAGCTGTGAATGAGAGTCCAACCCAGTCTGGATAGTTCGATGACGAGGGCACACGCGGGCTCGCCTGGCCAGGATGGCATCTCCAGACAGCCTGGTGCAGTCGGGGGCGGCTGGCGTGGCGCAGCTCCAGTCGTTGCGCCCACGGAAGTTGTTTATTGTCAGGCCCATGAACGCATCTGGGTGCAGGAAGCATATCGAAGTAGTTTGACGCTCGGGCCAGGGCTCGCATTGCAGCAGCGTCTGCTGTAGTTGCGCGGCCTCGAGCACATATGACCACAACAAAACAACCAGTGCGCTGCATGCTCACAGTACAAGTGGCTGAGGTAGCACAGCCAGCGGATCCAGACCGGAATGGAGTCGTAGGCCACAAAGAAGCCGCCTGTGGGAGGAGACGGTTGGTGATGTTGGCACGTGACGCATTCAGTTTCGCTTGCATTGAGTTTCCGCAAGCTTTCTGAATGTTGCTGATGTCACAGAACCGCCGTTTCGCTTGCAGTTGCAGCACGCGAGTCTTACCAAATAGCATCAGAACAACGGTGATCCCGGGAGCCACGGCAAACGCAATCTTCTCGGAGCGGCAGGCGGCGGAGACTGCAACACCCAGCGCCTGCAGGAGAGCAGCGCAAGGCATGCAGGGGTCCACAGGTCCTCATGCCGGCCCCGTGCGCAGCTGAGCAGGGGACTGCCAGTTTTGAAGTAGCGCTGGTGAGCCAACAGGCTGGGTGCCTTGCCCACGGTCAGCAGTAGCAGGGAGTCGGCGGCGGCACCCCTCAGGCCCCACCTGGGAGGCCAGCGCCAGCAGGATGGTGAGGGCGCAGAAGATGAAAAATGCGGCAGCGGTAGGCTTCAAGCCAACGATCCAGCTGCGGTGGTTGGTCAGACGCCCACGGAAGGCTTGCTGGGTGGTGGTGGACGAGACCGGGCTGTGTGCTGCGCCCCATGGCCACTGCACCGATGCTGCACAGCACACTTGGATGGCACAACACATTCAGCCTGCCGAGCTCCTGCCCAAGCCTCACTAGACGATGACGCCAAACAGCAGGCTTTGGGCCAAGCGCAGCGGGAGGTCGCACAGAAAGCGAGCCACATAGTAAGGGCTGACATGATACGACTTGCTCGTCCGCTCCCTGCATCAAGTGGGCCAGGCGCAGCGGGAGGTCGCACAGAAAGCGAGCCACATAGTAAGGGCTGACATGATACGACTTGCTCGTCCGCTCCCTGCATCAAGTGGGCCAGGTTGCAGGCTAACGCCCAGGCCTGCCCCACCAGATGGCTGACGAGTGGCTGTAGGACACCATCAGCGCAACAGCGACACACGCGGGCTCTTGCTGGTTTTCTTAAACAAAGGGGCCGCCCCCAACACACCTCGAGATGATGCCTGCTTCGGCGGGAAATGTGTTGAGCGAGGCAAAAATGGAGGCCATGGCGTTGAACATCGCCGCCATGAACAGTACCTGTCAACGATTGATGATGAGCGAGTGAGGCAGTACGTAAAGATGGCCCAAATGCCAACTGGCACAAGTCAGTAGATGGACATCCATGGCACAAGCTGAGCCGCCCTGCATGCCACACACCGCCCCAGCTCACTCCCAGCTCGTCCTGCGCCCCCGCCAGCGTCTTGGGTATGTCTGAGAACAGGGCCGCCAGCACAAAACCCAGCACCAGGGTCTGCATGAGGGTGATGACCTGCGGCACAGCGAGGGGAGCGCGTGTGGAAGGTAGGAGGGGAGGTGCATGACTGGAACACATGCATAGCTGCACAAGGGGCAGCCAAGCGCTTCTTCTCAGCCAGCGGCCAGGGCAGCTGTCCATGCATTCAGGCCCTGGATACCGCCACGGCCAGGTGGTGCGGTGCACCTGCGGCAGGCGGTCCCGGCTCTGCTGCTTCCAGGCGCGGCGCAGCAGCAGGCCAAACTCCACGGGCAGCGAGTTGGGGAAGGAGGGGCGGTCATTGATCTGCTCCATGGCCGCCTGGTCCTCTGCCGCCACCGCCCCGCCCTGCAGGGTGTGGCCATGGAGTCGACCTGGCTTGCCACCGCATGAGCCTCCAGCAGCTTGCCCTCCCAAGACACCTGAGCGCTCACCTGCTCCCCCTCGCGTGCCTGCTGCTGCCGCTGGCTGAAGCGCTCCACCAGCAGTGCTACGCGGCGCTTGGAGTCCTCCTCCGCTGTCGGCGAGCGGTGGTCAATGGCCACCAGGTCTGCAAAAAAGTCGGCAGGGTTGTGCTGCGCTGGGCAGGCAAAGCCGCAAGAGGCGTACCAGGCGACCGCCTGCACAGGATGTGGATGGTGCCAAAGATCCACGGTGAGCCATGATTATGCAAGCTGAACTCAGTCAACATAAGCAATCAACATAAGCACCAATAGGCGGGTGCATCGGCCTTGCACCGCCCCCGCCACACCTCTTCCGCTAGACCGTAGTAGGTGGTCCGCCCCTCCGACAGCACTGCATGCAATGCAGGTGGCACCACAAGCAAGGTCACGTGTTCCCGCCAACTAGGAGCAAGCAAGTGCCACACACTAGCAGCAGAGTGCCTGCACGCATTGCACCGGCTTGGCCCCTCACCCAGCAGCATGTCGAAGAGTGCAAAGATGGAGGAGCGGGGCTGGTGGATCGTGGCCACCACGCTGCGTTGTACGGGGGGACAGCGGATCACGTCTCGCAGCATGTGGCACAGCAGGGGCAAGCCCTAGCTGCGCTCTGCCGCGTCAAATACTGCAGCACTGGGTAAAGACAGCCAAGCCAACGCACCGACAGAGTCAGCACGCCACGAGGGCAACTGCCCACATGCAGCAGGCGCACACACCTGCGGCCACCCTGCGCCAGGCTCCGCAGGCTCTCCATCACGTTCTGTGCCTGGAAGGCGTCCAGCCCTGCGAAACAGTGGCGCGGCTCAGTGGCGATGCAGTGGCAGCAGGTTGGCAGCAGGTTTTGAATGGGCAGTGGCAAGCCCTATCGCATATTGCGGCTCTTGCACCTGCTGTGCCATGCGCGGTTTGCGGTGCACCACGCTCGTCTGCCGCCTCACCGCTTGTGGGCTCGTCCAGCAGCAGGAGCTGAGGGTTGGAGAGCAGCTCGGTCGCAACATTCACCCGCTTCCGCTCGCCGCCCGACACGCCCCGCACATATGCGCTCTGCGTGGGGCGCCACAGGGTCGGCCCAGGTCTGAGACAGCCCGGTCACCGGGCACGATGCGCAGCTTCACCACTCGTCACCTTGGCCGTCCTCAGTGGCAGCACACCATTCCCACCCAGCCGCCGCACGCAACGCTGGCATCTGCTGCACAGCTTGGGCAGCTGGGCGCGCCCCTGGCTGCGCCCCCCTCCCTCACCCCAATGAACGTGTCCCGGCACTTGGCCAGCCCCAGCTCGTTTATCACCGCCTCCACCCGCGCAGCCTTTTCAGCAGCAGACACCGAGTGCGGCAGGCGCATGCGTGCCGCAAAGTCTGCGGGTGGGCGGTGCAGGAGCAGCAGCAGCGATGGGCAGCCGTGAGGCGAGTTGTGGGATGCAGGCACCGGCTGAGCAGACCAACAGTTCAGGGGCCGCAGCCAGTTATCGTTGCAGGAACTGTTGGCTGGACCCCACCTAGCGTTTCGAAGACAGTCAGGTTTGCGAACAAGGCATCGTCCTGCGTAGAGACCGGCAGCGACGGGTGGGCTGGCAGGGGGAGGGCACCCGCAAACGCACCGCTGGAGCACTCTGCACCATGCACTCTGCACCAAGCACTTGCACCGCTGGAGCACTCTGCACTCTGCACTGTTGGCACCGGCCGCTTCCTACCTGCATCACAGCCAGCATGCGTCCTGCATCAGCGCACTGCACTGCCCACCCCACCTGCATCACGTAGGCTGTGATGGACTTGAAGCCTCGCCCCCGTGGCAGGCCGTTGACCAGCACCTCGCCCTCCAGGCTGCCGCCCGCAGGCAGCCGCCCAGCCAGCGCGTTGACCAGGCTGCTCTTGCCACACCCGGTGGGGCCTGCACGTGGTAGGGTGCAGTCATGGTCAACGAAGCCAGGCAAGGGCAGGTGGGCACCTGCTGGTCAGCATTCTGCTGCACAGTCGCCGGCGCAGCAAGCCCGCCACATCAATGATGCTGCCGTGCACCGTTCGTGCCCGCAGCGCTTCTCGACCCCAACACAACCACTCTTTTTTGGCGACAAGCAGCGCACCCATGATGGCCAGCAGGCGGCCGGGGGGGAGCACAGCGGACAGCCCCTCCAAGATGGTCTTGCTGGTGCGCTGCCGGCGGCGGCCCACTGGCACGGTGTAGCGCAGGTCCCGCCACTCCAGCGTGACTTGAAGGGCCTGAAGGTGGTGGGAGCAAATGCACAGAGGGGCTGGGCTGTGGAACACCCGCATCTGACCTCGCGACAGCTGTTCCCGGGTGTGCTATAGCTGGCTCCTGCCATTGGTGGAGGTGACGCACCTGCTTGATGGCCGGCATACCCGCTGCCGTCTCCAGCCCCAAGCTGGCTGACTTGGCCTGCTGGGCATTGCTGCAGGGCAAGATGCAGCACCGCTGTATGGGATGCTATGTTCTAGCCACCCCTGAAGATCAGCCGGCGCCCCTGAGTTGACGGCGGCGGCGGCAGTGGCGGCAGCGGCGGCGGCTCACCCTTGACCATCGAAGCGTTCCGCGTCCTGTTCCGCGTCCTCGTCCCCCTGAACCTTCACCGCCTGCAGCGGGGCGGTCATTCCGGAGCCAGGGTTCCGCCCGACAGTCTCTCGCTGCCTGGCTAGCTTGTCGCTGTCTACACTGTTGGGTTGTGGAGATTCCGATAGGCCCGGGTTAGAAGTGAAGAACAGACTCGCGCCCTGCACTCGAGGGTATCTGCACTTCGCTGCTGCCACCGCCGCGTGCGGCTGCATCTGCGAGCGGCCTCGCATCCTGGCTGCGCCAGCAACGGTCTTGCGGCGGGCATGCAGTTGCTTTGGTTCTGCAGTCGACTTGGATGCAACAGACTCGAATTCAACAGCACCATCGCTGCCCCGTGTCTCGAACCCGCAGGGAGGTGAAGCAATCAGTTCGGCAACGCAACGGAGCTGACCGGACGGTGCTGTGGCAGCACCACTTGGTTTGGCAGCAGCCAGCCATGAGGACATACTGATCGTCATTCCAGAATGGCCACCCATATCCAGACATGGCAGTCCCTTTGCCTTGCCGTTGGGGCGCCGCTGTGCGTGGCGAGCGGCAACGGCTGGACAGCAACCGTGCGATTGGAGGGCTCCATGGCACTTGCTCTGCTACTGCTAGCAGTTGGCAATCCATTGCGCGCCCCGAAACCGACCGCTATGGCCAGCTCGCTGCTGGGGGCGCTGCAGGGCGTGCGGCGCACGTTAAGGCAATGCCCCAAAGCGATCAACCAGCTGAGCGATGCTGTGCAAGCATTGACAGCTGCCAGGGGGGCTGCTCTGCCGACGTCGCTCAGCGAGCTTCAGGCTCTGCAAGCGTGAGCGCCTGGGGTTATTGTGAATTTGTCCCCAGCACGTGAGCGTTCTTATGGGCCTTGCCAGGCACGGCATGCGCCTCTGGGGAGCACCGCCGCTGCCCACGTGTTGCCGCTGCGCCCCGCCGCTCCTGCAGTGAGGTCGTGGGCGTGGCAAAGGAGCTGGGGCAGCTGGATGCTCGGCTCGCCGCCCAGCCTGTGGACCAGTGGATGCTGCAGCTGCACCTCACGGTGGCCTGTGACACGCTGCAGACGCTGCTCGTGCTCAGCAGGCCGTTGCAGCTGCCGCCTCGGCAGCTGGGCGAGCTGGCGTGCTCGCTGGTCATGGTGCTGCGGGCGGGCCGACAGCTGCTGCTGGCGCTGCTGGCAGACTGGCAGGCGTGCAGCAGGGGGAGAGCAGTGCATGCGGCGGAGGTGCAGCGCGAGTTGGTGGTTGCAGTCACCGCCCAGCTGCACTGTGTTGGAGGAGTCGTGCAAACGCTGCTCGTGGCAGGCGGCATGGAGGGGGAGCAGCTGTTTGCATCAAAGGTGGCCAAAGTGGAGGTGGGTGCTGCACACGCCACGCGGTGGGTGGCAGCTTCCAGAGTAGATGCCTTGTTGGACCCGTCTTGCCTCCTGGCCCACAGCTGCTGGAATCCTTCTTGTTGCCGTGTCAAGCAGGTGGTGCTGCCCTGGCTGGACGCAATGTGCGAGACGTTTGCGGCAGTGGCTCCGCAAGACGCGGAAAAAGGTGCTGCCGCAGGTGCTGTGGCGCTCACGTTGATGTGTTGTGTCATTTGCATGTGCTTCAACGTGCCCCGCCCCGCCCCGCCTCGTGTGTGCAGCCCACGTGAAACTGGAGCCCCTCAGCTTTTTTGTCACTGCCCTGAACGTCTTCCTGAGCCGACCTGCATACAAGCACATTCCCTGTGCCCTGGTCAGCAGCCCGGAGGCCCAGCAGCGCATTGTGACTGCACTGATGGGGCCGCTCCTGGAACGGCTGGCTGCTGAGGCGGTTGCGGTGGCTGAGCGGCGTGCTCAGGCGGCGGATGTCAGGCAGCTGCTGCAGCAGCAGGAGGCACCGACCAGCGTGCCTGCAGACCTCCCCGTCGTCTTCACAGTTGGCGGTGCGAACGGGTGGGTGTTGCGCAGTTGGTTGCGCTGCACAGTTTCCCTGGCGCATTCCCACCATCCCTCCTGCTGCTCCACGTTGCTGTGCAGGTGCTGACGCTGCCTTCTTCAGCCTGCTGACGGAGCTTGGCAGCGTTTTGTGGAAGCAGCAGCCGGGCAGCCAGCCCGTGCTCATGGAAGCCGTGCGGCGGCACCTGCGCCAGCCAGGCACAGCACCCCTCACGATGCGGCTCACAGCGCAGGTGATGCGCGCCCTGCCCCTGTCTCGCCCAGCAGGCCTGGCTGCCCGCGCGTGGCGGGCTGTTGTGGACAATGCCGCTGCCCTCCTGGCAGCAGTGGCTCTGTCCATCAGCACAAAGGCAGACGAGGAGGGCGGAGTGCCCACAAGCCCCGCGCCTGCACACACAGGGCCGCACGCAGCGGTGCTGCAGCGGGAGCAGCACGAAGCAGCGGCAGAGCTGGTGCGCCTCCTGCCCTTCTGGGCAGATGTGCTGCTGGCGGCGGCCGCCAGTGGCGAGACCAGCAATGCCGATGTGGTCTCGCTGGTTGTGTCAAGCAAGGCCGCTTTCCATCTGCTGTCGGACCAAGCCAGGCTGGCCAGCGATGCGCAGCAGTGCGCCGACCAGGCAGCGGCAGCTGTGGCGGCAGTGCAGCTGCACCCGCTGCTCATGCGGCTGCATGAGGGCTGGCCCCAGCTGTTTCCGCGTGTCGTGCTGGCAACTGAAGAAGGGGTTTACCCACCGCTGGCTGCCCTGGCCCAGTTGCACCAGGTAACAGGTTGGGCAAGCAGAGGGTTGCATTGTGGTCCCATCCGGGAACCCGCACATGCCGTAGATGCGGTCATCCCATTCACATGTGGGCGTGTGTTAAAGGTTTGAACCGCCTGCCACCTGGCTTTCACCCTCAATTTCAGCCTCTCATTGCCTGCCACACATATTCCCGCAGGAGGTTTGGTACCGTGCCACCATGGAGTGCTCCCACTGGGCCAAGCCGCTCAGGCTGCTTGACCTGGGGCCCACAGACCTGCCCCCCGAGCTGCCGCACCTGCTGTGGCAGCTGCACTCGGCCAGTTGCCGCCTCGTCCATTCCATGGCCAGCAGCCGCTGCCACGCAATGGTGCCTGGCGGAGGCAACTCTGATGACTGGCGTGCCAATCAGGAGGTGCTGCATCTACAGCTGGCAACGGCTGTAGCGGTATCGGAGGCAGGGGAGGAGGCAGGGCTGCCCGGGTGCAGGTGGGCCTGGGCTGGGCGTGCGCTGCTATCTTGGGTCCAACAACGCCTGTGCTGCCGCTGGCTTGCGCCATTTTTGTTTTGCAAGCGGTTCCAGCCAGCTGCTTGCACGTGCTGACTTGTGCTGCCCTTCCTCTGTGTCCCGTCCGCAGCCAGCGGCAGCGGCAGGCCATGTGTGTGGCTCACCTGGCCGTCATGCAGGCAGCAGCAGCGGCGATATCCACCCTGCAGCCCATGCCGGGCTGCCCCCCAGAGTTTACGCAGCAGCACGTGCGCTATGCAGCAGATGCGCTGCTGCGCTTGCTGTGCGAGTGCCCAGCGCTGCTGCTGGAGGACCCTCAGTTGATGGACAGGCTAGCCGAGGAGCTTGAGAGCCGCAGGGTGGGTAGCCAGGAGCTCTACATGTGTGCCTGCGCCCTCTGGGCCGCCCAAGCTCCGGTGCAATGAGCAGTCACGCAGGCATACACGTGCTGGGCATGTTGCTGGACAGCTGTGCAATGTACCTGTTGCATGCAACGCTGAGCCCAGCTGGCATGACACTGGCCGCCCAGCATGCTGTACACTGTAGCGCGTGTCACCCGCCACATATGCCTGCTCCCTCGCCTCCGCAGAGCGTCCACTTTGACCTCAGGGCAGCCGTGGCCTTCCTGATTGCCCCTGCAAGCCAGAGCCCTCGCCTGTCAGCGGCCATGGCAGCCAGCAGCATTTTGGGGCAGCTGTGCAGCCAGGCAACCGTGCGGGGGCAGCAGCTGGACTTTGAGGCCCTGACGGTGAGTCAGACGTGTCCGCTTTTCCAGGCAAGGTGAGCAGGGATGCGCAATCCAGCCTGTGCACACTGGGCGTGCAAACCGCCAGCACCGTTGCCCCTTGGCCCTGCCCTCCCTGCAGCACTTTGTCCGGTCGCTCAGCGATGCCGCGGAGGTAGCCCTGGCCAGCTTGAATAGTGCCTCTGCCAGCGACCACTGTGCGCCAGGAGGCGAGCAGGCGCAGCAGGAGCGGGCGCGTGTGGCCGCTCAGCTAGAACACGCGGCTGCACAGTATGAGCGGGCGCAGGACAGCCTCAAGCCACCCAGCGGGCAGCAGCATGCCAGCATAGTTGCAGAGTTTGGCAGCGCCATTCTGGCGGGCTCCCAGGGCATGCTGCGGGCAACCAGCGACCTGGCGGCTGCCTTGCAGCAGTTTTGCGACCTACCGGAGCAGCAGGAGGCGGCGCAACTGGAGCTGGCGCAGGCTGCTGGCGCCCGCTCCTGCGCTTACCTGCGCTGCACGCAGATGGAGCAAGGCGGCGGGCCGGGGGCAGGACATGGCAGCGTCAGCAGGAGGTGCAGCGCGTGTCGCTCTGTGTGGTGAGCTGGGGTGCCAATGCCTTCAATGTGTTGGGGTGAGGGCTGCAGGCTGGCGGTTCCATCAATGGGCAGCGACACATGGTGTTGTCCCATGACATTTGCCGGCTGCTCAGCTGTTGCCACAATCTCTCCCAACCTTTTAACAGGTATTGCGGCACAGAGTGCTCGCATGCCGACTGGAGGGCGGGGCACAAGCGGATGTGCAAGCGGCTTGCGGCCGCCAAGCAGCACGCAGCGGCTCAACCTTGAAGGCGACGGGGAGGCTTTTTGACAGTGCTGTGGCTTGGCAAAGAAACTTATCCTGCGGACCTGCAGGGCTTGTAACGCATGCGAGTAGGGCAACTAGCTCGTGCACTGCCATGACGCATTGCAGTTATGTGGCAGCGATGCGGCGCTTCCAAACTCACTTTGAAGCTGCTGTAGCACGGGCAGCGTTTATGTCGATTGCGAGCAGGCAACAACCTGCACAGGTGGCCAAACCCCAGCATTGGCAGCGCGGGCGGCGGCAGCCCAGCACCAAGCCGGTCGAAACATGCAGCTGGAAGCAGTTTGAGTTCGATGTCTGCAACGTTGCGCCTTCATCAAGCGCCACAGCGGCTCTCCAGTCCTCGCAGGCGAGCCGGCTGCCGGCGGCTCGCTTTCTGCGTTGGCTCACGAAATCGGCCTGCTGCAGCCAGTCAGCAGCGCGATCAGCAGCCTCGTGGCAGCTGACGGCTCTGCCGTTGTCGCTGCAGTGCCGCCGCCCCACGCCGCCCTGACGCCGCTGCTGAGCCCCCTCCCGCAGGCTCCGCGGCAGTGCAGCCTTCAAATTGACCACCCGTATGGCTGCGGCGGGGAAGCCAGTCGTGCAAGTCGACGTTTGGAGCGACCTCAGCTGTCCATGTGAGCCACAAGCGTGCTGCCAATCTGCCACCATGCTCAGCCTGCTGCCTGGCCTGGCCTGGTGTGCCCTCCGGCCATTGCTCACTCAGCCATCCTGCCGCCCACCCTGCCGCAGGGTGCTGGGTGGTGAGGCAGGAAGCTTCGTGCCGTGATGCTGAGACCGGCATATGCAGCAACCGTGATCTGCTTCCACAGTGCCACGCCCATGCGCTGCACATGCCTCCCTTTCGCATCCAACCTGCGCCCCTGTTCTTGATGCAGGGCAAGAAACGTTTTGACAAGGCGCTGCAGCAGCTGGAGGGCAGGGCAGACGTTGAGGTGACCTTCCACCCTTTCATTATCGACCACGGCACCGCCCCCGGAGGTGGGTGGCGTGCTTGGCCCGCAGAGGGAGCGCCGCTGTTCGGCCAGCCTGCTGTGCGGTACGTCTGGCAAGTCTGCTGGCGCACAGCATCCTCAATCTCAGACCCTTGCTGCCTACCCTCCCCCTCCTCACGAGCAGGCGAGGAGTACCTTGCATACAATGTGCGGCGGTGGGGCGGGGATGGCTGGTGCCATGACCTGCGGCGCAGCGGCCGGCCCGACGGGGCGCTGTTTGCCAACTGGAAATGGTGGCCCGCCAGCGCCAAGGGCCACCAGCTGCTGCTGCTGGCACAGCAACAGGGGCTGGGCCGGCAGTGCAAGGAGCTGCTGCTGCACAAGACGTGAGAGGGCTTCTGCTGCTGCTGTTGGGGCTGTGTGCTTTGAGAACGATGGCAACCAACCTTGGCGGTGCGGGAGGCATGGCCGCCAAGCGGGCATTGGACGCAATGCTTCTGCTGCGCAATGCCTGAGCTCCCCACACTTTTCATCCCCCACCCTTCTCTCCACAGCTATGAGGATGGAGCCAACCTGAGTGAGGTGGACACGCTGCTGCAGTGCGCCCGCGAGCTGGGCGGCCTGGGCATGACCGAAGATGAGGTGGGCATGCTGGGCTGACTTGCGGGCTGGCTTGTTGCTCTGCCGCGAGCCTGACTGCACCCAGCTGATCAGCTGATTGCAAGGTGTACACAAGTCGGGAGTGTCATAGCACCAGCAAGAATGCCCCCTCTGCAGCTGCGGCGATACTTGGAGGAGGAGCACGGCCGGCAGGCGGTGCTGGCAGAGGACGCGGCAGCCAAGCGCAAGTGAGCGCGGCTGGGTGGTGGGTGCTACCTGCGGTGTTGATGGTGGACGGGCCAGTCCTGTGTGTGCGGCACCCTGCACTGAAACCGTGCACCCTCCCCTGCAACCAACCACCTCAGGCTGGGCATCGGAGGCGTGCCCTACTACATAATCAGCAGCAGCGACGGGAATGGCAAGCGGTATGCGCTGTCGGGCGCGCAGCCAGTGGCGGCTTTTGTCAAGACGGTAGAAAAGGTTCTGGCAGACGAGCAGTAGGGAAGGCGGCGAGCTTGCAACCCGCATGCTCATCTGGCTGCCCGCATGTGGCATGTGACAACACGGTTTGAACAGCCATGTCAATGACCTGATTTGATCATTCAGATCTGCCACACTGTGCAATGTAAGCTTGTTAAGTTTCTGGAAGCAAGCATCATGGGGGCCGACCGATTCCTGGCTGCTAGCCGTGCTGCCCAAACTTGAGGTGCCCCTCGATGGCCAGCTCATCCAGCTCCGCCACATCGCCCTCCCTCAGCCGCCAGCCCAGGGCACCCGCGTTGGACTGGGCCTGCGGCAGACGGACGGCAGGGTGCCTCAGTGTGCGAGAAAATAACAGGGGTCGGCGTGCGGCGGGCGCACACAGAAACAGCCCGTGAAGGGCGCCCATCCCCTCGCTCAACACACCTGGGCTGCCGACTTTGCTCCTGGGATTGGAACGGCGCCCTTGCAGATGAGCCAGTTGAGGGCCACTTGCGCGGGCGTCCTGCCGCCGTGCGCCTGCCCCAGCGCAGAAAGGCGGTCCACGATGGGCTGTATCCGCTCAAATCCATAGTCTCCAAACCGCCGCGCACCCTGCGGAGGACGGACAGGGGGAGGGAAGCGCTTGACTGAGCCTGGGAATACAGCACTGGGTGCCCAAACCAGCACAAGCCGGGGAGACGAGGCCTCACTCACCTGTGGCTTGTTGGTACTGCTGTACTTGCCGGTGAGGCGGCCCATGGCCAGGGGGCTGTACGCCATCACGCTGCAGAGGATGAGAGGCTGGCCGGGTGAAGCAGCCACCAATAGGGAAGCAGCAGGACCTTCAAACACATACCACGTATGCTCGCTGCATAACGCCTGAACTCACGCACTGCACAGACTAGCAAGCCTGCTCGCCTGACACCCAGCTCGTTACACGCGTCCAGCAGGCCGTTGCGTGCTGGCAGGGCGTGGCACAGCGAGAACTCCACCTGCGCGCACAGCGGGCAGTCCAACAAGTCGCGGGCTGGCGAAGGTGCTCCTGCTGTGGTCAGCCCTTCACATCACCTGCATGCCGCTCCCAATACAGCCCGTATGTGGACCCCACTGCTGCTGCAGGCATGCAATCCTTGCATCAATCCGCTGATCCCACCCAAGCACCAACGCTGCGCCCACCTGGTTCACAGCCAGCGGGATGCCTCGCTCCGCCAGCACTCGGTGCGTCTCCCGCATCTCCGCCTCGCTGAAGTTGCTGACGCCCACCGACTTCACCAACCCGCTGTCCACTGTCGCCGCCAGGCTGGAGGCCAGCGTCTGCGCGGCAAAGTGAGTGTGGGTTGCACACAACAAGGTTGAGTGTGGGTTAGGCACGTCAAGATTGGCTAGGCACGCACTGCGGGTGCACGGCTGATGAGCCGGCTGCAGCCAGTTGCTGGCATGTGCAGCTGCAGGGCGCGGCAGGTGAGCTGCAGCATGCAGCACGCAGCCACACTAGCGCACCTTGATGGACCGGAAAGTTGCCGCTGGCGAGTGCACCAGGTAGACATCCACCGCATCCACACCAAGCCGGCCCACTGTGCAGGGAGGCAGCATGGGCAGTGTGGCAGGGGCTGGTGAGCGACAGCACCAACTCGAGACCAGCACTGCTGCCACTCCAGCCTTCCCAAACCCAAACTGCGTAGCACCCAAAACAAAGAATTCCACCCACCCGAGGACCGCAGCGCGCCCAGCATGCAACGCGGCTCCAGCAGGCGCCAGGGCAGGGGGATGTACTTGGACACAACCACCGGGTGGAGGCTGCCGCTAGCACCTTGGCCGCCCTCTGCCCGCATGCAGTCTGCCAGGAAGCGCTCCGACGCGCCCCAATTGAATGGGGCGCCGTCTGGTATATAGGGCGGGGCAGCGACCCTGCTGAGCTGGCACCGCTCCGTCACGCACGCAGCAACCAGGGCCAGCAGGGCCACTCTGCACAACCTACAGCAGGCAGCTGTGCACCAGTCTTGCTGTATTACGCAGCAGTGCAGCAGGGCCTCACAGCTCTCAGCCGTGTCAAACAGGTTGCAGCCGCCTTGGAGCGCTGCCTGGTACGCTTCTCGCATCGTTGTGGCGGTCAGTTTTGCATCGTACCCGCCGTGGCCCCAGGTCTGCATGCGGTGGGTGGGAAGGGACTCTCGATGCTGGAAGGCAGCTGCCTCTGTTTGAGCAGCAAGGAGGCAGAGCTTGGGCAAGATGGCTTCGCCCCCAGCACCCAGTGGCGTTTGCTGCCCAAACCATCTCTTTCCCAAACACAGACAACTCCCTGGCTCACGTAGCTATCGCCCCAGCTCCACAGCCCCATTCCAAGCGGGCTGGCAATTTCCGGTCCACCCTTGCCCAGCCGGACAGGCTGCTCCTCCATGCTAGTGGGCGGCGGTCGCAGCGGCGGCAGGGTTTGATGCGCCAATCGCGGGCTTGCTGCCGCCTTGCCGCTCCCTCTCGCTCTCACAAGCTTTCTCTGGGGAGATCTATGTGGAGCAACAGCCCGGGAAGCAGTGCAGTCGAGCAAGCGGAGTGCGCTGGGACAGTGGCAGCCCTGCCGCCCTCCAGCTGTTGTATAAAACGATGTTGATCACTGTACAGACAACATGACTAGCGCCTATGCCTGAAACAACCGTGTCTGTTGGCATGCGCCGCTGCCGCTGTGCTGCCGCCGCCGACCGCAGCCAAGTGCCAGGCTTGGTTTGCATGAACGCCTGATCCGACAACTCCGCACATCGTCTCTTGTTGGCTGGCACAAGCGAAGGCTGTGCCCATTGCATGCTCGCTTGCCGAGCCAGTGGGCCGGGGGCTGGGCGAGCGCTGGGCGCTTGCACCCGGGTTGGTCAGGTAGCCAAGCCGTCTGCGAATCCTGTGGCCGCGCAACCAGCGCTGGTTCGCTGCAGCGCCAGCGGCGGCGGCGGCGGCGGCGGCGGCGGCAGCGGGGACACCAGCTCAGCTGCCGGCTCTTCGGCATCTCCCCAGCCCAAGCAGCGGCGGCGCAGCATGGGGTCAGCCTCTCTGCGGCTGCGCATTGCCGGAGGCTCGCGAGCTGGTGGCAGCAGCACGGCAGGCAGCGACGCGGTGGTGCACCGCCAGCCAGATGGCCTGCCGCGCCTGCCTTCGCACCTCGACTTTGACGCTGATTATAGCAAGGAGCATCACTGCCCTGTGTGCTCGCTAGGTGAGGCGGATGGGCAGCTCAGGCAAATGATGGCAGCAGCTGCAAACACTGCGACCGGTGCACTGACAGCCACTGCCCAGCGGTGCGCTGGCTGAACTGCGAGCCATTCGCTTTGTCCAGGAATCCCGAGCCATCTGCTTTGAAACGTGCTGCTATGTGCCAAGCACAGCACTGAAAACGAGCGCATGAGCACACTCTCAACTGTCCACCCCCTGCAGATGAGGGGGAGGAGCACCAGCCGGGGGTGCCCTCCCATGCAGCCACCCTCCTGCGGCAGCCGCCCACCCCGCCGCCGCTGCGCAGCATCGACGAGCATGGGCTCGCGCTGATGCTTTCATTGAGCAGACCACGGCAGGGACCCACGTGGTGGGGCGCCAAGTATGAGAAGCTGCAGGTAAGCGAGGTGGGGAGGGAAACAGGGCATGCGGCGGAAGGGAGGGGCCGAGGGGCGAGCCTGCTGACCTTGCTGCCCACCTGTTCTCACATGCAGGCGCGGTGCGCACACGTGCTGGAGAGCAGCGCCACTCACTACACCATCATTGCGCTGACGCTGCTGGATCTGGGCATCGTGGTGACGGAGCTGATCCTCAGCAGCATCTTCCCGGCGGCAGAGCAGGTGCCACATGCAGGTGCGGGGCGGCGGGGGCGGGTTTGGCAGCACGGCGTGTCCGCCAGGAGGAGTGGGGGGCTTTGCAGCCCCTCGTTGCACTGGGTGGTGTCCCTGTCGTGGCTTGGTTCACTAAAAAACCAAAATAAAACAGAAATCCAAAACGCACCCTTCTGCAGTGCACACAGCGGAGGAGGTGCTGTCGTGGTGCTCCATCTCAATCCTGTGTGTGAGTGATCTCAATACTTTGTGTGAGTGCGGTGGTGCGCACCAGTTGCCTCACCTTCAGCAATTGGTTGGCGCCTCCTGCTCCACCAGCAAACAATGCCAAGCCGTGCTGCTGGTTTGCAGACTGCTCAGGCACGCCGCTCACCTGACATGCGCTGCAGGTCTTCACTGCTGAGCTGATAGTCAAGCTGGCGGTGTTTGGGCACCGCTACTTCACCAGCAGCTGGTGCGTAGCCGCCAGGGCTGGATGGGACAGCTCGTGGCCATGCCACAGCAGCCCACACGTGGCAGTTGCAGGCAGTGCAGCGCCTCGTGCAGCGCCTCCCTCGAAGGGCAGTCAACCGCCGCCTCTGTGCCCCATCCCTCCCTCCCCACCACTCGCATCCCCAGGTGGCACATGGCTGATGCGGTGGTGGTCATCACCAGCCTGACGCTGGAGCTGACGCTGCGCGGCATCGCCCAGGAGGTGGCCTCCCTGCTCATCTTCTTCCGCCTCTGGCGCATCATGCGTGTCATCCACGGCGTGGCCGGTAAAAAAAAAAAATCGGCGTTTAGATCCGTTTGGGGCCGCCGGTGTTGAGTTGCAAGGCAGGTGACCAGGGCCCAGCTTGGCACCCCAGCGCCCAGCACACTCCCTTCCCAGCCGCCCAAGATAGAGCCCCCGCCCCTGGTTTTGATCTCGCTAATCGCAGAGGCCATGGAATTGAACCACGAGCACGAGTTAGAAACGCATCACATGCTTGTACACGGATTGCAGGTGGGCGTCGGCTTGGAATGCGGAGGCTGCTGGGCAATCGGAGCAGCCTACCACCCAGGCTCTTGAAGGCCGTGTGGCCAACTTGCTTGCCTGTCCAGGGGCTGTCGTTTTGTGTGTTGCCATCACACAAGTGCGTAACACGCAAGTGCGTAAAGTACAGTAGTCTCCGCCACTGCTCACACCTTGCCGCAGAAGGACCTGGCGGAGCAGGCGCGGCGTGTGAGGCAACTGGAGCGGGAAGTTGCCGCCCTCAGTGGCGCCGCAGCAGGGGCCGGTGTAGACGTCCCCTCCATCCTGCGCCTGGCGGCGGCAGCGGCGTCGCAGCCGGACATGCTGCTGCTGCAGGCCGAGGCTGGCTCAGCGGGGGCAGGAGGTGGGCAGGCGCACACCATCCGTGGCGGCAGCGGCGGCCGGCCTGCTGAGGAGGTGTGATGGCTCGAGGTTTTGCATGCTGCATTTGGCCGCCTGGTTGTGAGCATGTAAACATCCCTGCCCAGCTGGGCTTGCGAGAGAGCGGAGACGCATGCACGCGGCGGCGCGCGACTCATCCTCGCACCGCCACCCTCCAGGACTGGTGCCACCCTGAGCCCAGCCCTCTCCTGCCCGCGTTTGTGCGCAATTGCTCGGCTCCAGACGCTCTTGCTCGCCGCCCCTTGGCCGCTGACCACACCAGGTGACTGTGGGCGCCGCCATCGCCGGCGGGAGCCGTCCCAAAGGGATGGATCGGCTCCTGCAGTGGTTCCCAGCCTGCTCAGACTAAGGGTTGGCAGAGCCCGTGGCGCCGGCAATGCCCACTGCCTGGGAGCTCGGTGGGCGGCCCTGGGCCCTCCCCGTGCTCCGCATGGCCTCAAGAAATCGTTAATTGCACGTTGCATGCGGCGCCGCCTTCATGGCCGCACGCCCACCGGCGGCGGCGCCGCCCTGCCGCGGCCGGCGCTCGCTCACTGTGTCGCCCCGCTGCCCGGCCCGCTGCCCCGCCTGCCGTGCAGCAGCAGCAGCTAGCAACCATGGATCTGAGCGAGATCCCCACGGAGGAGCTGGTGCATGAGGTGCAGCGGCGGCTGCAGTGCCTGTCCAAGCCCGAGAAGCGGCTCATCCTCATCGGTGCGTGCGCCCGGCGGTGCAACTCGCCCAATTGTTTGCTGTTGAGTGTAGGCAAGCTTTGCTGTTGAATGTAGGCAAGCTTTGCTGTTGAATGTAGGCAAGCTTTGCTGTTGAATGTAGGCAAGCTGCTGCTGCTGGTGCAGCGGTGGTGGTCGCCGAGCTCCCAAGCACTTGCGGCTTGTCGGCCCTGTGCCAGGCCAAGCCGTGGGCGCCCAGGGCCCAGCAGCAGCCCTCCCTCTGGCCCTCCCTCCCTGCTACGCAGGCCCCCCCGGCTCGGGCAAGGGCACGCAGAGCCCCATGATCAAGAACGACAACTGCCTGTGCCACCTGGCCACCGGCGACATGCTGCGCGCGGCGGTGGCGGCCAAGACGCCGCTGGGCCTGGAGGCCAAGAAGGCCATGGAGGCGGGTGTGTGATGAGCAAAGGCGGCGGTGTGGGCAGCCCCGGTGACGCGGCTGAGCATGGCTGGGGTGCAGGAGCCGCAGCCGGTGCCATGTGCATGTCGCCGCTGCTGCCATACCCGCCGGGATGCCCTCGTCACTGCCTCCCTCACACTCCCCTCCCCCTGCCTGCAGGCGCGCTGGTGTCTGACGAGATAGTGGTGGGCCTGATTGAGGAGAACATCAAGCGCCCCGAGTGCCGCACCGGCTTTGTGCTGGACGGCTTCCCGCGCACCGTGGTGCAGGTGGGCGCTGGGCTGGGCTGGGCTGGGCAGCCACGTCCACACCAGGGGCAAGCTGCGCGGTGTCTGCGAGGTGTGGTGGTAGGTGTGCCGCTGGCCAGCTGCTGCCCCGCAGCATCTCAACGCGCCTGCTCACCAACAGCCGGTTCGTTCCGCAACTCGTGCTGCAGGCCGAGAAGCTGGAGGGCATGCTGCAGAAGAAGGGCCAGTCCATCGACAAGGTGCGGCCGCGCTGCGCACAATGTGCTGTGCTGTGCTGCCGGCTAGCAGCATTACGTGCGCTTGCCTGCACCATGCCCCGCCAGTCGCCTCATCCTCATGCTCCAACCAGCCACCTGCTCCTCTGACCTTCACCATCCTGCTTCCCCCGTGGATGCCACAGGTGCTCAACTTTGCGGTGCCCGACCAGCTGCTGGTGGACCGCATCACCGGCCGCTGGGTGCACCCCGCCTCGGGCCGCTCCTACCACGGTGGGTGGCCTGTGCTGCTGCTGGGCCGGCGTCGAGTCGGTGGCTCAGCGGGCGGCTGGCGCGCACAGCTGACGGCTGTTCCGAGAAGCTGTCGCCAGCCTGCAGTGCCTGCTCGCAGTCTCCTACCTCCATGCTGCAGCTCTGAGCCCCGCGCCAGCCCCTCCTGTGTTTCTGCAGAGAAGTTTGCGCCTCCCAAGGTGGCGGGCGTTGATGATGTGACGGGCGAGCCGCTGGTGAAGCGCAAGGTGCGGCTGTGGCAGGGATGGCTTGTGCTGTGGTTTCTGACCCCGTATCGCTGCTGCAGCGAGGGACTCAAGCTGCACAACTGTTCGATGCTCACGCTGCCGGCAGATAACTGCACTGCCCTCGCTCAATCCCACCGGGCTGCGCCACACATCGTCTGCCTGCAGGACGACAACGCGGAGACGCTCAAGAGCCGGCTGTCAGCGTTCCACGCGCAGACCGCACCCGTGATTGCCTTCTACAAGGACAAGGTGGGCGGCTGCTGCAATCTGTCTCAATTCGTGTGTGATACGGTCCTGTTGCTTGTGACCGAGCCCCGGGCAAGCTGCCGCTGGCATTGGCCCGCACTTGGCACCGCCCCAGCACCGGCCCTCCCCTCCGCCGGTTTCACCAGCCTCCAACGCCGACACAGCCGCCAGCCTCCAACGCCGACACAGCCGCCAGCCTCCAACGCCGACACAGCCGCCAGCCTCCAACGCCGACACAGCCGCCAGCCTCCAACGCCAACACAGCACCGCCCCACCTGCCCCTCCTCCCCTCCAGGTGGTGACCATCAAGGCGGACAAGCCACAGGAGGATGTGGCCAGCCAGATCCGCAAGGCCCTGGGCTAAGCAGCGCAGCCCCCCAGCAGCGCCACCCTGGCCAGCCTGGCACGAGAGCAGCGGTATTGCGGGCCCCGCGGGCGTGGGCAGCGTGCCTGCCCGTGCCGCGCCCAATGAACAGTTTTGACGGCACCCCACCACTTACAGAGCACCCAGCAGTCGGCATCTCTCCCCATATTTTCTCGCCGTGCATCCGGCTGGCCCCGCTCCGGTTTTTCCAACCCCGTGTGCCAGCACCTATTGTAATGCTGCGCGGCAGGAAGATTACATGGGCAGGCTAACCATGCTTTCGTTGCTGCCTCAGCTGGCGACTGCCTGCGCCGCCCCAGCCGCTTCCAGGGCACGCCTGCCCGCTTCATCTGCTGCCAGCACTTGCACCTCCTCAAACCCTAGGAACGGGTCTGCAGGATAGCACGCTGGGCAGCGGGGTAGCGCAGTCAGCTAGGCGCAGCGGGACGTGAGACGGGGCACCCGAGCGCCTTGCCACACTGCATGCCACAAATGCTGCAGGGCGTTTCGGCAGGGGCCGCTGCCTGCAAACCCCACCCTGCAACGCCTGCAGCAGTCGAGCTGTGCCCTAAGAAGCAGCGCCCATGCCATCACCGGCCCCGCTCCCGTCCTTCCACCAATCTCACCGTCGTGCTGCAGCCGAGAGATGCCACCACCGCCAGCAGCTGGCTTGCGAGGCCGCTGGCCCTTGCTGCTGCCGCCCCTGCCGCTGCCCTGCTGCCCAGCGGCCGCAGCGGCGCCTCCAGCCGCATGTGCCTGCTGTTGGCGCGCTCCGGCTCCTGCCTGCTGCTGCTCCTGCTGCCGCTGCTGCTGTGGCAGGAACACAAAGTGGCGGGCGGCCATGGATGGGTTGACCGTGATCCGCAGATCCCTCAGCCGCTCCTCAACAGCCGCAAGCGCGGTGGGCGCCGCCGCCCCGCCGCCCTGGGCCGCTTCTGCCGAGGTGGCAGCCAGGGCCTTGGCTGCAGCTGCCGCCCGGGCAGCATCCAGCTGCGCGGTCAAAGCTGCAGCATCCGCGGCAGCGGCTGCCTCCGCAGAACCCTCCGCAGCGCTGTCCACCACCACCTTCCGCCCCAGCAAATCGATTGTGACCATGACCCGGCGCCGCCGCGCCTCCTCTGCCTCTGCCATCTCCCGCTCCCGCTGCTTCAGCACAGCGCGCTCCTCATCTGCGGGCGGGGTGGCGGGGGCAGTGGGTAAGGGCATGAGAGCCAGTGCATGTGCGATGTCGGGCTGGAGCCCACAGCGCAGCAGCAAAAGCGTGCGGTGCCCCCGCTCTTGCGGTGCCCCCGCTCCCAACCCGCCTGTGAGCCACGCGTTGGCATCGATCTCAAAGAAGTCTGCAGCGCACGCGGGACAGAGTGGCGAGGGCATGAGATGTCGAGTGACAGCGGATCATGAGCGTCGAGATCTGGCATGCAGCCAGCGCTGCTGGGTGTGGCGTGCATGCACACGCGCAGCACGCATGCACACCCCACAAAAAACGCACCGCTCTGATCATCCAGCACAGTCGTGCGCTTAGCTGACTGGCGATCGTACTCGACCAGACGATCCCTTAGTGCCACGGCGGCGGCCTGCATGAAGCCCAGACAGCACCGTTTTCGAGAGCCAGCTTGCTGGCGCGCCTCTGTGCAACTCCCAGGCTTGGTGCCGGAGCAACGAACAGCCTCTTGTGCACCTCAAGCAGAACCATGCTGCTTGTACCTCCCTGCCAGCCACCCTCACGCAACCAGTCTCTAATGCCAGTGGCGCTTGACTATCGCACGTCTGCCCACCTGGGAATCATTGTAAGCCACCGCGTCCGCTGCATTGCCCTGCTGCGCCTCAGGCTTGAATCCAGCCAGCTCCCCCGCCGCCTGGCTGCCTGCAGCGCTTGCGGCAGCGCCAGCTGCTGCTCCGGGGCCTGCTCCTGCCTCTGCCTCCTCGCCAGACATGTTGGTGCTGCCATCAGCGTAGCGCAGCGCGACTCGGTTGCCACAATAGCTACACATGCCGCCGGAGTCTGCACACACGCACGGTGCGGATTAGAGTGACTATAGTCCATGTGCCATCGGGAATGCAGCTGGGTAGCTCAAGACGGCATGCCCGCATCCCGCCCTGCTGCTGCTGCTGCCAAACCTGGCAACCCAGCAGGTGAGCTGCCTGCCCAGCAGCGCACCCAGGAAGCGGACAGCCTCGTCCGACATGCTGCGGCAGTCGTAGATCTGCAGCACGGGCGGCGTTGCAAGTGGTCCCAACTCAGCAGAGCGCTGATGCAAGAGCAGCTGCTGGTAAGCGATAGGCACAGCATGCACCCTGCGGGATTGCACATGTGCAAAACAGCAGCCCCTGCTCTACCGGGCCCAGCACACCTTGCCGCAGCGCAGGCAGTTGACGACCGGCTTGGCCAGGCTTTTGGCCGCGCCACTGCCGCTGCTGCTGCTGCCAGCATCGCCGCCGCCGCCGCCTTTCTTGCGTGCGGGCTTGACTGTGACCGCCACATTCCTGCCCATGTCCAGCACGGGCTGCGCAGAGGGACACGGCATGCACAGTCGGACGGCAGCGGCGCAGGGCATCTGCGGCGCTCTGTCGGTGCCAGCAAAGCAGCATGTGCACCGCACTGGTACACACAGCCTGAACAGCACAGCAGAGGTTGCAGGCCCCGCGCACCTTGGCCTTGTCTGCGGCGGGCGGCGGTGCGAGCTCCACGGCCTGCGGCGGCGGCCGCCCCCGCCCGCTGCCACTTGCACCGCCGCTGCCACCCACACCACCGCCGCTGCGCAGGCTGCTCTCCAGCTGCCTCATGTCGCTGTCCCTCTGGTACAGCTGCATGCCCGCCGCTGGCGGGGCCGGTGGCGCCTGCCCTCCGGCGGCCGGTGGGCCGCGGAACTGGCGCACCAGGTTGGCTGCTGCGGCATCGCCGCCCATCATTGCCTCCACCAGGGCGTCCACCTCGTCCTGGCTGCCCGCCGCGGCCACCGCCTCCACCACGCCCTCTGCTGTGTCGGCATCCCACTTGAGCGCCTTGGCCTGCAGCCGGGTGAGGAGCAGGGTGGAGCGCGTCATGCTGAGCAGGGGGCATCCCGGCAGCGCCATGATGACAGAGGCAACAGGGTGGGCAGCCTGGCAGCACGCCCTGTTGCAGGAGATGCCTGCCCCCGGCTCACCAGCTGCTGGCGCAGCCACGCCTTGTTGCCACGGCGCGCCGCCATGCGCCGTGTCTTGGGGCCCTCGGTTGAGAGGTGGGCGCCAACGCTGGCAGGCTGGGGTCGCTGCGGTGATGGCGCAGAGCCGCGCAGGCAACCAGTCATGTGGGCAGCTGCTGCAGGTGACGGCCACAGACCAGCAGGCTGTGGGGCACCGAACAGCGTTCAAGCGAGCGGCGGCAGGCCGGAGCGGCGCCGGCGGCGGCAGGCAGGCGAATTGGCCAGCAGCGCCAGGCGGCGGCAACCCCGCACGGCAGCCTGATCACGCTGTGGGATTCCTGTGCAGGGTGGGGGCGCGTGAGGCTCCCACCTGGCAAGCAGAGTGTCCGGAGCGCCCCTGGGCGGGCTCGGGGTGCACCCGCCCCACGTCGAGTCGCCCCTTTCGACGATGCGGGGCCTGAGGGGCTGCCAAACGTGCAGGGGCGGGGGCATGGGCCCATGCAACGTTGCGTCTTTTTGCAGCTTGGCGGCTCCTTCGAGGTTGTTCGCCCGACACTCCCAACAACCAGCACCCAACCCAGCCATCACGGCAGTCCTAGGGATGCAAGTCGAGCCGGGCGCGCTGCTCGAGGCGCCTGGCGAGGTGCAACAGCTGCACACGCTGCACACGCTGCAGGCGGGGGACCTGATGCCCCTGACCAACGGGGTGCACCATGCGGGCAGCGAGCTGGACGGCCTGGAGGAGGGGAGCGACGCGGGGGCGGGGGCGAGGGAGGAGCGCGTCGTGGTGAGTCCGCTGGGCTGCTGGGTGGGTTGGGCGGGCAGGTGGGCTCTGCCAGCCCCCGCGGGGACGGGCTCCCCGCGCACATCTCCGGCCCGCCCTTTGCTGCCCACCCCGCGCCCACCGCACCGCTGCCACGGGTCGGGCAGCCCGGGGCCTGCTACCGGAGCCAGCGGGAGGTTGCAGGGGCGCCCGCCTACAGGCCACCAAGCGCCTGTTCCCGCCGGCCGGCCCGCGGCGCGCGACGCCCTGGTGACGCCCCCGCCACACCCCCTCAACCCCACCACCTCCCGCTCCGATGGTGCAGGTGAAGTTCCTGGTGCCCAACGTGGCGGCCGGCAGCATCATCGGCAAAGCGGGGTCCAACATCACGGAGATTCAGACCAACAGCGGGGCGCGCATGCAGGTGCGCCGCACGGACGCAATCAGTCACACTCGTTCAGGGGCCCGTTGGCGGGCTCGGCAGGCATTGCCTGGCTTGCAGACCTCCTGATGCATGCATGCGCACGGCTGGGGAGCGCTGCTGCCGCTGCCCGGCCGGCGCCTGGCGCGCCTGTACCGGACTCATGAGTGTGCTTTCCCTCCCTCTCTCGAAAACCTGACCCCAACCGCTGCGCCCCCGCTGTGCAGCTGTCGCGAGCCAGCGAGTTCTACCCTGGCAGCCCCGAGGGGCAGGACCGCATCCTGCTGGTGTCGGGCACCGTCAACCAGCTGCTGACGGCGCTGCACCTGGTGCTCAGCAAGCTCAAGGCGGAGCCGGGCGCGCTGCGGGCAGTGCAGGTGCGGGCCGGCAGGCCGGCCGGATACTCTGCACAGGGCGCAGAGCGCAGGGACGCGATGGCAGCATGCAGGCGCGCATCGCCGTGCCAGGCCGCGCCAGCCGTGCTGAGCAGGCACTTGCGCATGGCGGCCTCACGCATGTGTCTCCCCGCCTGCCCTCGCTGCGCGCCAGGCCAAGGACGGCGAGGCCATCCAGCTGCGCATGCTGGTGCACTCGCGGCTCTGCGGCACGCTCATCGGCAAGGGCGGCGCCACCATCCGCAGCTTCAACGAGGACAGCCACGCGGTGTTCAACATCTCGCCGCCCCCCACGCTGCCCGGCCTGACGGAGCGCATTGTGAAGATCACGGGGGATGTGGACCACCTCATGCGCGCGGTGGCGCTGGTGGTCACCAAGCTCAGGTGCGGGCAGGCTGGGCGCCGCAGGCTGGCTTTCGATTGCAGCAGCGCCGCTGTCGTGGCTGGCTGCCCGCTCAGCAAGCTGCTTGGCGGCCATCCACAGCGCTGAGCCTGCGAGCCAGCCACCTGGTTGCCTGCATGTTTCAGTGCCGCTGCTGAGCCCCCCAACCGCACCACCCTGAGTCAGTCTGCTGGCTCCTCCCGTGTCCGCTGCAGCGAGAACCCGGACTACCACCTGCTGACGGACGCCAACCTGTCGTACAGCCAGCGGTACAGCCCCAACGCCCCGGTCATGTCGCAGCAGCAGCAGTTTGGCGGGCCGCAGCACCACCCGGGCATGGGGCCGGGGGCGGCGGCGCTGGGCGCCTCGGCGCCACACATGCTGCACATGGGTGGCATGGGCGGCATGGGCATGGGGCCGCCGCCGCCGCGGGCGGGCGGCGCCTCTGTGACCATGGCGGTGCCGGAGGAGAAGGTCGGCGTGGTGATTGGCAAGCAGGTGCGCTCCCGTCACAGGGCTGCAGCTGTTGGCGGGCGGTGCGGAGGCTGTGCATCGATGGCGGCGGTTGCTGTTGACCTGGCTGCTGCCTGCAGCTGCGGCGATTGATGCTGCCTGTGTGCTCAGCTGGCAGCCGCGCTGCGTGCCGTGTGCTCTGTAGTGCTGCGCTGCCCTGCCGTGTGCATTCGCACCGTCCACCACCCACCTGGCCCCTGCCCCTTAACCTTGCGTGTGCAGGGGGCTGTGATCAACCAGATCAAGGAGCTGCTGGGCGTGAGCATCCGCATCAGCAAGAAGGGGGTGAGTGAGCAGCGTGGGGGGATCCCTGGGCTGCCGCGTGAGGCATGTGTGCAAGCAAGCAGGCGTAACATCGTATTGGTGGTGTGTGGCTGCGGTCCACCACATCCTCCTGCTGCTGCTGCCCACCGTATCTGCCTGCTGGTCTGCGCCCACTTGACTAGCTGCCTCCCTGTCGCCGCTGCCCGCAGGAGTTCCTCCCCGGCACGCACGACCGCGCCTGCAGCATCACCGGCACGCCGCAGGCGGTGGAGATTGCGCAGCAGTTGATACAGCAGAAGATTGACGCGCACATGCAGTAGTGAGGCGGCGGCGGCGGGCCCTCTGACGGTCGCTGCGCCGCGGGCCGCTCCCCTGCCCACCCGCCTGCCAACGTGCAGCAGGTGGTGGGTGGGTGAGCGCCGCGGCGCGGCCGCCACCGCCTGCCCCTCGCTCCTTGCCTCGGCGCCCTAACGCTGTACCCCCCTTTCCAGCAAATAACTTGGTAGAAGCTCTGTGGTCAGTCTTTACAAATTGCAGCCTCCCCCTGTTACCGCGCTTGCGGGCTCCACCCCACCCCCACCCGCCNCCACGCGCCCCCACACCCTGCCATGCCCCTCCCCCAGCCCCGCACGCCCTGCTAGGCCTGTTCCTCTTTTCCCTTAAACCTTCGTGTCCCCCTCGCCGGGCTCAGCAGCACCCCACCCTAGGCACCCACGCCCACTGCTGGGCCAGGTGCCGGGTGCCGCCGCCCGGCCACATGCGCAGTTTTGTTTGTTTTGCTGCTCTCCACCCCCCGGCGTGCGCCGCACCCACCTGCGCATGTCTCCAGAGCTCCCCCCCCGTCTTCTTTGCAAAACGCACCCTTCGTGCTGGCTTTGCTGTTTTTTACTCTTGAGTTTCTCGCCCGGTCACGACGTCGCCGCCCCACATGCCTCACCCCATCTGAATCCCCTTCCTACTTGCAATTCTTGCCCAGCTCCTGTCGGGCAATCAATACATGTGCAACAGCCAAAATGCGGAAACATGCACGCCGGCGGGCGTAGGGCAAGGTGAATCAAGCATATAGTGGGTTGAAGCGTTACTGCCACACCCCACAGCATACATCAACCCACAAAGCTGCACGTGGCAGCGGCCACCCCTGTAATGGAGGCGCAGCGCTCGCCAGAAGGAGCACGGGAGCGGCGGACGCAGGCTCGTAGGAAGGAGCGCAGGAACGGCGGACGAAGCGCTCGCGGCGGGGTGGCGGCGGCGCCAGAGCAAGCTTGACACGGCAGTTCGGAAGCTCTGTCCGCTTGTCTGATCATACATCCATTCATCCATTCCATCCACCTTCTTCCAGCCACAGCTCGGCTGGAGCGCGGGAGCGGACGCTGCTTCGCACGGCTGGGCGCCAGGCCCAGCACACGAAGTAATCAGCCGCCAAGGTGCGCAGGTTTTGCAGACTGGGCGATGAGCGCACCAGCTGGGCGGCGGCGGCGGCAGCGGCGGCCCGAGCTTGGTGCCAGCCTTAAGATTTTATATACGACGTGCACGTGCCAGTCCATGACACCCGTTTGGCAGGGCGCCATGGACTTAGAGGAGCAGCTGCAGGAGCAGCTGCAGGAGCAGCAGTCGGCTTTGGCAGGCGTACGGGAGCTGCTCGCGGCGGATCCAAGCTCCGAGGAGATGGCGGAGATGGCGGCGCTGCTGGGCGAGCTGCAGGAAGGTGAGGCTGCAAAATTTGGTTGCATTTTGCGCTAAGGACTGCATGTTCAGCGCCGGGTGATCGTATGATCGTACCGCCTCGTTATTGTGGCCATGGGTTCATCACATCTGCCCCTGGCACGCCCGACCCCTGCCAGGCATGCGCGAGACAGAGGCCGCGCTGCTGGGGCTGAAGCGCCAGCGCCTGCTGCAGGAGCTTGACGCACTGCATGGAGGCAGCAATCAGCAGCAGCAGGGGGAGCAGGGAGGCCAGCCTCCTGACACAGCAGCCCTGGCCGCATCAGCTGCCACAGAGCCAGCGGCACTTCTGCGGCCGGGCGCCATCTGTGTGTTCCGCCAAACCGACGGCCGGCACTACTTTGGGCGAGTGCTGGAGAGCCAGGGCGATTCAGTCAGCCTGCAGCCACTCTTACCCACCAGGCAAGCGGGACATGCACTGTGCAGACTTGGCGGAATGGCCATCCAACAGACAGGCAATGACAGTTATGCAGTGGCAGTGCAGCCGCTCGTGACGCACACAGGTTCTTGCCAGACACCCCGGCTCTCTTCGACCCCCACCTCGCTTCAGGGCCCACCAGCTAGAACACATCACCCTGCTGGCCACCGCCCTGCACCCCGGCCCGGCCTCACTTGAGCCGCCGCCGGGCTCTCTGCACGCTGGCATGCGGGCGTGGGTGCTGCCGCACGGCCAGGCGCTGTGGGTGGCAGCAGAGCTTAGTGAGGTGGATCCAGATGGGCGGAGAGTGGCGGCCGTCCTGCTGGCAGACAAGCGACGGCACGTGCTGCCGTTTGCGGCAGTGGCGCTGCATGCCCATGCGCCAGACCCCCACGCCAGCGGCGGCAGCGGCGACGAGGGCGGTGGCGGGCAGTCACTGGCGGCAGGCAGCTTGGGCGGCGGCAGCGGGGACGAAGACAGCGAGCTGAGCGGCAGCGACATGTCCTTCAGCAGCAGTGAGGATGAGGCAGGGGAGGATGCGGCAGAAGGGCGCCGCCCGGGCATGCGCCGAGCGGCGTCTGCCCTGCAGGACGCAGCGGAGCGCGTGCAGCAGCAGGCAGAGGCGGGTGCACAGACTGACACAGCCCTGTTCTTCGCCTCTGAGAAGCACAGCCGCGGCATCGGCTCCAAGGTGAGTTTTTTCTGGTTGGGGGATGGTGGCCTGCTGGTGAGCAGTGGGTTTGCCTGTGTGCTTTGCTAACCTCCAACAAGCTGGCCAGCATGCACATGCAGCAGGGTACGGCTGGCCAGCATGCACAGGCAGGGATGATGGTGTGTGCGCCGTTGTGCGAGCTCTTCACATCCTTCCCCTGCCCTGTCCCTGCTTTGGCTTGTCTGCAGCTGTTGGCCGGAATGGGGTACTGCGGCGCCGGCCATGGCTTGGGGCGGCGCCAGCATGGTATCGAGCATGCACTGCAGGCCCGCCGGCTCAAGCCGGGTGCCGGCCTGGGCGTAGACGGCGGCAAGGGCATTGAGGAAGGTGGGGCAGTGGGTTTAGCATGCGGGGCTGCCTGCGTTCAGTCCCCCTGCAACCTGGGCAAGCTTCCTGCTGCACAGGCCACTGCATGCTATATGCTGTAGGCGTTCAGCTGCCAGCCAAGGTATGCCGCACATCCCCACACCAGCAGGCAAACGCAAGGACAAGAGCGGCAAGCAGCGGCGGCGGGACAAGGCGGCGCGGGAGCGGGCGGAGCAGCGGGAGGCGGCACAGCAGGCACAGCAGGAGCTGGAGCGCAGGACAGGCAATGAGGGCCTGTTTGCGGTGCTGGACAGCCTCATTGGTGATAGCAGCCAGGCGCAGCAGGCAAGGGATGCCAGCCTGGGGTTGCACGGCGGCCGCAGCAGCGCATCAGCTGGCGGCGGCAGCGGCGTGGGCGGCACCAGCAGGCAGGGGCATCTATTTGGTGGGAGCGCCGCTGAGGGCGGCGGGTCAGGCAACAAGAAGCCCGCGGCCAAGGTGGGCGGGGCAGCAAGTTGGGCGGGGCATACTGATTTGTGCAAGCATGCACTGCAACGTGGTGTTGTCGTGGCAACTGCTCAACTGCGCCCTCAACTGATGCTCCACATGGCAGCCTGAGAGGCCATCATTCAATCCACATGATGCGCAGCCACCCTCCTCCCACCCGTGTGCAGGAGGAGGATCGGCGGGCGCTGGCGCAGCGGGGCGACGCCCTGGCCCAGCTGCGGCTCAAGGTGAAGCGGCTGGAGGAGATGCAGGGGCGCAACAAGCGCGACAAGGTCATGCTGCCCCAGATTGAGCGGGCGCTGAGGGAGGCGCAGGCGCAGCTGGGCGCGGCAGAGGCGCAGCACGCAGCCAGCACCAAGGCCATCAGCGACAAGGAGAAGCTGCGCAAGATGGTGAGGCAGGCCCGTGGGCTGTTGGGGCTTTGCAGCAGCTTGTCGCCTTTGCCGCCGAGCCCTTGAAGCTCGGTGGACTGCCCGGCAGCCGCTGATGCCGACCCTGGCCCCTGCCTCCTGCCGCCCTGCAGACCAAGTTCTGATGGCAGTGGAACCCGCATGTGCCCTGCAAGCTGCCCCCTGCCTGCTGTGCTGGCGCTTTGTTGTAATTTACTGATAGGCAGCAACAGGCATCCACCAGTGGTGCGAGTTTAGGGTACAGTGCAGCGGGAATAGGGTTGGGTTTCGCTCGTTGCGGGTTTTAGGGAGACGGCATCATGGGGGATGGTGTTGGTGGCGTGTGGGGGCAGCATCCTACAGGAACTGAGCCCTGGAGGACACTGGCGCGGGTACATGCGCGTGTGGGAGTGTGGAAAGAGGAGGGTCGCCAGTGCATGTGTTGGCAGCGGCTCGGGTTGGTTGCTTTGCCGCCAAGCCTTGGTTGGCAGCGGACAGGGGGAGCATTGAAAACTTCGGAGCGGAAGCTGAGCAAAGCAGACTCTGGGAGGAGAGACAAAGTGCTGGGGCGGCACTGCTGTGTGGGTCAGCGAAATTCGCAGCCTGGCGTGCAGGCAAGCGGCCCACCGCCAGAGGGGGCGCATGTGTATCATTGTCGAATAGGTATGGCGGTGCGCCAGGGCGAGCATTCGGGTTGCTTATGGGGACAACAGTGCGGGCTCGGAGTGGAAGGGGGAGCGAGCAACGTGGGGGCCGCGGCCCAGAGCGGCGGAAAGCGGGGTTGAGCGCAGGGGCGGAGCAGACGAGACTGAACAGGAGCAAGAGGCGGGAGACTGGAGGTCGGGTACAGTGCGGACGAAGCAGGGGGTGGGCTACTTATGGCTGGGGTAAGAGGGAGCGGCTTGATCGATGGGTTAGCATGGATCTACGCAGCGGCGGCGCAGCTGCCTCTACGCGAGGCAGCAGGGTGGCTGGCTTGCCACATTCCAGCGGCCGGCAGCGCTGGCCGGGGCTGCTTAGCGCTGCCTAGCTGCCGCCCTGCTGTGCGCGCACCAGGTCGGACACGCCATCAGCATAGGGGGAGTCGCGGAATGCTGCCCCGCTGCGCACCTCGTTCATGGCGGCCTGCATGGCCGCCGGGTGCGGCTCCTCAGCGCCAACCTCCCCCACGCCCGCGATCTGGCACATGGCCGCCGCGCGGCGCCGTGCAGCGGCAGCCTCTGCAGCAGGGCAGGGTAGCAGGGACAAGGTGTGGTGAGTCACGAGTAGGGCGCGGCACCGACAGCAGCAGCAAGGAGCAGTGGCAAGCATGCGGCATCCAGTAGGATCTAGTCCGGACCACCACATGCCAGCTCTGCTCCCTCACCGTCGCGGCCGCCACCGCCGTAGCCGCCGCCCGCGCGCGGCGAGCGCTGCTGCATCTGCTGCTGCCCCGGGAAGCGGCCTTGCGGCGGCGGCATCATTGGCATCATGCCAGGCATGGCCATGGGCATGGGCATGCCGCGGCCTGCTGCCGCCATGGCTGCTGCGGCGGGCGCCATTCCCATGTGCATCATGCCGCCGGGTGCTGCCGCCATCATGGGCATGGCACTGGGTGACATGGCCATGCGCCCGGGAGACATGGCGTCCTGTGGGGGGGCGAGGTGGGGTGGGCAGGCAGGGGGCAAGGTCAGCCGGCATGAACATGTGCTAGCACAATCCAACTGCACACACAGCCTAGCCAGTGCTGCACAGCTCCGCAGCTGCCAAGCCCGCTGCAGTCGCCTCATGCCTCAAACCGCTGCTCTGCCAGTGGACATGACGCAAGCCGTTCCCAGCCCTCTGCTGTGCCTGAACCGCGCGCCTGAGACATGCGGGGCGACATGGGGGCGCCCGGCTGCCGCAGGTCCTCATAGCCATGTGCAAATGTGCAGTTGCTGCCCTTGTGGCAGTAGCCCGTCTGCACAGAGCGGCCCATGTCGGAGCGAGGAGGTTGAGGAGCAGTCGTTGCAGGCGCACAGGTGCAGAGCATGGCAGCAGCAGGAGGCGGCAACCGGCATGCCATGGCAGCCGCAAGGGGGCAGCAAGGGGCCTGGCATGGCAGCGCACGTAGCAAGGGTGGTCGTCATGGCTTGGCAGCAGCATAGAGCAGTCAGCATGGCATGACGGTGGCAGCATGCAGCGGCAATCGGCATGGCAGCAGCATGTAAGCGGCAAAGCCGATTGCAGCAGCATGTAAGCGGCAAACGGCATGGCATGGTTGTTGCAGGACTCGCCCCATCAACCGCCCCACCCCCTGCGCTTGCCTGCATGTATTTGATGCACAGCCGCGTCTTGTAGTACGACTGCTGCATGCCCTGGCCGTGCGGGCCGCCACCGCCGCCGCTGCCGCCCTCCTCGCCCCGATGCTGCTCGCCGCCGCGCGGCACCATTCCCTCCTGCATCTTCTGCTGCGCCTCCAGCTGCGCACAGTGGGGGCAGGTTTGGAGCTGGCGGGTTGCCATGTGCAGCAGGGACCTGCTGCCAGGCCCATGCTGGCACAGCCTGCCAGGCGGCACCCAGCTTGCCAGGTGCCCAGCAGGGGCCGCACCTGGGCCACAATCTCGGGCGGCACGTAGCGCAGCTCGTGCTCGCCGTGCGCATACGTGCACTTGTCGCCGTAGGGGCACGACCCTGCTCGCCACCTGCAGGCAGCCAGACGTAGTGCCGTGAGCAGGCTGTGCGGTCGGGATTCAAACGGTAGGTGCGACGAACATGGGTCACAGGCATGGCTGCCGCCCACAAGGTTGCCGCCACCTTGACCCCCTGCCAGCTGTCCAGCGTTCCTTCCTCACTTATTGCAGATGCGCGTCTTGAAGAAGACATTGGATGAGCGGCCGCCGCGGGCCGCATCCACCAGCATCTGCGTGAGCTGCGGCGCTGCCATGGCGCCCGGCGGCATGGCACCCATGGGCGCCACCATGGGCCCCATGGGCCCCATCACCATCTGCATGGGAACACCTGGCATGGCCGCCATCCCCTGCGGGCCGGCAGGCATAGGATGCAGCGTGGTGGGGTGCCGGGCGCGGGTGCAAGCGCCGGCGCAGCGGGTGGGCGGGACCAGGCCGCCGGCGCTGCGGCGGCCCCACGGCCCCTGGCGGACCGCCCTTGCCTCCCACGCACCTGCATCATCATCTCAGGATGCATGCCCGCCTGCCAGGGCATGCCGGCAGCCTGCTCGGGCGCGCCCGCCATCCCCCAAGCTCCTGGCGCTGCGGACTGCGCCATGCCGTCCCGAAACTTGTGAGTTGATGCAGGGGCTGAACAGCGCGCTGCCTGTGCTGAAAGCTACCTGTCCTCAAAGCTGCATGTGGTTTTGCAAGCCCTGGCGTTGTGGAGGCCCTGTCCGCCTTTCTGCGCAAGCTGTGCGCCCACCGTCGGTAGGTTTGCGCTCGGGTGGCGGGCGGGCCGGACGCACTTACTGCGCGCCGGCATGGGCTTCATGCTTGGTCTCCTGCCCTAGTTGCAAGCAGCTCTTCACTGCTGCTCGTTCTTCTTACTCTCCTCTGCAGTTTGCAAAAGGCTTTCGTGCAGCCTGCTTTGCCGCACCGAAAGCCCCTGCCCTGTGCCCCCTGCTCCCTCGTTGCCGCATCTGAGCGATCGTCACCAGCTGTAATGTTTGCTCCATGAACAGGAGCTGCAGAGGGGCGGCCAGCATTAGCGGCAGCAGCAGCGGCGGCAGCGCGTCTCCCGCCGCCGCTGCTGCCGCCGTGCCCAACGCTGAGTTCCCGCCTGCCCATGAGGGCAGCGGCACCACCGGCGAGGCCCTGGGCTCAATGCGAGGCAGCCTGGAGCTGTCAGAAGGGCTGCCGCCCGGCGATGCCGCCGAGCCGGCCCCAGCCGCCGCCGCCGCCGAGCGTGTCTGGCACGAGTACAACGCTCCGGCAGCCAAGCGGCGACGCCTGCGCCGCAGCCCCTACTTCCGCCGCGGCGTGCAGTGCGCGGCGGGCACAGCTGCCATCCTGGCGGTGATCAGTGTGCCAGCTGTGTACGATGCACTGTCGCTGGACCCGGTGATGGGCAGCGTGTTCATTCTCGTCTTCTACTTCATTGTGCTGCTGGTGGCGCTGTCCTCCGGCATCGCGCCGCTCCAGGTGGCGGCGGAGCAGCTGGTGGGCAGCGCGCTGGGCGTGGGCCTGGGCCTTGCAGGTGAGGGTCGGTGCGGGCTGCTGCTGCGGGCATCTGCAGCACGTGGCGTGCACGGAGGCAGTCGGCAAAGACGTGCGCCGCAGCCCGCCTCGGCAGTGGGCCTCCCAACAACCCCTCGCTCCTCTCTCTGTTTGCAGTCATCTACCTCATCTTTGCAATCAACGGCTGCTCGTATCACGACACAGCACTCAAGGGGGTGCTGATGGCTCTGCTGTCAGGTGTGCGGGGCACCTCCCGGTATGGGCAGCGGGAGCGTGGGAAAGCACTAGTGCCTGCGACGGCGTGGGTACCGCAGCTGCCACTTGGCAGCATGCCCTGCACCCTACCTTACCTTGGGTTCCCAACCCCGCCTCCCGCTGCCCCTCCTCTCCTGGCTGGTTCCTTGCTCCCCTGCGCAGCGGTCGTCATGTTTGGCCTCACAGCGGTGCGCTTCACCTATGCTGCCTACGCCACCTTCCACTCCTCCGCGGGCCTCACCTTTGCTATCTCAACCGCGATTTCGTACCATACCAGGGACCAGATGTGGAAGTGCGTAGGGGCAGCCGCTTTGCTGGGCGTGGCGGGGCGAAGGGGATGGCAGTGGAGTGCCGTCTGGGTGGGCGTGACACGGCGGGAACTTGCTTTGGCTGAGACGCTGGAAAGGGGTAAGGGTGCAGCCCTGCCTCACGTGTCTGCTCTACCTGCCCCTTGCCCCAGGTTCCCGCTCTACCTGCTGATGTATGCGGCGCTGGGAGGCGTGGCTGCCTACCTGTGCGCCACGTTTGTGTTGCCCATCACGGCAGGTGCGCCTCCTGCCCTGCCAGCCATGTTGGGTCCTGGTGGCACATGTGCGTCTGCGCTTGGCTGGCACATGCCGGCCAGGAGCCAGCATGCTGATGATGCAGCCCAGGCAGCCAACAGGATCGCAGCCATCAGGCATCTTGCAGTCCACTTCAAACGGGCATCACATGACGCCAGAGCCAAGCCCGCCACTCACATGACGCCGAGCCCGCCTCCCTGCCTGCTCGCGCCACCCGCAGGCGACATGGTGCGGCGCCGCCTGGCTGCGGGCCTGCAGCACACCTGTGAGGTGCTGCAGCGCTGCCTGGAGATCAGCACTGGCGAGGTGGCCCCAGACACCGGCCTGCTGGCTGCGGTGACTGGAGAAACGCACGAGCGCATCGGGCTCGACAGCGGCCTGTATGCCTCACTTCAACCGCTGTACGCAGCGGCCACAGCGGGTGGCCGCACCATACAGGTGTGAGGACGTCGAGCAGGCTGGCTGGTTGCCATTGGCATGACATGACTGCTGAGGTGAATCAGTGTGCTCGCAGCAGCAGGGAGATGCTGAGCTGGGCCACTAGCAGCAGGTATGCGAGCCACATTGCGCTCAGGCCTGCTCATCCCCGCCTCCCTCCACATACCCATGGCCTCCCCAGGAGGCGTACCGCCACCTGGGCTTTGCCGCGGGCCACCTGGAGGTGTACCGTCGCCAGCACCGCCTGCCAGAACGGCCCTGGTGCGCCTTCACCTCCACCTCCTGCTTGTTGCTTCCGCTGCCATTCTCTGTTCTTGTCCGGACCGTCTCGATCTCCGCTCACACAGTGTTGTCTCCTCCCATAATCTTTGACTAGGTTTCTGATGGTCACCATGGGTCGTGGCCTGCTAAACGCCGCGATGCTGAGCGGTGAGGTGGCTGGCGCCCGCTGGTGCAACCTTTGTCGCCCGCATTCAGTGGGGCTTGGGGGGAGCGCTGAGCTCTTTTCATGCCTTTCCCTGCCCCTGTGCAGTGTACCCCATGCAGACCGGCAAGCAGCGAGCCACGCTGATTGCGCGCCACCGTGCGCCGCTGCTCGCACTGGCCGCCGCGCTCACAGACTGCTGCAACGCCTTGGGCGACGTGTTCGTGCAGAACACAGACATCGGGTGAGCTTGTTACAAGCTGCAACTGAGCAGGGATGCCCCTTCAATTAATCAGCACATGGTGCAGCCATCACTAGCGTCCTCACGCCCTCCGCCATGCTCAGCTGCCCTGAGCCCCGCTGCTGTGATATTGGCACGCGCCCCCCGCTCCGCTGTGCAGTGTGGCGCTGGAGAAGTTGGGGGCGGTGGAGCGTGCGTATGCCGCCCTCGCTGCCGCCACTCGCTTCAAGGGCAGCAAGCTGAGTCAGGATGTGCTGGCGCTGGACCACCTGCTCTCGCTGCTCTTCACGGCATGCACGCGGGTGGGCCTGGGGCAGGCTAGGATGGGGTGGGGTTGGTCCAGGTGTGTGCTTGGCAGGCGGCGGTGTGCTGGGCAGCCTTTGAGGTGTAAGAGCGCCATGGGCGGCATTGTCGCGCAGCTCCAAGCGCTTGCAGCACCCCACCTGCCAGCGCAACCCTTTGCTCTCCGTTAGAACCGCCGCCCCTTGCAGGTGCGGCGCATGTTTGTGCTGCTGCCGGAAGCGCTGGGCAGGGACCAGCCCGGCTGCCTGGCGCTGGTGCTGGCACACTTTGAGGGCCTAGAGGCCGTGGAGTGGAGCTTCGAAGCCTTGACGCAGGTGAGGCACGGAAGTGGCCTGACGTCTCCAACACGTGTGCCACATGCTGCGGGCTGCGAGCCCCCTTGCAGGAGTGCGCACCTGAGCATCGCATGGGTGTGAACTGGGCACCTGAAACCTTCTGCCTGCCTTGCCCGGCTCTCTGCCCACTCTCCGCAGGCGCCGCCGCAGCTGGCAGACACCGACAATGCGGTGGAGATGGTTCGCAGCGCGCTGCTGGCGGCGCGGCCTCTGCGTAGCCTGAGCAGTGCAGCGCTGGACCTGCTTGCACAGCCGGCGCTGAAGCAGGTGCCCCCAGCTGCCCAGGGCGCCCCACACAGGGTACAGCAGTGGGTCAAGGCGCGCACGGGGGTGGGGTCCAGCCAGCTGGCGCTGGCAACCCAGATGGTGGTGGCTTACACCGTAGGTGGGCTGAGGCTGGGCGTGGGGGAGGACGTTGCAGGCTGTGCAACGGTGCGGCTGCAGGGTTGAGGGGAGGCCTGACCAACAGCACCAGCGTAGCCCTCATCAGGCTGCACAACTGCCATCTGCCCATGACGCCACCCCATTCTGCACCCTCCATCCCCCCTTCACAGTCCTGGTCCTGATCATCGTGCCCGCCACCAACGAGGCCTTCCGCAACTCGCTGCACTGGAGCCTGTTTGTCGTGGTGTCCGTGGTGGAGCCGTCCACAGGTGAGTTTTTTGCAATGGAGGCTCCCAACAAATGCAGACAGCGGTAGTCAACACGCGGCACCTGACCAGCCGGCTGGGCCAGCTCATCTCCCGCTGTTCACAACCCGCTCTGCCCCTGCCGCAGGTGCTGCCATCTTCAAGGGCTTGCAGCGCCTGGCTGGCACAGTGGCGATGGGGCTGCTGGGCGTGGGCACCCAATGTGAGGCGGGCAGGGGCGAGGGAAGGGTCGCTGCATGCAAGCGTGCAGTTGTGGCTCAGTTGCTTGGCCTCCCCTTGCCCTGGACCTGGTGAAGCAAGCAGCGCTGGCACAGCAGGCTAAGCGTGATCGCCTACCTCCCTCGCAGACACGGTCTACCTAATCAACGGCCTCAGCTATGAAGACAGCTTCCTCAAGTCTGCGGCGTTGACGGTGCGCCAGGGCGTGGCTGGGCCTGTGTGAGCGCGCACGTGTGCATTGGGCGTATCTTCCCGACGCGGCACTCCAGACCTGCCCCACGTGCTGCTCTCTTTGCTGCCTGCAGGTGATTGTGGGCACACTCTCTGGCCTGCTGACGGCCATTGGGGTGCGGTTCCCCAAGTTTGCATGTGAGTGGGGCCATGGCCAGCCTGCCTGCAAGCAGCCGCCGCCAAATGTGTGCGTTTGTGTTGTGAAGGCATGGTGCATGGCACACTGTGGCGCCGACACGCTACTGTGCTACCGGGCGCCGCCCACCTCCCCCAACAGACTTCTTCATCATTGGCACCGTCATCCTGGCTCTGACTGCGCTGCCGGGCTACGAGACCGACCAGCCCATGCCCAGCGTGGCGCTGTGGCGCATCGTGGCCACAGCGTGCGTGCCTGCGGGATGGCGGCCCGCTCCTCTCACGCTCTCCGTCTCTTCAATCAACCACTTTGGTTCGGGGCTGGCTGCTCGGCATGGCCACTGCTGCCTTGCCTGCACACGCCTCAAGCTCCAAGTCTGCCCATTCACTGCAGGTTTGGTGTGGCGGTGGAGGTGTGCTCAGTCAGCCTCGTGCTACCTGTCACCGCCAGGTGCGTCCAACTGCGTGTGGCGTCCAAGAGGGGCGCATGATTTGCATGATGGACACAGCAGTTTGCATGATGGGCACAGCAGCCCGGCTGACCCCTGCCCTGCACCAAGCCGCCTTGCACGCCCCGCAGGCAACTGTTCATCAGCGCCATGGCTTCCTGCCTGGATCAGATGGCAGGCGTGACACGTGTGGCGCTACGCTCCCTGCTGCCGCCGCCACAGCATGACGACAAGTCGCAGCGCAGCGACGACCCAGGTGGCGAGGAGCTGCCGAAGCAGCAGGAGGCAGCGGAGCAGGCACTGCCACCTCAAGCGGCAGGGGCAGCAGAGGTGCAGCCGCCATCCCAGCATCTTGCAATTGAGATAGGGCAGGCCAGGCTCACGTTGCCGCCTGTGCGCACAGGGCCCCAGCGCGGCAGCAGCAGCTCGCTGGACCCCGGCCTGCAGCAGGCCTCCCCGCTGAGCCTTCTTGGGTCGGTGGGCGGCACATGCCGGCGGCGGCGCAGCAGCAGCGTGGAGGGCAGCGGGATGCGGCCCGCTGGCAGCAGCCCTGTGCAGCTGCAGCGGCTGCGGGTGGATGGCATACGCGGGTCGGCACAGGAAGCGGCGCTGCAGCGCAGCCTGAGCGACGTCAGTGCACGGAGCGTGTATGCAGTGCGGCGCGACCCGACATTCAAGGTGTGCCTGAGCTGGGCGCACCGCTGGTCCAGCTGGGGTGGTTTTGACGTGACGCTCTGCGCGCATCCTCCTGCCTCGCAGCTGCCTCAACTGTTGTGCAGAGGGCCGCCCAAATGGTGCGGCCTCACAGGGAGTGACACGACAGCGAGAGCCACCGAGCTCCCTGGCCCATTGGTGCAGGTGGTGTCGTCCCTGTATGCCAGCCTGCTGCCGGAGGCGATTGAGACCAGCAAGAAGATTGTGGCCATGCTGCAGCTCAACGCCGCGCTGCACTATGGTGCGCACCTTGCGTGGAAACACCGGGGCGTGTTCATCCTGATCTGTGCAGCCGCGCGTATGGAGGAGGCGACACAATTCCCCCGGCCAGCCTCTCCCGCTGCCTGCAGAGTGGTACCCCTTCAGCTCCCTGCACACCTTCCCCTTTGAGCCGGGGTTCCGCGCGCAGCGGCTGTGCCGCCACATGCTCAACGTCGTGGCCGGCAGTGTGATCCTGATGGACTCCCACGAGGTGGACGGCGGGCCTGGGGGGACCGCTCCTCTGCCGGCATGCAGCGCCTTGCCTCTCAAGGACCCAGCAAGTGTGTGAAGCGGCGCCACGAACGCGACGCCCCCCTGCCTGCCTTGGGCCCACCCCTCTGCAGATCCAGTCGCTGCCCATGCTGGTGCCCTTTGCCTCGCGCCTGGACCTGCTGATCGAGCAGGTGGCGGCCTGCTTGGAGGGCCTGGGCGCAATGGTGCGGAGAGAGACCACCCCCGACAGGCGAGCCCTGCTCTCCGGCCAGCTACTGGGGGTGCACCGGCACTGGCTCGTGACCTCACCTCCCCACCAGCCATGTGCTTCAGGCCACGGAGCAGCGCTGCCAAGCGGCGGTGCTTGGAAATGCATGCCCTCACCTTCCCCACCCGCCCAGCCGCTGACGGCGTGCCCTCCCACCGACACTCTCGGATGCTTCTGACCCGTCCCGCCACCCGCAGGGCTGTTGAGCTGGTGCTGGCAGCTGAAGAGCACGTGCAGCGGCTGTGGCTGGCCATGCTGGCGGCGGAGGCGGTCCCTGGGCTGAGCGAGGTGGGTGGGCGCGGGTTGGGCGCCGCTTGCTTCCGTAGGAGTGCACACCGCTGCATGCTCCATTGCGGGCGGTGGCAACAGCACCCTGCTCCTCTGCTCTGTTTTTTGCCTGCACAGGCCGATGTGATCAATGGGCTGGCGCTGCTGGCGCTGCTCTGCAACGCCGCCTATGGTGAGCATTACAGCACTTGATGCGTAGGCGCACTGCGCACGTGCACCATCGCCTGCAGGCGTGCGCGTGTGAGCAAGGCCAGGGTCACAAGCTCGCCGTGTCGGAGTCCCGGTGCCCTGCACCCGCCCCCATGCCCGCAGTGCTGCGCCTGCTGGGCATCGCGCTTTGCCGCACCTTCTACCCTGACGACCCCTCGGCATCGGCGCTGCTGGAGCAGCCCACCCGCTGGGCGCTGGATGACAACATCATGCCACTGGTTACGGGGATCCTGGGCCTTGCCATTGGCACGTCAGCGGCGGCATCGGCGGGCGGCGGCGGCTCGCCTCGCGCAGGGCTGACGCCCCGTGCGCAGCCGGCAATGACGCCACGAGCTCAGCTCTAATACTGGAATGAGCTGGTGGGCTGCAAAGCAAGCAATTGACTTGTAAAGGCTTGCCACACACCGCCTGCGCTGCAATCACGCGTTGGCATGGCCCTGCAACCCAGCTTGACCAATCATCTGAAAATTCACATGTCAGTCCACAAGCACAGTAGCGGATGCCTCATGCCAGAATCACAAATGCTGCACAGCCAGACTGCAAAGGCAGGCCGAGCCAGATGAGGAATGATACGGTGGAGTCAACAGGTACAGAAAAAAAAAAAACAGGTGGCTCGCTGTTTCCGGGGTCGGAGCGCGATGCTGCCCCTGCTCCAGCAGCTCACCTCCTGCACCGCTGCCTGGTTCAGCTGGGCTCGGGTGGGGGCGCCGCCACGCTGGGTGCCGGCAGGCTTGGCGCCGGCAGGCTTGGCGCGCTGTAGGCCAGGCGCCACAGCATAATGTGTGCCAGACCCATGCCTGCAGCCAGTGCACAGCAGGGGGGTGTTTCTGTTGGCACTGTGCCACGTTGCAGTGGTGGTGGGACGGGGGCGGGGCGGGGCATCACGCACCCTAGCTGCCGGTCAGGCTGGCCTTGGCCTTTGAACCTTTCCAGCCCGGGCCCGCACCCAGCCCTGCCCGCTCCCACCCACTTGCGGTGGCGGCGACAAAGAATGCGTGCAGGTGGGTGGCCTGCAGGTTGCCGAGCCCGGCGTACCAGTCTGTGAGGATCAAGACACAAAGGGCGGAGGGAGGAAAGAAGCTGAAGGAGCAGGCAGGGATCACGGCGGGTGTGCCTGGAGAGCTGCCGAGCAGTGCAGGCAACAACAGGCGCATCACCACCGTGCTTGCTGGCCCACCTGCACGGTGCCCGGCATCCAGCAGCTCCTCAATGTACGCCAGCAGAGCGTCACTGGCGAATGCCTGCGAGAACCGCCGCACAGTGAAGGCCAGCACGTGCCAGGCCACACCGTCCACAGGACAGCCCAGAATGGCGGCAAGCAGCAGGTGCGGCCAGGCGATGGGCAGGAAGGAGCAGGCGTATAGAGCCGCCGAGGTGCCCGTGGCAAACTGCGCAATGCCCAGCGCTGTCTCGAGACTGTACTCTGGCTGGTTGACCGCCTGCCGGTGCGCGTGGATGTAGGCGCTAGCTGCAGGGCACAGGAAGGCACTGTGTCGGCGTCTGCGCACGCTGTGCATGACATGGGTGTGGCAGCGTGGGTGTGGCAGTGCTGGCGAGAAGGCAGGCGGCGAGGCAATCCAAGCCAGCTTGCTAGCAAGGCTGCAGACTCTGGCTGAGCAACCTGCCTGTGGCAGCCGGCAGGCAGAAGAGAATAGCAATGAAGTAGGCCGGGGGTGCGGCTCCACGCAGCACCCACTGCATCGTCAGCGAGCAGGCAGCGCCGGCCAGCTGGGAGAGCGCCAGCAGCAGCAGCTGAACTGCTGGCATGCGGCCCTGGCTGTAGCAGCGGCTCAATCCAGAGGCCGGTCACTAGCACGCCGGCCAGGGTCGAAGCGTAGATTGCCCAAATGAGTGCCTGGGGCGGGCTGGGGTGCAGAAAGTGCACCATTAAATACGCAGCAAATGCTGCAAAAGCTGCCCACTGGCCCAGAAGCAGAATGCGCCGAATGGTCCAGGCTGCGCCTGCGCAGTGGGAGACAGCGCCAGTGCAAAGGTCGGTTCGGGCACGGCGCGCGTGCGGCCGCTGCGTGCAGGCGGCGGAGCCAGCGTCGCACCGGCAGGCGGCGNCTGCCATGCCGTGGGCCGGAGGGGCGTCCATTGTGAGCAGCTCGCACACCACAGGATGAGGAGAAGGCCGTGGGAGGGAGTGAGGGGCCGGGGAGAGGGGCAGGACACGAAGCCACGATGCCAACTGCAGTGGGGCACAGTGGAGCTGAGGAGGATGGGGCTGGGTGGAGGGATGACGCAATCAAAATGGTGCCGCTGCCCCTGTCACGAGCCCACGCCTGTTGCATGCAGCGCTTCTTGTGACCGGGAGGCTGCAGGCTAGGCAGCTGGTGGGGGCTGGCAGGGGGGTGGCCGCGACGGCGACAGCGGCGGCGGCGGCAGCGGCTGGCGGCGGCGCTCTCATTTGCCAGGATCGGTTGCCGAGCTGGTGGCAAACTCCACTCCCCTGACTGTGACGATGTGCCTTTTTGTAAACACCAAACACCGCGCCAGAAGCAGCCCCAGCACCAACGGCACAAGAGCGTGGGCGGCATGGGCGCCGCGGCTGCTGCGGCGGCAGCCGACAGCAATCCCAAAGCGTGGGGGGCATCATTGCAGCGCTGGCGCCCATGGCGGCTGAGGATGTCATGCACGAGGGCACTGCACGGGGGCACTGCTGCTGGTGTTCTGCAAACCACCGCTGCGTGTGTTGGGTGCTGCTCAACATGGCTGCCGTTGATGCCTGCTGCTGCTGATGCGCTGCTGCTGCTGCTGCTGCTGCTGCTGCTGCTGCTGCTGCTGCAGCAGCATTTCACCTGTTGCCGGCATGCATAGCACCATACTCCGACTGTGCAGGCGAGCGCAGGCGCGGAGGACCGCTGTAACAGGGGTGGTGTGAGGGGGCGTTGCTCAGAGAGACGGGGGCAGGCAAGGCCAGGCATGCAGTGCAGTTTTGACCCGGGTGCTGGGTGGATGCAGGTGCACGCGGAGCAGGAGGACGGGAGTGCATGGACACATGCCGACTGTCCCGGGGACCTTCACCAGCGGAGGCCGCAGTCAGGGGGTGTGCTTGCAGGAAGAACACAGAAGGGAAATGCACACAGAAAGCATCAAAACCAGCACAGCGCCATGAGGTGGCGCACAGCGCAGCGGCCGACTGCTGCCTGCTGCTGCCACGGCTGAGCCTCACGTGGCAGTATCGCCGCTCCTCTGCTGCCTCTCAATGCTGCCAGTGCTCCTGTTCCAGGTCTGAGGTGGGGCGCTGCTGCGTCGGCACAGTTGCGCGGTGTATTGGTGTTGCCGGTGCTGGCTCTGTACCGCCTTCCACGCTGCCGCCTCCGCTGTGCTGCTGCCCCTGCCGCTGCTGCTGGCCCTGCTGCTGCTGGGACTCCTGCTGCTGCTGGCCACGTTGCTGCTGGGCCTGCCCCGCAGCCAGGTCTGCTGCCGCCGATGCTGGGCCTGCCGCTTCCTGGCTGGCGGCGCCCGCGGCAGCAGCTGCGGGTTGCAGGCCCCTCCGCTTGTTTTGCTTCCGAATGAAATCCTCCTGTAGCTTGAGGCTTTCCTCAGCCTGCTCCATCTGCAAGGGGAGGCGCGCCAGCAGCTGTGAGCAAGCTGCAAATGCTCATCACGGCAAGCGGCGCAGCCTCCTCCAAAAGCAGGCCGCAGCCACCCCGCCAGCTCACCATCTCCACACCCCACGCCCCCTCACACCCCCACCTGCTCTATCAGCTGCGCACACGCGCTGCACATGTCCAGCCGCGGCGGCTGCTGCTGCAGCGCCGCGGGCAGGTCGAGGTGCAGGGCTGGCTCAGCTACGATGACAGCCGGCCGCCGCTCCCTGGCTGCAGCCAGCTCCTCCTTGACCTGTGGTGCAAGCGGGAGAACGGGAGTGCCCTGGTATGGAGAGGACGCAATCAAGCCGGGGGGAGGCAAAGGGGAAGGGAAGGAAGCAAGGCGGCGCTGGCAACGCGGCAGGAGGGCAGGGGCAGGTTGGCAGCCCCTGCCCGGCAGCCCCTGCCCGCACCTTTTCACCGCATGTGCCTACCTGCTCTACGTGCTGGCAGTAGTAGTTGTGCCGAGCCCGGTGCGATGCAGCCAGGCGCAGACGCACCCACTCTGCAGCGGCACAGCACTCGCGGCCGGCGGGTCGCTCCCGGGCAGCAATCCAACAGAACTGAGTGTGCGCTTTGGCCTGCACGGCAGGGAAGGCAGCAGAGCTCAGGCATGAGGCTGTCCAGGGCATGCAGCTGGGCGGTGTGTGTGGTGCGGCTGCAGGGAGAAGAGCGAGCTGCCACCCCGCTGGCGGCACCTAACACACCTGCAGGTTGCTCAGCTGGCGCCTGAGATACTCGACACACAGAGTGCGCACAAGCTCCTCATCTCTCTGCCCCGCTGGCTTGCACAACTCTTTGTTCAACAGGGCGCCCGCGCGGCTTTCCTCCAGGAGGGCTTCGTGGCTGCCGGGCGCAGGAGGGCCCGACCACACGCCTGACACGAGCCCAGTTAGCCAGCTGAACCAGGACGGCGAGGCTGCCATCGGGCCGGCGGTGGTGAGGAGGAGCGAGCAAGGGCTTCCAAGCGGCTTGCGACACACAACACGATGGCGGTGGGGTTGGGCGACTCAAGGGCAACCTCGCAAGCCGCGGAGAGCGAGGAATGGGCCGGCGCCGCCACGTCACCCGCGGCGCACCCGGCAGCGCCACCCGGCCAGCTGAGCCGGCGCCCTTCCTGGCCTGTGCGCAGGGGCGGCTGTGCCCATGCCAGGTCAGGCTGCGTGCTGCGTACACGGGTATGGTGCACGAGTGACAGTCAGAGAGGGGAGGAGGGCACTCGTGGCGCTGCTGGGGCCACACCTGCAGCCTGGCCCAGCGGCGGCGCTTGGCGGCCGCTGCACCGAGCACATACTGGGAGGCGTGCCATCAACCCCTGACCAGCGCAGCAAACCTGGAGGGCGGGCTGCTGTGTGCAGCAGTGCAGGCAGTGATAAGGAGAGAGCCAAGCTTCGCATTCAGCAGCAGTGGCACAGGCCCTGGGTGGCAGCGAACCGCGGACGAAGCGGGCCACGGGCAAGCCCCACGTGGCAGCCGCCTTGGCAGGCCTGGGCGCAGAGCAGCAGGCAGCGCTGGTGGCGGCCATGCGGTACTAGCGGTGCCACGTGTGTCCACCCAAGTTGGCCTGTGTTGGATTAGAATGGCTGTAAAATCGGGCCCAAAGCTGTGGGTTGTCGGGCATGGACACGTTAATGCAGGCAGGTGATCCGCTAATTAAACACCGAGTGACCCTTGGTGCACTCCTCCTGAATTGTAACCAACTACCAACAGACTGTGATGCGTAATTGACCAGCAGCTCCAGAGGCCTCGATGCCGCCACACCAGCCGGGGTTGCGGGCTGTGGAGAGCTTTAAGCATGGCTTCAGCCTAGACGCAAGGTGGGTGCAGGATGGGCATGAGTGGTTGCGCTGCGAGGGGTCCGGCTTCTCAGCGAGGCATAAAACAGGAAGCTGTGCCGCAGCAGTCGGTTGTTGCATGGTGCCTGTCCACATCACGCAACTGTGTCATGAAAACGCGGGGCCGGGCTCACAGCGGGTTCCCGGCGCACGCAGCCCTCCTCAAAATAACCGCTGAGCACGCCGGCGACCTTACCCGAGTGCGCGCCGCTGCCCAGCCGGCTCACTGACCGCGGCGGCGCCTGGCGGCCTGCCCACGGGACCCACTCCTGCCTCTACCGAAATGAGGGTGGTGTCGGGTGTTACACAGAGGGGTGCGCCGCTCACACGAGGTAGAATGCAAGGAAATGAGTCCGGTGCAAGGCATGGTGTGGCTCATATAGGCACGCGGTGGCATGGGCCGCCGCGTGCGGAAGTGCGACAGGTGGTTTTTCGAACGCGCAACAGGTAGCATACGCCGAAGGGTCCACACAAGGGGCACTTATATGAAAAGTTGCATGGCACAGCTGCAGAGGGTGACTGCCAACAGCTGGCAGCTGTTGGGCAGCATGATGCAAAAGTAAGGGGGTGAAATGCACGGGTCGGAACTGTGTGGGCGGTGGGACCCGCCGTCTCATGACAACTGGAGTCACCGTGCTTCTGAGATCCGGATGTCTATGCACGCACACTGCCATGAGCCTTGATCAGAGTCGTGAGCAAGGCTGTGTTCCTGGGCGGTAGCAAGATCAGAGAGTGGCCGCACTGCTTGTGACGACGGCGGCAGGGCAGGTGCCGGGGCGGCGGTGAGCTTGGAGTCCCGAGTGAGGCGGCGGCCGCTCCAGCGCTTGGCTGGGGCCTGGAACCCCTCCGGCGGGTTCCAGCCATGAGCTTCAGGCCGCGGAGCAGCGCTGCCAAGCAGCGGTGCTTGGAAATGCATGCCCTCACCTTCCCCGCCCGCCCAGCCGCTGACGGCGTGCTCTCCCACCGACACACTCAGATGCTTCTGACCCGTCCCGCCACCCGCAGGGCTGTTGAGCTGGTGCTGGCAGCTGAAGAGCACGTGCAGCGGCTGTGGCTGGCCATGCTGGCGGAGGAGGCGGCCCCTGGACTGAGCGAGGTAGGTGGGCGCGGGTGTGGGCGCCGCTTGCTTCCGTAGGAGTGCACACCGCTGCATGCTCCATTGCGGGCGGTGGCAACAGCACCCTGCTCCTCTGCTCTGCTTTTTGCCTCCACAGGCCGATGTGATCAATGGGCTGGCGCTGCTGGCGCTTCTCTGCAACTCCGCCTATGGTGAGCATTACAGCACTTGATGCGTAGGCGCACTGCGCACGTGCACCATCTTCTGCAGGCGTGCGCGTGTGAACAAGGGTCACAAACTCGGCGTGTCGGAGTCCCAGTGCCCTGCACCCGCCCCCACGCCCGCAGTGCTGCGGCTGCTGGGCATCGCGCTGTGCCACACCTTCTACCCTGACGACCCCTCGGCATCGGCGCTGCTGGAGCAGCCCACCCGCTGGGCGCTGGATGACAACATGATGCCATTGGTTACGGGGATCCTGGGGCTTGCCATTGGCACATCAGCGGCGGCATCGGCAGGCGGCGGCGGCTCGCCTCGCGCAGGGCTGACGCCCCGTGCGCAACCTGCGATGACGCCACGAGCTCAGCGCTAGTTCTGGAATGATCTGTTGGGCTGCAAAGCAAGCAATTGACGTGCAAGGCTTGCCACACGCCGCCTGCGCTGCGATCACCCGTTGGCATGGCCCTGCGAGCCAGCCTGACCGATCATCTGAAAATTCACATGTCAGTCCACAAGCATAGTAGCAGATGCTGCATGCCAAAGTTACAAATGCTTGCACAGCCAGACCGCAAAGGCAGGCTGATCCAGATGAGGAATGATACGGGTGGGAGTGCGACAGGTACAGGATAAAAACACAGGTGGTGTTGCTGGCTGTTTCCAGGGTCGGAGCGCGATGCTGCCCCTGCTCCAGCAGCTCACCGCCTGCACCGCTGCCTGGTTCAGGTGCGCATGGGTGGGGGCGCCGCCACGCTGGGCGCCGGCAGGCGTGGCGCCGGCAGGCTTGGGGCGCTGTAGGCCAGGCGCCACAACACAGTCTGGGCGAGACCCACGCCTGCAGCCAGGGCACAGCAGGGGGGTGTTTCTGTTGGCACTGTGCCACGTTGCAGTGGTGGTGGGACGGGGGCGGGGCGGGGCATCACGCACCCTAGCTGCCGGTCAGGCTGGCCTTGGCCTTTGAACCTTTCCAGCCCGGGCCCACACCCAGCCCTGCCCGCTCCCACCCACATGCGGTGGCGGCGACAAAGAATGCGTGCAGGTGGGTGGCCTGCAGGTTGCCCAGCCCGGCGTACCAGTCTGTGAGGGTCAAGACACAAAGGGGGGAGGGCGTACAGAAGCTGAGGAGGCAGGGATCGCGGCAGGCATGCCTGGAGAGCTGCCGAGCAGTGCAGGCAACAACAGGCGCATCACCACCGTGCTTGCTGGCCCACCTGCCCGGTGCCCGGCATCCAGCAGCTCCTCAATGTACGCCAGCAGAGCGCCGCTGGCGAATGCCTGCGAGAGGTGCCGCGCCGTGAAGGCCAGCACGTGCCAGGCCGCACTGCCCACAGGATAGCCCGCGATGGCGGCAAGCAGCAGGTGCGGCCAGGCGATGGGCAGGAAGGAGCAGGCGTATAGAGCCGCCGAGGTGCCCGTGGCAAACTGCGCAATGCCCAGCGCTGTCTCGAGACTGTACTCTGGCTGGTTGACCGCCTGCCGGTGCGCGTGGATGTAGGCGCTAGCTGCAGGGCACAGGAAGGCACTGTGTCGGCGTCTGCGCACGCTGTGCATGACATGGGTGTGGCAGCGTGGGTGTGGCAGTGCTGGCGAGAAGGCAGGCGGCGAGGCAATCCAAGCCAGCTTGCTAGCAAGGCTGCAGACTCTGGCTGAGCAACCTGCCTGTGGCAGCCGGCAGGCAGAAGAGAACGGCAATGACGTAGGCGGGGGGTGCGGCTCCACGCAGCACCCACTGCATCACCAGCGAGCAGGCAGCGCCGGCCAGCTGGAAGAGCGCCAGCAGCAGCAGCTGAACTGCTGGCATGCGGCCCTGGCGGTAGCAGTTGGCAAGCCAGAGGCCGGTCACTAGCACGCCGGCCAGGGTCGAAGCGTAGATTGCCCAAATGAGTGCCTGGGGCGGGCTGGGGTGCAGAAAGTGCACCATTAAATACGCAGCAAATGCTGCAAAAGCTGCCCACTGGCCCACGAGCAGCGCTGCAGCAAGAATCTGCCGAATGGTCCAGGCTGCGCCTGCGCAGTGGGAGACAGCGCCAGCGCAAAGGTGGGTTGAGAAACGGCGGGCACGGCGCGCGTGCGGCCGCTGTGTGCAGGCGGCAGACCCAGCGTCGCACCGGCGGCTTGCTGCTGCTGCTGCTGCTGCTGCTGCTGCGGCGGCTCCGGCGGCTGCTGCGGCTGCTCCTGCTGGCTGCTGCTCCTGGGGCATAACCACTGCCATGCCGTGGGCCGGAGGGGCGTCCATCGTGAGCACAGGAAGAGGAGGAGGCCCTGGGAGGGCGTGAGGGGCCGGGGAGGGAGGCAGGGGAGCCGCAGGACACACGAAGCCACGCCAACTGCAGTGGAGCAGAGTGGAGCTGAGGAGGATGGGGCTGGGTGGAGGGATGACGCAATCAAAATGGTGCCGCTGCCCCTGTCACGAGCCCACGCCTGTTGCATGCAGCGCTTCTTGTGACCGGGAGGCTGCAGGTCGGGCAGCTGGTGGGGGCTGGCGGGGGGTGGCCGCGACGGCGACAGCGGCAGCAGCGGCGGCGGCCCGGCGCTTTCATTTGCCAGGATCGGTTGCCGAGTTGGTGGCAAACTCCACTCCCCTGACTGCGACGGTGTGCCATTTTAAACACCAAACACCAAGCCAGAAGCAGCACCAGCACCAACGGCACAAGAGCATGGGCGGCATGAGCGATGCGGCAGCGGACAGCGATCGCAACGCGTGGAGGGCGATTGCAGCGCTGGCGCCCGTGGCGGCTGAGGATGGCATGCACGAGGGCACTGCGGGGGCACTGCTGCTGGTGTTCTGCAAACCACCGCTGCGCGTGTTGGGTGCCGCTCAACATGGCTGCCGGTGATCTCTCCCGCTGCTGCTGCTGCTGCTGCTGCTGCATTACACCTGTTTGCCGGCATGCATAGCACCACACTCCGACAGTGCAGGCAAGCGCAGGAGCGGAGGAGCGCTGTAGCAGGAGGGTGTGTGAGCGGGCGCTGCTCAGGGAGACAGAGGCAGGCAAGGCCGGGCATGCAGTGCAGTGTGACCCGGGTGACTGCTGGGTGGATGCTGGAGGAAGTGCAGGTGCACGCGGAGCGGGAGGAGGACGGGAGTGCGCATGGACACATACCGAGTGCCCCGGGGAGCTCCACCAGCGCGTGCAGGAAGAACAAAGAAAGGGAGATGCACACAGACACCACAGACCATGAGAGAGGTGCAGCAAACATCGAATTCAGCACAGCGCCATGCGTGGCGCACATCGCAGCGGTCAGCACTTCGCTGCCTGCTGGTCCCACCGCTGAGCCTCACGTGACAGCATCGCCGCTCCTCTGCTGCCTCTCAGTGCTGCCAGTGCTCCTGTTCCTGGTCTGAGGTGGGGCGCTGCTGCGTAGGCACAGTTGCGCGGTGTATTGGTGTTGCCGGTGCTGGCTCTGTGCCGCCATCGACGTTGCCTCTCCCTCTGCTGCCACCGCTGTGCTGCTGCCCCTGCCGCTGCTGCTGCTGGGCCTCCTGCTGCTGCTGGGCCTGCGGCTGCTGTGCCTCCTGCTGGTGCTGGCCACGCTGCTGCTGAGCCTGCCCCGCAGCCAGGTCTGCTGCTGCCGATGCTCGGCCTGCCGCTTCCTGGCTGGCGGCGGCCGCGGCAGCAGCTGCGGGTTGCAGGCCCCTCAGCTTGTTTTGCTTCCGAATGAAAGCTTCCTGCAACTTGAGGCTTCCCTCAGCCTGCTCCATCTGCAAGGGGAGGCGCGCCAGCGGCTGTGAGCAAGCTGCAAATGCTCACCACGGCAAGCAGCGCAGCCTCCTCCAAAAGCAGGCCGCAAACAACCGGCCAGCTCACCATCTCCACACCCCACGCCCCCTCACACCCCCACCTGCTCTATCAGCTGCGCACACGCGCTGCACATGTCCAGCCGCGGCGGCTGCTGCTGCAGCGCCGCGGGCAGGTCGAGGTGCAGGGCTGGCTCGCCTACGAGGACAGCCGGCCGCCGCTCCATGGCTGCAGCCAGCTCCTCCTTGACCTGTGGTGCAAGCGGGAGAACGGGAGTGTCCTGGTATGGAGAGGATGCAATCAAGCCGGGGGGAGGCAAAGGGGAAGGGAAGGAAGCAAGGCGGCGCTGGCAACGCGGCAGGAGGGCAGGGGCAGGTTGGCAGCCCCTGCCCGGCAGCCCCTGCCCGCACCTTTTCACCGCATGTGCCTACCTGCTCTACGTGCTGGCAGTAGTAGTTGTGCCGAGCCCGGTGCGATGCAGCCAGGCGCAGACGCACCCACTCTGCAGCGGCACAGCACTCGCGGCCGGCGGGTCGCTCCCGGGCAGCAATCCAACAGAACTGAGTGTGCGCCGTGGCCTACACGGCAGGGACGTGCAGGCAGAGCTCAGGCATGAGGGTGTCCAGGCATGCAGCTGGGCGGTGCGTGCGGTGCGGCTGCAGGGAGAAGAGCGAGCTGCCACCCCGCCGGCGGCACCTGACGCACCTGCAGGTTGCTCAGCTGGCGCCTGCGATACGCGACACGCAGCGTGTGCACAAGCTCCTCATCCCTCTGCCCCGTCGGCTTGCGCAGCTCTTTGTCCAACAGGGCTGCCGCGCGGCGCTCCTCCAGAAAGGCTTCGTGGCTGCCGGGCGCTGCAGGACCCGACCACACGCCTGACACGAGCCCAGCTAGCCAGCCAAACCACGACGGCGAGGCTGCCATGGGGCAGGCGGTGGTAAGGAGGAGCGAGCAAGGGGTGCCCAGCGGCTTGCGACACACAACACGATGGCGGTGGGGTTGGGCGACTCAAGGGCAACCTCGCAAGCCGCGGAGAGCGAGGAATGGGCCGGCGCCGCCACGTCACCCGCGGCGCGCCCGGCAGCGCACCCGGCCAGCTGAGCCGGCGCCCTTCCTGGCCTGTGCGCAGGGCCGGCTTGTGCCCATGCCAGGTCAAGCTGCATGCTGCGTGCAAGGGTATGGTGCACGAGTGACAGTCAGAGAGGGGAGGAGGGCACTCAGGGGGCAGGCCGGTGCCACCACAAGGCGGTGCCCCGGACCGCAATTCCGTTCCCGGGTCGCCAAGTTAAACCGCAACACCCGATTTGGTTAACGCAGGACGACTTTAGTGTGATGTGCTGTTTGGATGCTTGCGCTGCTGTGCTGCTTCCCGCTGCTTCCCGCTGCTACCCTGCCGCCACCTGGCGGGACCTTCCCTTCTCTCCCTGCTTCACGTGACGACGGCCTTACACGGGCCCTGTGCTCTCAAAAGTAGGGTGCAAGCGGGTACATCATAATCATGCATGCAAAGTGAGGGGAATAGGTCCTGGTTCCTGCATGGCAGGGGCTTAATAGGCTCCCTGGGAAGCCTATTAGACTGGGCTGACCTGACTGGTGGGCGGGTGGCCTGACTGGTGGGCTGATGGCTCAGAGCATGCACAGCACGGCCACCCACCCGACGGTTGTCGGGTGGCCTCAGCAGGCACAGCATGGGAGGCAAGCAGACATCCTGGAACGACAAAATGACAGGGGGATAGCATTTGATGGCGGCAGCTGCACCACCCCCAGCAACATGGCCTGCGCCCGCGCCAGGCCGCTGAGAAGACACTACTAGCAGCTGCCGCTGCTGGCTTGCCTGCTGCTTTCTTTGCCGAGCTGCGTTGGCCTAGGTCCTCAGGCCTTGCCGCATTCGGGGCCAGAGATAAAGTTCCTGCAGAGAGGCAGAGTGCAGAAAGCGCAGGTCAGGAGGTTCCCTCTCTCCTGTTATATACCCTGCTTAGCGGGCCCTATCGGACCAGGGCAGGGGGGGGCTTCAGGGGCCCCAAGCCTGCTTGTGTCTGCTAGCCCCAGCGCTCAAGGCGCTGGGGCAGGTTAAGCATGGCAGGATAGTGCTGCATCCCACCTTTTCCTCCGCTCCTCAGCTAACGCTTCACTGCTCGCCATCTGTGGCCTTGTCACCGCATATCAGCTTGGAGAGTTGGTCGGGGTCCACAGGGGGCTCTGGGATGAGGTTGCTTCCAATGGGCTGGGCAGCACGGACAGCAGCTTGGCAAGCTCATGCTTCCACTGCGCCGCCGGGTCTGCATCAGGGTCCTCAAAGCCGAACACAGGAACCCCATGTGTGCTGCTACGGGTGCATAATTGTTAGGTGGCTCTTCCGCGCCAGGCTGCCCCTCATTGGGCCGCGTTGGCGCCAGGCCGGGCGCGCTCAAGTCGGCAGCGGGGTTCAAACCCCCAGCGTTGCCTCCGCTTCCCTGCTCTCGCTGTGGGCCGGCTCACAGGCTCCTTGCGCTTGTGACGATGTGTGGGAGGCGCTGCTGCTTCCCAGGCGAGTGCGCCTTTTCGCTTTTCACGCGTAGCCTGCAAAAGTCCTCCAAACTGTGTTTGAACGGTCGCTGCTCGCGCGCCTTGGCTGTGGGGCTCTCGCGTGGCCTCCGCTCCGCCGCTGCTGCCGCCGGCAGGTGCGAGTCGCTGTCGCCGGGCTTGGATTTCTCTGAAATTCCACTGGAAATAACGATAACTTCTTCTTCTTGATTGCTGTTAGCGGGAGCAGGGTCTGCCACGGCCTGCTCGGTGGGAGCAGGGGCCCCCGTTGGCTGCCGTGAGGAGACCGCCGCCGGTCCGCGCGGCACCCACCTGCGCACCGCTGAGCGCTGGTGTGCCACCTGCGCCAACGGCTGTCTTCAAGCAGGCATACCGTATGCTCCCTGTTGGTGTAGCGCAGGAAGCGGAATGGGCCATTGGCGGCACTTCCAAGCTTCCCTTGCTCCGTCTTGCAACGCTCCATCACCATCGCGCCAGGCTCCAGCTTCAGGGTGCGTGGTGTGTGTGCGCGGCGCTGCTGGTAGTCAAAGTTGCTGCTGTACTTGTGCTTTTTCCAGTTTGGTGCGCACCTGCTCCAGCTGCTCTTGCTGCTGGACCTGCTGGTCCTGCACTTGTTCTGCCGGTGGGGTGCCAGCGGACTGTGCGGCAGCGGGGGCAGCAGGCAGGGCTCGGTCCAGGGGCAGGGCGATGTCGCGCCCAAAGAGCAGCCGGTAGGGGCTGCACCGGGTGCTGCTCTGACTGCCATTGTACCCACACAGGATCCATGGCAGCTGCCCATCGCAAGTCTGCGGATCTTCCTGAGTATGCTTCCTGGGTGCCTTGCCAAAGGTGAGGTTCAGCTGGTGGAGCGGCTGAACCTGATGTGGTTGGGAGTAAGCCGAGGCCAGGCGGTGGTCAATGCATGCGGTGACGCACAGCTCTTGAAACCGCCCTTGGAACTCGGTGCCTCGGTCAGACAGGATTTGCCTGGGCACCCCCATGATCCCAAGGAAAGTGGCCAGCCAGCGGGCTGTGCTGCTTGAACTGTGGTCGGGCAGGGCGGGTGCAAACGCAAACCGTGTTGCATAATCCACTGCCGTAAGCACGTAGGTCATGCCCCTGCGGCTGCGCGGGAAGGGCCCCATGAGACCCACGCCCACGCGGTCCAGCAGTGGGCCAGGCCGCAGTGAGTGCAGGACATCATGCCTGGGGAACTTGGGGTCCTCGGCTTGGCAGTGGGGGCAGGACTGGATGCACTGCCGCAGGTCGGTGAGCATACCCTTTAAGAAGTTGCTGCATCAGCAGGGAGGCGCAGCGCTGCACTCCGGAATGCCCAAGCGATCCGTGGGCGTGCCTCATCAGTTCCTCCCGCCCCTCCACTGCAGGCACCTTCCGGGCGCCGTACCGCCGCTTCTTGTAGAGCTGGCCATCTTGCAGCAGGTAATTGGATGCCCGCTTTAGGATGCGCCGCTTCTCATTGACTGTGGCTCTGTCGGGGTAGGAGCGGTCCTGCAAGTAGCGCAGGGCGGCGGTGTCGCTGTGATGTCCAGTCCCCCTCTTGCTCTGCCTCCGCTCCTTCTTCCTCGTCTTGATCTTCTTCTTCCTCCGCCGCCGGTGAGTTCATCTTCTGGTTGCCATTTCATCGCTGTCTGGGGCATCGTCCTCGTCGGTGGGGGCCTCCAAAGAGTTCATCAGCAACTGCCTTGGGCTGGCGGCGCCACTGCCACCTGCAGGCCCTGTCTGGTGGGGGCTTGCAGGGGACAGCCTAGGCTGCCACCCTTGTGCCTCTACTGGCACGAGCGGGCTGTCTTGTGGCTCCTTGTGGCATCTCCCAAGGCCTCAATGTCGGCCAGCTCCGGGCTGGCCGGCTCCTGCGGTGTCTGCTGACCCTTTGGGCCGTGCCCCTCTTGTGCACGCAGTGCGGGCAGAAGAAGTCGTCCTTGGGCACGCCGGCCAGCGGTGGGTCCACTCACCACAGGTGGTAGCCATCCAGGCATCCCTCACGCACCAGCATGGCGGCGTCATCCTCAGGTGAGCCGCAGATACAGCAGATGAGGTCAGCACGAATGGGCTCACAGTTGTTTTGCTGGTGAGGCTCGGCTTGCGGGCTGGGGTTGGTGGGTGGAGGCAGGGGTCGGGTGCGGTTGATGTGCACCTCAAACCGCTGCCTGCCGTCGGTGACGGTGCACACGCTGCGGGCTGCGTTCACTTCCACCACTCGCAGGGGTCGCACTGCAGCACGGGAGATTCGCCCGTCATCCATCAGGCTGTGCACCACGACTTTCTGCCCTGCTGCAGGTGGCGAGTCGGTCCTGTGTCGGCACCGCCTGGAGGCGAAGCGAAAGCTGTGCAGCCTAGGTGGGACTGCTGGCCACTGCTGCAGTGGTGTCTGCTCTGTTGCTGCGGGGGCTACTGACAGGTTAACAGCTGCAGCAGGTGGCACGATGTTGTGGCCTGAGCAGCCCACCACCACCAGGTTGGCGTTGATGGCTGCTGCAATGGCGGCTGCGGGCGCTGCTTGCTTCTTGTGACTCGTCCAAATCGCTGTCTTGGTCTGGCGGGTTTCCGTCCAGCACCAGGATCATCATGCCTGGCCCAAAGTCTTCTAGCTCAACGCCGTCTTCTTCATCGGTTGCAGGCTCACTCTCATCCTCGCTTGGCATCCCCCCGACACAGCCGCTGCCGCCTCCGGCAGCGGAACGACTGCCGGTTGCACCTCAGGTGTGGTGGGCGGGTGGGCAGGCTGATCAGGGCAGGGGAGGCGGCTCAGCCCATCCACGTTGGTGTGCTTGGCACCAGGCTTGTGGGTGACAGTGAACCCCACAGCTAAGGCCCAGCGGGCCAAGTGCGCTCAGGTTGGTGGAGGTCATCAGATACTTGAGGGCTTGATGGTCCATCTGCACCTCCACGCCGGGCGCATGCATGTGGATGTAGTGGCGGAAGGGTCCAGTTGCTGCCCACACTAAGGCGAGCGGTTCACCTTCCACAGCGAGGTAGCGCTCTTCAGCTCCCTTGAGCACTCGGCTGGCGTAGGCCACCACATACTCTCCTCCTTTTCCATCCTCCTCTGCCTTCTGCGCCAGGATTGCGGCCACCGAGCCGGGCTGCCAATCCGTCTGCACGATGAACGGCTTCTCCCAACACGGCTGCCGAAGCACAGGTGGGTGGATCAGCGCTTGCTTCAGCGTTTCGAACGCTGCTTCTTGGGCTGGTCCCCACTTGAACTCCACATCTGCGCGCAGCAGGTCAGAGAGGGGTCGTGCAATGCCACTGAAGTACTTGATCCAGCGCCGGTAGTACGAGCAGAGGCCATACCAGGCCCGTACATGCTTCTGGCAGGTGGGGCGCGGTGCCTCCACAATGCACTGGACCTTCTCCGGGCAGGGCGAGTTACCTTCTCCGACACCACAACTCCCAGGATGCGGCAGCGATCTACCCCAAACTGACACTTGTCAGGGTTGATCTTCAGGCCTGCCTGCCTCAAGGCTTCCAAAATTTGCTCCAGATGCTGCAGGTGGTCAGTGAAGGTCTCGCTGTACGCCAGGCAGTCATCCATGTAGGCGGTGATGTTCTTGTACAGAGCAAAGGTGCGCGCAATGTTAGGCTGCGCAGGTGGCTGGGGAGGAGGAGAGGCCTTGGGGCATCACGGTGAACTCCCACAGCTCGCCTCCAACGCCAGCAGAGAAGGCTGTCTTCTCCTTGTCTTCTTCTCTCAGGGGGAACTGAAAGAACATTGCCCGACAATTGGCAATGGTCCAGTACTTGCTGCTCGCCATGTCGTCTAACATCTCATCAATCCTTGGCAGGGGCGTCTGCGGTCGCTTGATGATCGAGTTCAACCGACGCAGGTCCACGGTCATGCGAATGCCACCGCTCCGCTTCTGCACAGCCACCAGCGGTGAGCACCAAGGTGAGGTGGAGGGGCGGATGATGCCCGCCTTCAGCATGCGCTGAATTTCGTCCTGCACCAAGGCCTGCTCGTGCCTGGACAGCCGGTAGAGGTGTGCTTGCGAGGGGCGGGTGGTCGCCCGTGTCGATGGTGTGGGTGACGTGTGCGCAGCCCAGGTCATACCTGTGCCAGCTGAACACATCCCTGTTCTCCCACAGCACCGCCTTGGTCATATCGACCTTCAAGGGCTCGATTGGGAGCCAATGGTAGCTGTGGCTTGGCTGGGAGGGGCAGGTGGGTTGGCGGGGGCTGCCCGGTGTGGTGCAGTTGGAGATGCATCTGGACCGCTGGTGGTGTAGCTGGGGCGAGGGGAGTGATCTGCTCCAGAACCTCAGCCGTCCGACTCGTCGCTCCACGCGCCTTTATCCGCCTTTAACCGCCGCTGCTCTCGGGGCAGCTGGATGCCCAGATCTCCAGGCTCTCGCTTCCGTAGTCACTGCTGTCGTCCATCAAAGGTGGGCACTCGTCGTCGGACGAGCAGTCTGCTGCAAACATCGGCAGTCCTAGCTCTGGGTCTTCCGGCTGAGAATCGTTGGGGGAGGGCTCAAACTCCGTGGTGTTGCCACTCCCCTCGGGCCACTCAGAGGCAGGGGAGCTGTCGTCAGGGCTGCCCTGCTCATCCTGCCCCTTCTGACCCTTCTTTGCGCCCTTCCGCCGCCTGCCCGGGTCAGGGATTAACCCCCACTCCACCTCAAATCCAGGGCCCATCAGCGGGTAGTAGCAATCCTTCTCCCAGGCAGGTGGGGGCGGTGGGACGGCAAAGGGGAGCGCGGTGACGTTGACCAGCAGTGTGCCATTAGGTGAGGGAGGGTCGGTGGGGGTGGCCTCGCTAGAGGCGGCAGTAGGGTCTTGAGCGCCGTGGTGTAGAGCCATCAGCCCTTCTATCGCCGGTCGCAGCGTCAGGGGGTCATCACTGCCGCTCTCGTCCGCCTCAGTTTGGGCCTCCTCACATGGCGCCGCCGTCTCCATTTCCTCGTCTCCTGTGCAGGCCTCCGACGCGCCTGCGGCTGGTGACGGCGGGCTCTGCGGCTCCTCCCCGCCAGGCCGTACTGACCGGCATCTGGTGGGTCAGGCTCGCCTTGCAGGACGGCAATCGTCAGGGGTGACGGCGCTGGCTCATTGACAGTTGGCAAGCCGCTGCCCCTTGCAGGTGCGGCGCATGTTTGTGCTGCTGCCGGAAGCGCTGGGCAGGGACCAGCCCGGCTGCCTGGCGCTGGTGCTGGCGCACTTTCAGGGCCCAGGGGCCGTGGAGTGGAGCTTCGAAGCCTTGACGCAGGTGAGGCACGGAAAGTGGCCTGATGCCTCCAACACGTGTGCCACATGCTGCCTGCGGGCCGGCAGCCTGCTTGCAGGAGTGTGCACCTGGGCATCGCATGGGTGTAAACTGGACACCTGAAACCTTCTGCCCGACTTGCCCAGCTCTCTGCCCTGCTAACTTCAGGCGCCGCCACAGCTGGCAGACGCCGACAATGCAGTGGAGATGGTTCGCAGCGCGCTGCTGGCGGCACGGCCTCGGCGTAGCCTGAGCAGTGCAGCACTGGACCTGCTTGCACAGCCGGCGCTGAAGCAGGTGCCCCCAGCTGCCCAGGGCGCCCCACACAGGGTACAGCAGTGGGTCAAGGCGTGCACGGGGGTGGGGTCCAGCCAGCTGGCGCTGGCAACCCAGATGGTGGTGGCTTACACCGTAGGTGGGCTGAGGCTGGGCGTGCGGGGAGGACGTTGCAGGCTGTGCAACGGTGCGGCTGCAAGGTTGAGTGGAGGCCGGACCAACAGCAGCAGCGCAGCCCTCATCAGGCTGCACAACTGCCATCTGCCCATGACGCCACCCCATTCTGCACCCTCCATCCCCCCTCCCCAGTCCTGGTCCTGATCATCGTGCCCGCCACCAACGAGGCCTTCCGCAACTCGCTGCACTGGTCCCTGTTTGTCGTGGTGTCCGTGGTGGAGCCGTCCACAGGTGAGTTTTTTTTGCAATGGACGCTCCCAACAAATGCAGACAACAGTGGCCAACACGTGGCACCTGACCAGCCGGCTGGGCCAGCCCATCTCCCGCTGTTCACAACCCGCTCTGTCCCTGCCGCAGGTGCTGCCATATTCAAGGGCCTGCAGCGCCTGGCTGGCACAGTGGCGATGGGGCTGCTGGGCGTGGGCACCCAATGTGAGGCGGGCAGGGGCGAGGGAAGGGTCGCTGCATGCAAGCGTGCAGTTGTGGCTCAGTTGCTTGACCTGGAAGAACTGGTGAAGCAAGCAGCGCTGGCACAGCAGGCTAAGCGTGATCGTCTCAGCACGTCGCCACCGTGGAATCCCAACCTCGCGGGCCCCCGCAGACACGGTCTACCTAATCAACGGCCTCAGTTATGAAGACAGCTTCCTCAAGTTTGCGGCGTTGACGGTGCGCCAGGGCGTGGCTGGGCCAGTGTGAGCGCGCAAGTGTGCATGGGACGTATCTTCCCGGCGCGGCACTCCAGACCTGCCCACCGTGCTGCTCTGTTTGCTGCCTGCAGGTGATTGTGGGCACACTCTCTGGCCTGCTGACGGCCATTGGGGTGCGGTTCCCCAGGTTTGCATGTGAGTGGCGCCTGGGCCAGCCTGCCTGCAGGCAGCCGCCGCCAAATGTGTGCCTTTGCGTTGTGGAGGTATGGTGCATGGCACACTGTGGCGCCGACACGCTACTGTGCTACCGGGCGCCGCCCACCTCCCCCAACAGACTTCTTCATCATTGGCACTGTCATCCTGGCTCTGACTGCGCTGCCGGGCTACGAGACCGACCAGCCCATGCCCAGCGTGGCGCTGTGGCGCATCGTGGCCACAGCGTGCGTGCCTGCGGGATGTCGACCCGTTCCTCCCACGCTCTCCGTCTCTTCGATCAACCACTTTGGTTCGGGGCTGGCTGCTCGGCATGGCCACTGCTGCCTTGCCTCCACACGCCTCAAGCTCCAAGCCTGCCCATTCACTGCAGGTTTGGTGTGGTGGTGGAGGTGTGCTCAGTCAGCCTCGTGCTACCTGTCACCGCCAGGTGCGTCCAACTGCGTGTGGCGTCCAAGAGGGGCGCATGATTTGCATGATGGACACAGCAGTTTGCATGATGGGCACAGCAGCCCGGCTGACCCCTGCCCTGCACCAAGCCGCCTTGCACGCCCCGCAGGCAACTGTTCATCAGCGCCATGGCTTCCTGCCTGGATCAGATGGCAGGCGTGACACGTGTGGCGCTACGCTCCCTGCTGCCGCCGCCACAGCATGACGACAAGTCGCAGCGCAGCGACGACCCAGGTGGCGAGGAGCTGCCGAAGCAGCAGGAGGCAGCGGAGCAGGCACTGCCACCTCAAGCGGCAGGGGAAGCAGAGGTGCAGCCGCCATCCCAGCATCTTGCAATTGAGATGGGGCAGGCCAGGCTCATGCTGCCACCTGTGCGCACAGGGCCCCAGCGCGGCAGCAGCAGCTCACTGGACCCCGGCCTGCAGCAGGCCTCCCCGCTGAGCCTTCTTGGGTCGGTGGGCGGCACATGCCGGCGGCGGCGCAGCAGCAGCGTGGAAGGCAGCGGGATGCGGCCCGCTGGCAGCAGCCCTGTGCAGCTGCAGCGGCTGCGGGTGGACGGCATACGAGGGCCGTCACAGGACGCGACGCTGCAACGCAGCCTGAGCGACGTCAGTGCACGGAGCGTGTATGCAGTGCGGCGCGACCCGACATTCAAGGTGTGCCTGAGCTGGGCGCACCGCTGGTCCAGCTGGGGTGGTTTTGACGTGGCGCTGGCCTGCACGCATCCTCCCTGCCTCGCCGCTGCCCGAGCTGTTGTGCAGAGGGCCGCCAAAATGGTGGGGCCTCACAGGGAGTGACACGACAGCAAGAGCCACCGAGCTCCCTGGCCCATTGGTGCAGGTGGTGTCGTCCCTGTATGCCAGCCTGCTGCCGGAGGCGATTGAGACCAGCAAGAAGATTGTGGCCATGCTGCAGCTCAACGCCGCGCTGCACTATGGTGCGCACCTTGCGTGGACACACCGGGGCGTGTTCATCCTGATCTGTGCAGCCGCGCGTATGGAGGAGGCGACACAATCCCCCCGGCCAGCCTCTCCCGCTGCCTGCAGAGTGGTACCCCTTCAGCTCCCTGCACACCTTCCCCTTTGAGCCGGGGTTCCGCGCGCAGCGGCTGTGCCGCCACATGCTCAACGTCGTGGCCGGCAGCGTGATCCTGATGGATTCCCACGAGGTGGACGGCGGGCCTGGGGGGACCGCTCCTCTGCCGGCATGCAGCGCCTTGCCTCTCAAGGACGTAGCAAGTGTGTGAAGCGGCGCCACGAACGCGACGCCCCCCTGCCTGCCTTGGGCCCACCCCTCTGCAGATCCAGTCGCTGCCCATGCTGGTGCCCTTTGCCTCGCGCCTGGACCTGCTGATCGAGCAGGTGGCGGCCTGCTTGGAGGGCCTGGACGCAATGGTGCGGAGAGAGACCACCCCCGACAGGCGAGCCCTGCTCTCCGGCCAGCTACCGGGGGTGCACCGGCACAGGCTCGTGACCTCACCTCCCCACCAGCCATGTGCTTCAGGCCACGGAGCAGCGCTGCCAAGCGGCGGTGCTTGGAAATGCATGCCCTCACCTTCCCCACCCACCCAGCCGCTGGCGGCGTGCTCTCCCACCGACACTCTCGGATGCTTCTGACCCGTCCCGCCACCCGCAGGGCTGTTGAGCTGGTGCTGGCAGCTGAAGAGCACGTGCAGCGGCTGTGGCTGGCCATGCTGGCGGCGGAGGCGGTCCCTGGGCTGAGCGAGGTAGGTGGGCACGGGTTGGGCGCCACTTGCTTCCGTAGGAGTGCACACCGCTGCATGCTCCATTGCGGGCGGTGGCAACAGCATCCTGCTCCTCTGCTCTGCTTTTTGCCTCCACAGGCCGATGTGATCAATGGGCTGGCGCTGCTGGCGCTTCTCTGCAACGCCGCCTATGGTGAGCAGAACAGCACTTGATGCGTAGGCGCACTGCGCACGTGCACCATCGCCTGCAGGCGTGCGCGTGTGAGCAAGGCCAGGGTCACAAGCTCGCCGTATCGGAGTCCCGGTGCCCTGCACCTGCCCCCATGCCCGCAGTGCTGCGCCTGCTGGGCATCGCGCTGTGCCGCACCTTCTACCCTGACGACCCCTCGGCATCGGCGCTGCTGGAGCAGCCCACCCGCTGGGCGCTGGATGACAACATCATGCCACTGGTCACGGGGATCCTGGGCCTTGCCATTGGCACGTCAGCGGCGGCATCGGCAGGCGGCGGCGGCTCCCCTCGCGCAGGGCTGACGCCCCGAGCTGGACTGACGCCCTGTGCGCAGCCGGCAATGACGCCACGAGCTCAGCTCTGATACTGGAATGAGCTGGTGGGCTGCAAAGCAAGCAATTGACTTGTAAAGGCTTGCCACACAGCCACCGTCGGGGCGGCACACCTGCGGTCGAGACGGGGCGGCGGCGGCAGCAGCACCCGCGCCTCAGGAGGCGACGCTGGCTCGCACCGATCGCAGGTTGGACGGCACGAGGCGCAGGGCGGTTTGCAAGCCCTCCGGGTTGGGCAAAATCTCACCCTCACCTAGCTCCATGCACAATGCAGTCGGTGAGGGCGCTCGGCGCGGCGCCACCGGCTAGTCTTCGAACTCCTTAGACTCACCCAAGCAGCCCGGCAGCCCGGCACCATGCAGGCCCTGTCCGCTAAGACCGCTATCGCGACCGGCCTCACCGCCAAGGTGAGCAAGGGGTCTTCCGCCCCCTTGAGCAGTTGAGCAGTAGCCACCATCGCTACAGCGCTCGCTGGCGGGCGCCCAGGCAGCCCACCGGCTCACCAGCAGCAGGGTGGACAGCCGGGTCCCTCCTATGGCCCTCCCCGGTCGGCGCCAGCCCTTGCAAGCGGCGTCTGAAGCGCGCATATTGCAGGATGTGGCCATCCGAAGGCATGAGCAGGGTGGCGGCGGCGGCACGGCGCGGCGGCAGCCCAGTTGCAGGCCTTGCGCCTGCTGCACTTTGCACTGCTGGCAAACATGTGGGTGTTCTTTTTCTTGTTCTCTGCAGGTGCAGCGGCGGCAGGCTGCGGCCCCCGTGGCCCGCACCCGCACCGTCACCAAGGCGCTGGCCGACGTGAACCTGGTGGTCGGCGGTGAGCCACGGCACGCTGCTGCGCTTTTGCCGGATGGATGGTCGGCTGGCCGTCTGTGTGCAGCGTCAGTGTCGGTTGCAACAGGAAGCTGCATGCTCCTTTCTGCACCTCTGTTGCGTTGCCGCAGTCCATGCACACATGCTGGATCGCACCTGCCTCCCCGCCCCTGCAGGCTGCACCGTGGGCGCCCTGGCGCTGGGCCGCTTTGTGTTCCTGCCCTTCCACCGCGCCTCCCTGGCCAAGGCGGGCATGCCCAAGCAGAACGGCGTGACCCACCTGCAGGTGCGCAGGCAACTCGAAAGCAGCACAGCATTGCAGACGTGCGGAGCCGAGCCACCGCCCGCCAAGTATTCAGCGCGCTGTTGCCGCTGGCAGGCATGCACTATGCCTGGTGCTGCGCTGTTGCCGTGCTGTGAGTTGACGTCCCTTGCCCTCTGCATTGGCGCCTGCCTGCAGGCTGGCGACTCCCGCGCGGAGGAGGCCTCCTTTGTGCTGAAGGTGCGCAGCGGTGCCGTGGTGCCAGCTGCTTTCACTCCCATCCGTGTTGTGTTCTGTTGGCACGCCCGTTTGGCTGCACCGGGCCGCCCACTTGGCCTCTCGAGGCAGATCGGTGGTGTGCTGAACCAGCAGCAAGCCAGCAGCCCTGGCTCTCCACGTGGCTGAAGAGCCGCCCTCGGCCGCTCCTCTGCGCAGACCAACGACCCTGCGGGCTTCACCGTGGTGGACGTGATGGCTTGGGGCGCGCTGGGCCACGCTGCCGCCTTCTACCTGCTGGCCACCCAGAGCCTGCAGGTGCGGGGCGGACAGGCTCCACAAAGGCAGCAGGGCATGCCCTGGGTTGGCTTGATGCTGCTCCACTGGTTGTGTGAGGAGCGAGGGACCGCAAACTGTGACCCTGCTCTGCTGTTGCCCCGCTCAGCCGCTGACATGCCCTCCTGCCGATCCCCCCCTGCCCCCCGCCCCGCAGGTGGACCGCGTCCCCTTCTAAGCGGCCTGCAGCCGCAGCAGCAGCCGGCGCTCGCTGGCTGGTGAGCGCTCCTTGAGAAGAAACTTTCACTGGCGGCCGCAGCCGCTGCCGCCCCTCTGGTACACTATCCCGCACTGTTGTGTATCTGCCAAGCCCTGCCCTGCGCCTGGGGCGGAGTCATGTAACAGCCAGGCGCAGCCACAGAAGCGGCGGCTGGGTGTGGCAGTCGCGAGAGGTTACAGAGGGGCAGTTGAGCAAGAATAGCGAAGAAAGGCAGCGCAGGAAGTGAAGCATGAAAGCACACAAGAGCCTGCAAAGTGTGAGGATCATGCCTCAAGGGTCCTGGCGCTACAGCTGCCCTGCTAGCCGTGCTGCAGCGGTGTGGTTGCCACAGCTGCCCAAGGCACCGAGTGGAGCAGGGAGGTGTAGGCCACAGTGGTGCTGGCTGCCAAGTGGTTGCTAGGCTGGTTCCGACTCCCTTCAATAGAAGCGGGCACCCCTGATCCAGCGCGTCGCTACAAACTTCTGGCCTTCCAGAACTGGGCATCCACTGTGCAGAGCCTCATAAACGGGCTGGGCAAGTGGGTCTGCACTGCCGTCCTCGTACGAACCCGTGCCACCACCGTTGCTGGGGCGATAGTCCCTGCATGGACCAAGATAGGCGGGCGCAGAGTCCACAACTGGCGTGATTGTGATGCAAGAGAAGCGGCACCAAGCTGCATGCCATGTATGTACAGAACATGCAACACGCAGCCTGTAAATCCGCACCAGAACAGTACGCCGGTGCCCGGGGGCGGCGCAGCAGCCAGCACGCGTCCATCACTGCTTGGAGGGCAGCACTGAGGTGGGGCAGAGTCAGTCTGGAGGCAGCACAAAACGAGAAGAAAGGGATGGCGTTGCTCCCGCATGCGCTGTTTGATCACCACAGGGCTGAGTGCATCAGTGCCGCTCCCAGCTTGCCTGCAGTACCACGCATCGGGGTCGGTGCCCGGCCGATGCTCCGCCCCCATGGCCTGCTTGGTCAGCTCCGCCTCAGGGAAGGCAGTGGCGCCGCCGCGCTTGGGGCTGGCCAGGTCTGCAGGTAGGGTATGGGCGAGCAGGGGGAGGCGGCACGGTGTGGGGAACCCGAACGTGGCGCACACTTGGAACAAATCTGTGGGAAGCAGCGCCAGCAGCTCAGTCGCAAGTGGACGCCAGCAACCGGGGCACTCACACAGGATGAATGTGGCCACGCGGTCGCCGCAAGTGGGCCCGCCTTTGCCGGGGCCGCAGGCCGGCCCGCCCGCGCGCTTCAAAAAGTCGACGCTCACCGGCTCCGCCACCTGCATGGCAAGCAACGCTCAAGGCACTCCACTTGTGCAAGCTCTGGGTGAGAGGCCAGCTAGGATTCAGCAGCAGCAGGCACACTTGTGTCCCGGCATGCGGCAGGCCCCCAGGACAACGGCGCACATTGCTCCTGGCCTTGAGGTACTCGCTGCCGTCCATCACGTGGTCATTGTGGGCATCATACTGCACCGCAGGCAGCATGGCCGCTTTGTTGAATCTGCAACCGGCGATGAAGTGTGCTGCCACCATGCCGACCAGCCGCTGGTGCACACACAACTGGTTCTCGCACCCACCTTTGCTGCCACCAGGCCGACCAGCCGCTGGTGCACACACAACTGGTTCTCGAAGCTGGTTCTCGCACCCACCTTCTGGCCAACTTGGTAGTTGAGCACGTACAGGCCCTCGCCAAACGGCTCTGGGATGCCCAGGGTGCGATGGATGCGCTCCTGTGCGCAGCGGCAAGGAGGGCTTCACAATGCTGAGGTCCAATTGCAGCTGCCCGCCAGGTTCTGCTTGCTGGCTCACAGGCCACTCTGCCCTGCCAACAATCTGCAGCATTGATGAGTGCACAAGCCGGCCAGGCAGCAGGCGGACCATCCCCCCACCTGGATGCGCCGGGTGACCTCGTCCTGCTCCGGCCAGAAGCCATAGCTTGTGCGCACATCCGACTTGGTCTCCTGCCCCTCCCCTACCAGCACCTGGGCAAGGAGGCAGGGAGCACAGCGGGGCGCAGGCTGTGTGAACAGCCCGTGACAAAACCACACAATGTGTGCGCGTCAAGCACAGCTGTGCCTGACAGCCTGCAGTCCTGAGTGCTGCATGGCATGCGACAAAATGGCAGCGACTTGCGGCCCCAATCACGCACTGCAGCAAAAAATGCCACCCGCAAGGTGCACTTCCTCCTGCAGCCCGCTGCCTTGTGTTGCCATACCTCGGATCGCTCCAGGTGGTCCCGGGAGACGCTGACCATGTGGTTCACCTCAGCGGGGGTCAGGAAGGAGGGGAAGGTGACCTGCAGGGGCGAGCGCAGTTGTGGAGTAAAGACAAGCGGCTTGCGGACCCAGGCTGGAGGGCAGGGCAGGGCGATGGAGCAGGAGGGTGTGCTGAGCCGTGGCCGTACGAGCCAACAAGCAGGTTGCAACTTGGCGAGTGGTGGTGGGCAGCAGCAGGGCGAGGAGGGGAACCGGCACATCACAGCCTTCATGCACTCCACAGACTGTAGTTTAGTTGAGCCCAGCGACAGAGCGACGGCTCAGCTGCGCCTCACCAGGCGGGGCCGCTCCCAGCTCAGCACGTTGGCCATGGGCAGCTTGGCAGCAAAGTCGTAGATCGCTTGGGTCAGGTTCCACCCACCCTGCGGCGGTTGGGGGAGGTCGGGGGCAGACGCGCTGGTGTCAGGAGGTGCAGGCTGGCTGGACCGGACAAGTGCCATTGCGCTCCCACACAGGCATGCACATGGCAGCCACCCGCAACACGGTCAACTGGCAGTCATCCGGGGCCCCTCCCCGAAGCAGCTGCAGCAGCTGCATCCCGCCACCGTCACACCTGCATGAGCATGGCAACACGCAGCACCCACCTTGAGCTCCTCCTCTGTGGGCTGCGGCCAGGGCGCCAGGTCCAGGTATTGCTGGTGCACCGCCGCGTCAAAGGCGGCCGCTGCCGCCGCCTCTGCATCCTCCCCTGTGCCAGGCACAAAGCCCAGGTCGCCGTCCGCCTGGCCTCCGGGTGCCTGCTGCTCCTGCAGCTGCCGGGCCTGGCCCTGGCTCCCCTCAGTCAGGCCATAGTGCTCTGCGGTGGCCTGCACGCAGCACATGTATGAGCAGGGTGACCAGGGTGCCAAACAAAGTCAGAACATGCCGAGGATGGCTGCCATGCAGCAGCCAAGACCGGCAGCACGAGTCCCGCCGCCTGTTCAAGCCAACACGCCATGCGCAAACTCTACAGCAGTCAGTCGGTCACACCCACCCCATGCCCACCCACGCAGCGCACCTGCTCAAACGCCTCAATCTCCGCCTGGGTGATGGGAGGCAGCGGCGGCAGCGGCGGCACGGGCTGCGGGATCGGCTCCACATCCTCGGGCAGCGTGGAGCGCACCTCGCGCCGCTGCTGCCTGCGCGGGGCGCCGTCGAGGCCCGGTGCATCCCCCGCCTCCGCCGCATCTGCCCGCGGCTCGCGCGGCTGCTGCCGGCG
>RRZL01000082.1:797236-810748 GCA_006782975.1 Chlorella sp. Dachan | reverse complement strand
CGGCACGCCGTCTGCCGGCGCTTGCTGCTGCGTCGTCATGCCCAGCCGGGAGAGCGTCTCCTGGGGCACGTCCATGCGAGCCAGGAACTCGGGGGACACGCCCAGCCACATGCGCGCCATCAGGTCACGGAACCCGCTGAAGCTGGGCAACGCCTTGTTGGAGGCCTGCAGCACCGACTGCAGCTGCTCGCGGGCGGCCGGCTGGGTGTACAGCGCGCCACCCGCCGCCGCCAGCAGGGCCACAACTACGGCCAGCACAATGCCGCGCCCCAGGCCGCCGCCGCCGCCGCCGGGCTTGTCTCCACTCGCCGGCTGTGCTGCGTCGCGCCGGCTGCGGGCTGTGCTCTTGGGTGTGGCTGCCGTTGCGGCAGGCAGCTCGGGTTCCAGCGGGTGAGAGGCAACCGGCGACTCGTGCTCGTCATCCTCGTCTGTGGACGCCGCCGCGGCTCGGCGCCGCGTGGGCTTGGAAGGGGAGGCCCTCGGGGGCATTAGGCCTCACTTGTGGGCGCTGGTGGGGGCTGCAGGGAGGGGGAGAGCAAAGAGACGTTCGTGGTACAGTACTTGCGGATCGGCACCGCCTCGCGACCGCCGCCGCCGGTGGTGTTGGTGGTGCGGGTCTGCACAGGGCGCCAGCACGCACATCGTCACCTTCCCAACCACAAGCACCCTGTCTGTGCCCCGGCTGTAGGCTGCTGCGCCGAGCAAAGCCCTTCAGCGGCTGCGGCCGCGCTGTTGGGCTCCTTCAGGGCGATGGCGCGAGACCGTGCTGTATACGCACCTTGGCCGTTTTGGGAAGCCGCCGAGACGCTCGCAGCCAACACTCTGCTCGGGCTGGCAAAAACACCCGCTCGTTTGTGGGCTTGCACGGGCCTGGGCCTGATTGGGCGTGCTGCAGATCAAGCCTTCCGGGAGGGCAAGAGCGCATGGGACCTGGCGCCGCGCCATCGCAGCAGCAGCAGCGGCGGCAGCGGCTGGCCGGCGTGGTCTGCATGCAGCGCAGCTGTGCTTGTCCACCTCTGCAAGCGCAGCTGCTGCGATCAGTGGGCCTACCGAGCGGGCAGCAGGCCAGCCTGGTGCTTTCAGGGAGGGTCTTGCCACTCTTCTTGGACAGGCCACCCTGCCCCCACCCTTGCTCCTGGCCCCTCAGCCTTTGGTAAGAGCCTGCAGGTTGTCACTGAAACGCTGGGGCGGTGCCGTGGCGTCTCCTGCAAGTCGCCAGCACCGCCCCACCGCCGCTGCGCCGCCGCGCCGCCGCTCGGCAACGCATACGCTAGCCCGTCCACCTGGAACGTGGTCCCTCGCCACACTTGCTGCTGCTCCCTGAATGCAGGAGCTGGCAGCGCACAGCCAGCAGCCATGCAGGGTGGCGGCCCGCCCAATGGCCGGCACCGGCGCGGCGCCCAGCCTCGCCCCCAGCCGGCCTGGAAGGATTGGATCCCAGCGCTGTCTACCTGCGCCCTCCTGATCTTTGTGTCCGGCGCAGCGGTGCTGTACCTGAACCTCCAAGCCAGCCGCAGCGAGCCGGGCAGGCTGCCTGGCACCCACCAGCCCGCTGATGCGCCCAGCAGCGGCGGCAGCACCGCCCAGCTGGCCGGGGCTGAGGGACAGTCGGCCCAGGGGAGCGACGCACCAGTGCAGGCCTCCGATGCCTCGCCCCCAGCCAGCCCCATCACCGTGCCAGTGCTGGCGCCAGAGCCACCACGCCTGTCGGACCAAGCGGAGCACTTGACCGATGCGGAGCTGCACGGCGGCTGGAAGCTGACTTGGGAGGTGCACCCGGGGTGGTGGCTAGCGACCACGGTGCAAGGCATGCTGCTTCAGCTTGCATTCACTGGGCTGCTCCACCCTGCCAGCCGCCCGGCATGCCCCTTATCCTACTCACAAACCTGCCCAGCGTCACACCCCTTGTCCTGCCGCCGCAGATGTTTGATCGCGCCACCAAGCACGCCAACGCCACGGTGGTCAGCTGGAGCAGCCCCCGGGTGGTGCTCATCCGCGATTTCCTTTCTCCCAACGAAATTGAGCACCTGGTGCAGCAGGCCACAGGTGCGGCGCTGCTGCGCTGCAGCTGCATTGCATGGCTGCGCTGTTTGCAGCTGGAGCCGGCGCGCTTGTCCCCGCTTGCTTGCATGCCTGCCATGAGACCTTCCGCCCGCCAGCGAGTTCTCAGCCCCCACCTCCTTGCAGGCGGGTTTGAGCGCAGCGAGGTGGTGACCGACGGCGCCAAGCAGGACTCGGCCCGCACCTCCTTTGGCAGCTGGCTCAGCGGGCACAAGCGCAGCAACAAGGTGGAGGAGGGGGGGAGGGACAGGGGGATGTCGCGCATGGCGGCGACATGCGCCGGACGGCTGGCATGCCGCTGAGCGCGTGCCTCCTCATTCGCTTGCCGGCTGTCTGGGCCCCACAGCCCCCACCTGGCCTCCCCACCCCTTCCTCCCCGCCAGGTGCGGGAGGTCCAGCACCGCATCCACGAGCTGCTGGGCATCCCGGAGGCCTTTGGAGAGTCGCTGTACGTGCTGCAGTACGCGCAGGGGCAGGTGGGACGGTACAACTGGTAGCGTGGGTGGGTTTGATTGGGGGCAAGGTGGGGTGGCTGGCACACAGCGTGGCTGCCTGGCTCAGTGGACAATGCTGCGCACCTGGCCGCTGCATCTGGCTGCTGAGCACATTCCAGTAGCACAACCTGGACTGCCACCCCTCCATGTCCTGCAGAAGTACGACGTGCACAACGACCACTGCGCCCAGGGGCCCGGCGACTATGCGGGGCAGGCCAGCTGCCGCGAGTTTCTGGAGCGGGCGGGCGGCCCAGGGTGCGGCCCAGGCCATGGCGGCATCACCTGCGGCGACCGGCTGGCCACAGTGATCCTTTACTTGAGGTGAGGAGGGCGGCCCTGCAGGTTGCGACAGCAGTGCGTCAGCAAGAGCCAGCCGGGAAGGAGCGGCAGCAGCAACAGCAGAGATGCCAAGCATGCTGAGAGCTGCCTTTGATGGCGCCCCCTGCTGCAGGTCCCCCACGAAGGGCGGCGCCACCGGTGAGCAAGCCCTGCATGACGCTGGCGCGGTGCTGATTAGCTGATTAATCGTTCGGCTTGCTTCACGTGTCGTGCAGTTTGTCCCCGCATGGTGCTGCACGGGCCTTGCCCCCCTGCCCTGGCTCCCTGCCCTTGCAGTGTTCCCGCACGCCCGCAGCTACCGCGTGCCCAAGCTGGAGCCTCAGCCGGGCATCAGCCTGCAGGGCGGTGCACAGCAGGCCGGCGGGCAGCTGGGCACGGGCGGCAGCGGGAGAACGGGCAGCGGGGAGGCCAGGGCTGCAGTGAGCCGCCGCCGGCTGGCGCAGCACGGGTCTGGTGTCCTGACCAATGATGCAGACGTGCCATGGTACTGCACGGAGGGAGCCCAAGCATTGCAAGTCTCGCCGCCCCCTGGCACCGCCGTCCTGTTCTGGTGGGTAAGGCAGGAGCAGCCAGTTGTGCGGGGCAGCGATGCACCCTCTCCACGTCGGCAGGACACCGTTGCTGTCGCTGGCTATTGAACCAAACACGCCTGCACCACTCGCTGTGTGGCCCTCTCGCCCCCCGCAGGGACTACGTGCCCTCAGGCCCGGAGTGGCAGCCGGGCGACATTGCCCAGCCCGACCCTGCATCCCTGCACGGTGAGCACAGGTTGGGTGCAGCGTTCCACCGCCGCTGCCCTCCCTTTGCATGTCGCCCGTGTGCCACAACTGTGCTTGCATTGTTTTCAACTGCCACGCAGCACATGGATCAATACTCTTGCTATTCCATTTTTGCAGGCGGCTGCCCAGTGCTGGAGGGCACCAAGCTGATTGCCACGCGCTGGATCCGGGCCGCCGAGTTCCACTGAACCTGCCTTGGTTGTTGTGCGTTCTGATGGGTTGTGGCTCTTTTCACTTCATCTAAACCTGCACTCGCATGCCCGCCTGCGCCTATTTTCATATGTAGCGCTTAGCCTCTCGGCGATGAGCACAGCGTTACAGCAAGTCCTGTGCTGCTATTGCTGCTGAATGACCGCAGCACCTGGGGTGGCAGCAGGGCCGCACAGCAGCTGTTGCAACTTGTAGCCCAACTGTGGTGCGTGCTGACATGCCTGCACGGGTGCCACCATCACAGCACGCCGAAGAAGGGGTTGCTGAGCGCGCTGCTCAGCTGCTCCCCCGCCACCTCCAGCACCAGCTTGTTGACCTGGGTCGGCAGGAGGGCAGGCGGGTTGACTCAGGCAGAGGGTGTGTATGGAGTCAAGGAGGAAGCGCATCAGCATGCCATGCTAGCGCGTAGGCGCAGCACAGCACAGCGCAGCGCAGCGGCTTACCTTCTCGGCGGGCATCTCCAGGTTCTCCCCCGACTCGTCCTTCTGGAAGCCGGCCAGCTGCAGCGGGCGGGCGTGGAAGGGGATGAGGCTTCGCAGGCAGGCTCACACACTGGGACAAGAATCGCGTGCGCCTGCGATCCCTGCCTGCAATCTGATGTCTGTAAGCTACTCCGCTCCAAGCAGGTCTGCACGTGACTGCGACTGCACAGCAGCGCAGCAGCACAGCCGCCCGTGGCCCCAGGTCTGCAGTTGGCTGCGACTGCACAGCAGCGCAGCAGCCCCAACCGCCCACCGCCCCTCTGCAGTCGGCTGTGACTGCACGGCAGCACAGCAGTGCAGCAGCCCCAGCCGCCCCACCTCGAGGAAGTCGACTGCCCCCGTCCAGGCCGCCACGCGCTGCTGGATGGCGGGGTTGGTCAGCCGCACGCGCCGGAACTTCTCCTCGCCTGTTGTACGTTACAGGATGGGCAGGGAAGCAATGCTGAACAGGGCAGGTAAGCACTGGACCTGCTCGCACCAGAGGGGGCTGCAGCTCGTTGCCTTTGAGAGCCCAGGTGCGCATGGTCCCGCGCACGGAGGCACCAGCCGTCAACGCCCCACCTGTAGCCGGCCTGGGGGCAGCCCCACCCCCTCCCACCAGCTCACCCGGGTTGTTGTACACGTTTCCGCACATCTTGAGCAGCGTCTGCCAGCAGGTCTTGAGCCCCTCGTCCTGGCCGGGGTGCCCCTTCTTCATGGCCACCAGCAGCGCGCGCATCTTCTCCCCCACTGCGACGTGTGGGGGAGGGGGTGGACAGTGAACAAGGGGCACTGTGTGCACCGCAGGCAGGCGACAGGCCAGCGCAGCAATCAGCAGCACGGCTGGGGCAGCACAGCTCCCCCATTTTGTCCGTTGCGATCGCAGCAGCTGCCTGGAGTGGAGCAACCGGCGCCAGCCCTGGTGGACGTCACACCATGAGTAGCCAGGCAGCCTCGTCCATAGTAGCCACCCTCCCTGCCCAGCATGCAGCCCGGCATGCAGCCCCACCTTCCACCGGCTTGACAGGCAACTTCCTCCGCCGCTCCTCCTCCGCCTTGGCCTGCAAGGAGGGAGGTGGGGTGCAACCGAATGTGCAGCCGAGCGGTGGCTGTCGGCACCTGGTCGTGCTGCCTCCCAGACCAGCATGCAACCAACCAAGGTTTCCCCTGGGTGCCTTCAAAGCCCTGCAACCGGACCCACCGCCGCCTTGCGCCGCTCCTCCTCCTTCTCCTCCTCCGTCAGCTCCTCGGGCAGGCCCAGCCGCCGCCGCCGCTCGCGCCGGTCCTCCTCTGAGGAGAGAGGTGAGGTGGCAGGTGGAGTGCATGGCGGGGTGCAGGGCAGCTGCGCCTCGGATTGCAAGGCAGATGCGAAGCAGAAGGCAAGGTTTGGGAGGGCAGCTGGGCATGAATGCGCCTAAACTGGAGCACTCTGCACCGCTGCAGCTCCGCGGCATTAGCGCTGGACTGCAGCCACAGCACCAGCATCGGCCTCGCACCCAGCTTGGCGCGGATCTTGGCGCGCGCCCGCTCCTCCTCCTCCTTCTCGCGCTGCAGCACATGAAGACCAGTTCAGGACCTGAGTCAGGCAAGCCGGGGCCAGGCGCAGCTGCACCATGCACTCGGCCTCCCCGGCCCTCGTGCACATCAGGCCCTCGGGGGCGCAGCTGCACCATGCTCTNTGTCCCAGGCGCAGCCGCCCTGCAGGCACCCACCTGGCGCGCCTCCACCATGCGCTTCAGGCGGAGCTCCTCCTCCTGGCGGGCAGCCAAGGCCAGCTCCTTGCCCGCCCTAGTTTGGGTGGGGTGGGGCAGGGTGGGTGGCGGGTGAAGCGACAGGGGTGGTAGGGCAGCAGCAGGGCCACCGCAGACAACCACAGCAGCAGAGGGGAGGCACAAGCGGCACAACGCTGGCATGGATGGCTGAGCAGATTGTGCGGGGTTCGGCAGCAGCTCTAACCCACCATTCACTGAACGGCCAGCACAGGATGGCAGGCAACCTGGCCGCCAAACAACAGTGCCAGGCCCGCCCCTCACCGAATGCGCTCCTGCTCCCGCAGCCGCTCCGCTTCCTTCTCGTCGCGCTCACGCCGCTCGCGCGCCCTGCGCAGGAGTGCAGAGGCCACAAACCGAGCCATGAGCAAGCTGCTGGGGTGGCAATAATCTTGCACCTGCTGCCCAAGCTGCCTGGCCGATGTGGTGGCAGGGGATCGGCCAGCTGACCTGTGCCACATGACAGCGACACATTGCAACGTCTGCAACCGTAAAGGCTGGTCGCTGCCTGCCCCCAGCCACCCACCGCTTGATGAGCTCCGCGGCCGCTGCCTTGGCCTCCTCGGGCGTCAGCTTCTTCTTGGGGGCGCTCTGCGGCGGGCGGTAGGTGCAGGCGTTTGTACCACAGCAAGCCACCAGCAACCTGCGCATCAAGCCGCTGGCACCCGGGCTTGCCAGACGAGGCGTGCATCAGCTCAAGCATGGGCACTGCTGGCCTCGGACGGTCCAAAGCAAGGGCAGGGGTGAGCACTGCTTCCCACCTTGGGCACCATGAGCGGCTCATCCAGGTCCGCGTCCCCCTGGGGCGGGTGGCGAGGCATGGAGGGCACCAGTCAGCCCACCCTAACAAACACCAGGCAGCCACAGGCGTGCCACCCCTCGAGCCAGCCCTGTCCATGCATTGATCACCCAGCAAGCCGGCACACCAGGCCCACCTCGTGCTCCTCCAGCCACCCCATCGCCGCCTCCAGGCTGCTGCCGCCGCTGTTGTACAGCGCACGCGTGGCACGGGCGGCCGGAAAGCCCTGCGCGGCAGTGGCATGGTGCGTGGGTGGACACATTGGCACCCCTGCTGCCCAGCCTGCTGGGTGCGGCAGGCCTCGATGCGCCACTACTGTGCATTGGCCATGAGGTGCGGCGGCACGCAACCACCTTCCCCGGCCGGCACCATACAAACCACGACATGGCTCATGTCCCCGCCTGGCCCACCATCTCCTCCATCTGCTTCAGCAGCGCTGCGTCCACCTCAGCGGGCACCAGCTCCTCCGCCTCCCCCGCCCCGCCAGCGCTGCCCGGCCGGCTGCCAGCACCGCCCTGCTCCTCGGCCTGGGCAGCCTTCATCTCAGCCTCAGTGTCCATGGCCTCCACCTCGTCGGTCTGGAAGCGGCAGGAGGGGTGAGGGGGGTGTGCGATCGCTGATCGCTTGCATCCAGCGGCACCCAGGCTGCAGGCGCCCTCCCAAAGAATTGCCCGCCAGCTTGCAGCGCCAGCAAGCATGGCTCCCGTTTCAGCTGCAGCCGGCTCCACTACGTACAGGCACACCTTGTCGTCAAACGCCTGGTGCCCTGTGCGCTTGCTGTGCACGTCCCACTCCGTCTCGCTGCGGCACGTCTTGCCGCACTCGCGGCACACCAGCCGCTTCACCTGCGGCGGCGGCAGCGGGGGCGGCAAGGGTGGAGAACGCATGTCAGCTGCGTGCATCACATCAGGTGCGGCAACTTGCAAGTTTGGTCCGGTTGACGCACCAGTCTTTGCTGATTGGCAGCCATCGCCCAGGCCCGCCAACCGACCTCCCAACCCGCCCACCGCTTCGGTGCTCTCGCTGAAGGCTGCGTGCCCCGTGGCATCGCCATGATCCTGTGCCTCCTTCACCGACCGCAGCTGCACGCCGCAGATGTCGCACTTCAGGCTCAGGGCCTGCGCCATGGCCGCTGCGCCGCCTGCAGCAAGGCACCTGGTGCGAGCTGGGCAGCACTGCCTGGCGGCGGCGGCGGCGGCAGTGGCTACTGCTGGGAGCGGGCGGGCGCCGCGCACCTAGTAGATCGCTCTGCTGCTTCGGTTTCTAGAGCGCGAGGCTGAGCCAGACGGCCGCCGCAAAGGTAAGCGCGACTTTGAGGCCTTCTGGAGGCCTGGCGGATGGACAGACGGTGCAAGCGGTTTGATCGTCCGCTGATCTTGCATCGCCCTGATGCGGCTCAGCTGAGCTGGCCCGCCGCCCATGCCGCACAGCGGCAGGCCCTGCTCTCCTGGCTCTGCAGCCTTGTTGTCCAAGCACTGCAGCCCGCCTCGTCTCATGGCACATAGTTTACAAGCTGAAGCAACATTGCATCACCCAGGAACCGCTGGCCCCGCATCCTCTTGCCCTGCCGCCGCCTTGTTGCGCCGCTTTGCCGCAGAGCCGCTCCGCTGCTGCCGGCTGCGCTCGTAGGCCTGCAGGCCAAACTTTTGCCACCACTGCGCCACATAGAAGCCGGCGTTGCGGAAGCCTTGGTACTTGGTTTCTATGCCCAGGTCTTGCGCCACGCTGGTCCATGCGCTAGTGCGGGTGACCTCGTCGCCGCCGCCCCTCTGCTGCACGGCGCGCCACAGCTTGGCAGGGTCGCAGTCGACGCCACCAAAGCGGGGTGCGCCCGCTAGGCCATGTGCCGCCCACAGCTGTGCCGCTTGCTGCCGCTGCTTCTGGCTGCCTTTGGCCGCTCCTGATGCGCTGCTGCTGCTGCCTGGGTCTGCCGCTAGGAGAGCGTCCAACAAGCTGAACAGCTTTTCGCCTTCAGCCAGTTGCGCTCCTGTTCCGCCTGCCTGACTTCGCTGCTGCTGCTTTGGCTGCTGCTGCTTCGGTTGCTGCTGCTTCTGCCGCTTCCGCTGCTGCTGCTCCTCCTCCGCATCATCCTCTTCATCGTCCTCGCTGCCCGCCGGCCCATGGCCAGTCACATAGGCAATGCGGCCTAGTGGGACACCTGCATGCAGGTGCAGGTTGCAAGCGGTGGATCAGTTCGATGCAGCATCGCCTGTTGAGACCACAGCATGCCTGCTGTGCCTGCCCGGGCCATGCCTGGTCCACGCTGTGCGCCCACCTCGCCACGGCCCAAGCACCTGGCGGGTCTGGTAGCAGCGCCGCAAACAGGTCTCGTGTCTGGGTGGCTGCCGCCTCAGCATGCAGCTGTGCGATGGTCATGTGGCGCAGGTCGAGCGTTTTGAGGCCGCCAGGTGGCGGCCGCACTGTGGCTGCAGGCATAGCCGCTGGTGGCGCGGCAGCGGTGGGATCGCCTGGCCGGTAGCCAATGAACCTGCATTTTGGTGCACATATGTGACACTCATGCTGCAGGCAAACTTGCCATGCATGTGGCCGGCCATGGGCAGCCAGCACGTAAGCCGCAACACAGGTTGCGCTACATGGCACGTCGGCAGCACTCACGCTCCGTCCAGGTGCGCCCGCATCGCCTCCATGGTGATGCTGCCTGGCTTGGGTTTGCCTTTACTGCCAGACATGGCTAGCCTGCACGTGGCAGGGGCAACCAGATCAACAGAGAGAGAGGCGATGCGGCAGAGTTGACGGGCGGCGGCAGCGGTGCCCGCTGCTGTGTGCCACCCTGCTTAATTTCCAGCGCGCACGGGGCTGCAGGCTGCTTAGAGCTCTGCTTACCGTCTTCGGTCTAGCGTGGAATGGCCGCCAGGCCCACAGGGCTGCGGAGCCGGGACAACGCGCAGCGCCCGCTCGCCTGAGTTGAGAACACAGGGTTGATGGTTTATTGACGGCTTGCGCGTGGATAGTGGCGCAGCAATTGAGAGCGCAACACGCGAATCGAGGGCCTGTTGGGCTCGGTGGCAGCGCGCCGCCCAATGCGGCGGCTCACTAGCAGCAGATTGAAATTGCGCTGCACCAGCGGTGCCGCCGGTGCCCGGGCTCGCATGAGGGTCGTCCGCTCGGACGATGGCGGCCCCAGTGGAGAGGGCGTCTCCAGCGTCGAGGTCTTTGGCTTCGTGGGTTGGATCACGAGCTCTGTTGCATACGGTGAGGCGATCAGCAGTCCATTGAAGCGGGCCGACAATGCGATGGGCTCCCTGGCTCCCGCGGCGCTGTCCCACCGCCGCTCCCGGCCGCCTGGCTCAACGTCCCCGCTTCCCGTCGCCCTGCTCCTGTGCACAGTGCTGTACATGCTGTGGGCCTACATCCCCAACACCGTGCTGGAGTCGTATGGCATCCATTACTACCCCTCCAAGTACTGGGCGGTGGCGCTGCCCACCTGGGCCTGCGTCACCGTGGTCGCCGTCTACTGGGCCTACGAGGGGTGCGCATGCACGTGGGGCCTCGCTCAGCTGGCTCTGTCGAGCTGGAGGCCTGCAGTTTGCAGCGCGGCCTGGCGTTGGAGCTGCCGACACGCGTACCGTTTCAAGCAGGGTGCGGCTGCATGAGCCGGCCCCCCTACCAACAACCCCCTGTCTCCCTCCCATGCGCAGCCTGTGCATGATGACGGCAGCCGCGCCGGGCGACCCCTCCAACCTGCACGACTGGGCCACCCGGCGCAAGGAGGACGCAGGCATGCCCAGCTACTTCAGCCCCGCGGTGCACGCGGTGCCGCCGCTTGTGGACATCCCGCAGCAGATTGTCAGCGACGTGCTGTTTGGCGGGCTGGCGCCGCAAGGTGGGTCGGGGAGACTGCAGTGCGCAGTTTGCCCGCTGCGACTGAGTGGGTAGGGCTGTTGGGCTGGTAGCGATTGAGCGCGTCACGCTCTGGCTGGCAACAGGCTGCCATGAGCTGCAGACACCCCTGCCCAGCCATGCTCACCCTCTCATGCGCTGCTTGCAGAGGCGGAGGAGCGGTACGACCGGGCGCGACAAAGACAGCAGGGCCCCGCTGGTTCTGATGTAACATAGGCACCGTACCGCATGCACTCAGTGGCTGGGCAGGAGTGTTCCTAGTTGCAGTGGTGTTTGTTACAAAAAGAAGTTTTGGAGGACGAGTTTGGGCCGGAAAAGCAGTCTCGGCAGATTAAGGAACACAGCGCAGTTTGGTGTTGTACAGCTGAGACACAACAGCTGCCTGCACTGCAGCACAGGAAGTCAGGGCACACAAACACAGCCGATGGGCGGTGCTGTCGTGAAGTACAGGGCCTGTGCTTCCATGCTTCCAGAGCAGGCCCATCATGCCAAGCCGGCTCAGCCCGTCCTGCTGACCGGGGAGGCCAGGATGGCACTGGGCAGGGCATCGTCCAGCGTCGTGCCGCCCTGCTGCTGCAGCGCCCGCTCCTCCTGCAGCAGCCTGCAGTGCGCAGGTGGACAGGGGGTGCTGGTGCATTGCGTTGGACACGAGGCGAGTCGTCACTCCCAGGGTCCATCAAGCCATGCAGGGGCAGCACACTCAGCCCGCCCCTTCACACTGCATGGGTGCGCCCCTCACCGGTCCAGCTCCCGCTGCCGCGCCTGGAAGGCGGCCGCCTCTGCTGCCTCCCGCGCCCGCCGCTCCTTGGTCAGCTGGGCCAGGCGCAGCTTGAGGGCGGCGGTGCGCAGCTTGTGACGGTCTGCCTCGTTGCCCTGCGCCAAGTGTGGTTGGTTGGTTGGCCAACTTTATGTGAAGAGGCGTCGAGCATGTAGGCTTTGCTCTGCTGGCAAGAAACTGGCATCGCTGGAGTAGGGCGCCCTGCAGCACCCACCTGCTTGACCAGCTCGGCCAGGAGGGCGGAGGCCTGCTCGCACAGCGTGTCCACGTCTGCAAACAGCTCCTCGGCCGCCGTGGCCTGGGAGGCTGCCACGTCCTGCGCCGCAGCCTGCACAGCCTCCACCTCCATGGCGGCTGGCTGCGCAGACGTGGGATGGCAGGCAGCAGTGAGGTCGGCAGGCGATTGCGGCAAAGAGGCCGGCAGCAAGCTTGGGCGGGGAGACGCATGGCGGCGGTGCGGCGGGAGGCCCTGGAGTGACGGCAGGGCGGCGCGTTCAAGCACTGCTGTCTGCACCCCAAGATGCGCGCCTGGGAGGGGTGGTCAGCACGGGAGTTGGGGAGACCGACAAGCTTGCGGCACAGGTCCCACAGTGTGTGTTTCGGTGCTGTCAAGTCGCCTGTCGACTCGATGCGGCGACCAGGGATTGCTGAATTGTTGGCAGGCAGCTCAGGGAGCCTGTTCAGGCCGAACAATGCGCTGCCGATGTGGCAGTGGACCTGCAAGGCCCGAAATAGCCTTGGGGTCTGTCTGGCCGACTTGCACGTGCGATCAAAAACTGCCAGACCCGCAGAACTGCAGAGAAGGACGAGTCCCGACCGCGGCTCCTTCTGCTGAGCTCCTGGCTGGACGCTGGCGATCGCAACAACCGCCTGAGGGTCCAGCAACTCCCTGCTGATGTGGGGGCCGCTGGGGGCCGCCGCCCCGCAGCAGTATGGCGGCCAAAACTTCGAGTGCGTGGCCTGGGCGTCTCCTGGCGGGTGCTGGCTGCGACCTGCGAGATGCCGGATGCTTTGAGCCGCTCGGATCAACCGTGCGGCCTGCTGCCGAGCTGCCGCCGCCGCCGCCTGGCGCAGTCACTGGCCGCTCACGTACGTGCCGGTGTCCCCCCTCTTCTGCTTGCAGTCGGGCGCAGCAGATAAACGAGCTGGTGGTGGCGCAGCAGCATTGCCGGCCCACCAACCCAGACAGGTATGTGCCTGCTGCGCCACCAATGCCGCTGGTTTGCAACTGCTGGTTCCGCTGTCGCACTTGGTGCCCGAGCTCAGACCCCTCCACGCTCTCTGCCCTGCAGGTCGCTGCTGGAGGCGGGCATGCGGCTGCAGGACGGCACGCTGACCAGCCTGCGCATCTCGCTGCCGCCGGGCTTCCCCACCGACCGCCCCGCCCTGTCCATCACCTCGCCGGTGCGGCACCCCTGGGTGGACGGCGTGGGCCGCCTCAACTTCCCACTGCTGGAGCGCTGGGGAGCACCCAACGTGCGGCTGGCGGCGGTGGTGGCGGATGCATTCAAGGGGCTGGGCGGCACGCCCGCCCCCGTGCCCTCCAAGCCAGCCTCGCCAGCGCGGCCGCAGCAGCCCGGGCAGCACCCGCCGCCCTCAGCGCAGTCGTCTGCAGCCTCGCTGGCCGCTGCCAGCTCGGGGCCGGCCTCCATGTCGCCAGCGCCCAGTGCGGGCGGCGCGGGCGGCGGCGGCGGTGCGGCGCAGCCACAGCGCACGCGGGTGGTGCCTATCCCGGCCACATTTGCCGAGGTGGCGCAAATGAACGAGGAGCAGCTGAGCCGCACCCTGGCGGATGAGCGGGCCTACAACCAGCTGGTGTCGCAGCTGGCGGCCAGCCTCAACCTGTGGCAGGTGGGAGGGAGAGGGGGAGGAGGAAGGGAGGAGGCCGTGCTTGCGAAGGGGCTGCTCCCCCTGCAGTTGCCGGAAACTGCAGACGGCGGCCTCCTAGCGCACCAGCAGGA
>RRZL01000082.1:785221-796901 GCA_006782975.1 Chlorella sp. Dachan | reverse complement strand
GTTGATGGGTTGATGGGTTGATGGGTTGATGGGTTGATGGGTTGATGGGTTGATGGGTTGATGGGTTGATGGGTTGATGGGTTGATGTGTGCCGCTGGGTGGAACCCCGGGGCTGCTCCGCCCCGGCAGGTGGCCCATTGGCGATCCACGGCAGGACGTAGCCTGCTGCCCGCCCTCACAGGGCCAGCATACAAACTGTCTGAAGTGTGCACCCGCCGGAGGGGTGTGCCACCCATCCATCCTTCCACCGCCGCCCTACCCTGCTTGCACAGATGGCCATCATCCGGTCGGGCGAGTACGCCCCAGCCAAGGCGGCGTTTGACGACAAGTGGGCGCGGCAGCAGGCAGTGCTGTCCAAGCTCAGCCCCGATGTGCTGATGCGCAGGTGGGCCGCGCTGGGGCTGGGCGCCGGCTTGCCGACATGCCTAGTCGGTCGCCGGGTTGGGTGCAGTTGTGCTGCCTCCGTACGCTCGTTGCCATGCCACTGCTGCTGCCTCACCCCATCCATCCCTCTGCCCTGCTGTGCCTGACAGGCTGCAAGAGGCGACACAGGCGGCAGGGGAGGAGGGGGAGCGCCTGCAGCAGCAGCTGGCGGCGGGGGAGATCAGCGTGGAGGCGTTTGTGGATAGGTGAGCGTGGCCTGCATAGCGCGGTTGGTCAGTTGTAATGCGGGGCTGCTGCGGGCTTCAGAGGGAAGGCCCCAGCAACCCACACTGCTCCTTCTGCCCTTCACGCCCGCTGCACACCCTGTGCTGCCAGCTTAACCCGGCTGCTGTTGCATGCTACCCCTGCAGGTTTGTCAAGGCCCAGGCCACCTACCACCAGCGAGACCTGCGGCTGCAGGCGGCGCAGCAGACGCTGCCCACGCTGACGCCGCGCTGAGGTGCAGCTTGGTAGCCCCCCGCGTCTGATTGTTTCTTGTCCACGTGCCCGATTGTTTCTTGTCCAGCCCATTTGGCATGTACCAATGACCAGCATGTTGCTCGCTCCAGCCATCTCCAGTCCTTGCACCCTACCAGCACTTGCCACATTGTTTGCTACACATTTAGTGACGCGTTGCATGTACACAAGTCAAATAAATACACTGGCAGGGGATCAGATCAGATCAGTGCGCCGAGGGAGGCCTGGGCTGGCTGGAAAGGGGATTCGTAAGACAAGCTGCATCTGGTTGTTCAGCCGTTGAGTGCGCCCAAAGTTGGGCAGTGCTCAGTCGCGCACGCTGCTTCCCTCAGTTGGGTAGTTGTTGTATCGCCAGGAGGAGAGGCCGCCCTTGAGGTGGATGACTGCATGGAGTGGAGGGGGGGCGGGGCTTGCACCGGTAAGGGAGTGTGGGGCGCTGCCGGATGCAAGCTGTTTGTTGTGCCTAGCGCTTGAGCTGTTTGTTGTGCCTAGGGCTTGCACTGCTACAGCTGCTGCCTGCGCAGGGCCCCAGGCTCAGCTCCTGGCTCACCCTTTGTGTAGCCTGCCTGCATCAACTCATAAGCCGCCTTCAGGCTGCGCGTCTCACGTCCGAACGCCCTGCGATGTGCAGAAATGGGCAGACAATGGTTGCTGCGGCTGGCGTGCTGCACACACAGCACCCTCTGCTGTCATGCACAGTAGCACAGTAGCACTGCTGGCTGCCATGCGAGCCCCCCTACCTGTCGGGGTCCTGAGCGCTCTTTCCGGTGGTGGCCACCCGCACCTGCAAGTATGGCAGAGGAACCGGCAGTTACACAAGCTCAGTATCCAGGCACGGAGTTAGCTTGCAGGACACATCCATCTTGTTGTGCAAAGACCCTGCTGCCTGCTTGCAACTCACCACAGTGTCAAGTGTGCCGCCAACCGCGCACGCCACAATGACTGCGATGGGCACAGCGGTGCAAATGAGCAGGCATCGAAGGCTGAGGAATGCACAGGGCTCCGCAATCCAGCTCCCATGTGTGCAACCACCAGCTGCTCAGTGGACCAGCAACACGCTCCCCCAAGCCTGCCCAGGCCTCACTCGTCTTCCGCTTGTTGCCGCCCACCGCCTTGCCAAAGTTGGCCAGGAAGTCGGGGTCGCGCTCCGTGGCCTTCATCGCCAGGCTGCCCATCACAAACTGCAGAGAAATGGAGCCGGCGGGCAGCAGGTGCTGCGTGGATTGGCAGTCACTCCGCAACACGGGCTGAATGTGGCGAACGCTGCCCAAGTTGACAGACGACCGCCGGCGGAGCCAAGGCTGTTGTGGCTGCTGCGCACCCGCTTGACCTTGTCCCAGCCGCTGTTGCCAGCCGTCAGGCGGAACATGGGCACGCTGATCGCGCCCTCAATGTGCTCCTTCTGCGGCAGAGCTTGGAATCGGCAGCTTGAGCATGGGGCCCTGCACGGGAGCTGGTAGGGCAGCACCTGCGGGGGCAGCTTGAGCACGGCCCCCCCCCCCCCCACTACCTTACCTGGTAGTCGTCGGCCAGGCGCACATCCACAATCACAGCGCCCTTGCGGACCAGCGCCAGCGCCTCCTCCTCGTCCACCTGCGCTTGCAGTTGAGCCCAGAGCATCGATCTCGAGCTCCAAGCCATGACAGGCATGACAGGCATTCCATCACCCCCACCCGCCACCCAGCCATGCGTCGCTGCCAACGGACAGCTGAGGCACACATTTACGTGATGCGGTGCAACAGCCAAGCTGGCTGCAGCAGCGCCTCGCCTGCTTCAGCCCTCTCTCAGTCAGGTAGCTGTGCATCACAGGCCAAACCGTGTACTCGGTGCCGCTGCAGCAGGCAGAAGAGGGAAGCAAAGCACAGCGCTTGGTCAAGGTGTATTTCGCTACCTGTGCAGGCGGCTGCTGCATGGTCCCATCATGATCTGCTGGGATGCCCCGTTACCTGTGCAGGCGGCTGCTGCATGGTCCCATATCATGAGCTGCTGGGATGCCCCTCACCTCAGTGGCTGCACCGTGGTCATCGACTTGCCGGCAAAGCGGTCATCCCGCACCCATCGCTGCATGCTGCCGTCAAACTTAAATCCAATAGACGTGTCTTTAGAAGGCTTCTTGATTGCGCTGCCGCCCTTGGTTGTCGTGATGCCCTTGGTGCTGGCATTCTTGGCCGCTCGCACCACAAGGCAGCGCTGCAGGCAGGGCAGACAGTCGGCAGGGGAGTCTGCTGAACATCCATTTACTTCCACCCACCAGTCAGATCGAGTATTATTGTGGACCCAGGGTCGCCACCAGCACTGGCAATGGCTCAACACAGTCTGTGGCGGCACCGGCGGCGGCAGCACCGGCGGCGCAGCGACGGCACAGCGACGGCACAGGCGGTGGTCTCCCTGCTGTCCATCATTGCGGCGATCCAAGCTCCTGCTATTGTTCTAAACTAACTATACGGCCCAATTCTCACTGCAGCGCCTCCAGCACGGCGCTCGCGCCGGGCTTGGCCCGCGCCAGCCGCAAGGGAGGCTGCAAGCGCCACAGAAACCTGCATCGTGCAACAAACCAGAGATCCAAGCCAGTTGCAAGCCCTTTCGTTCACCACTTGCACAATGCAGCTGCTGGGCTGCTGGGTTGCCACTATGACAGGCCTGCCGCGCCCCTGCAAACGGCACATCTGGCGCAGCGGAGCGCATCTGCAGTTGAGACACAGCGCAACGAGCAAGACGCGGCTGCCCTGCTCACGGCGGTCAGCCTCGCAGCGCCAGGCGCCTTCTACACCGCTCGCCACCCCGCCTTACACCACCCAACGGCATGCTGGGCCAGTCCTGCGCCTCGCGGGCCCTGATGCCATCAGGCGGGCGGGCGCCGCCGCTGCCGCCACGGCCAGTGCGAAGGCCCGCTGTGGCGGCTGTGCGCTGCAGCCAGCAGCCGGGCGGCGCACAGCCAGTGCAGGAGCCATTGCAGCACGATAGGCAGGCCAGCCTGGTGGCACTCGCCCGAATGGGCATGCTTGTGGCAGTTAGCTCAGCTGTGGCCGCGTGCCAGGCGCCGGCGGCCCATGCCCAGGGCTGGCAGCCGCGCCGCCACTCGTCACGCACGCTGCGGGAGCATTTTGTCACCCATGAGACACCCAAGCAGGTGGGCAGTGCCTTGATTTGCACCTGGTGCATGGATGTGTGGCAGTGCTTGCAGCAACTGGCCTCCTGCGTGTTGGCTTGAAGCGTCCTCGTTCCAGGAGCAACCTGCTTGCATTGCACAATGCTGCGACTTTCACCTTGCAGGCAGCAGCCCGCAAGGCAGCTGAGAAGCGGGCAGCGGTGGCGGCAGCAGCAGAACGTGCGGCGGCTGCCGAGGCGCAGATGAGCGATGCGCAGCGCTGGCTGCGCAATGCGCAGCGGCGGGTGCAGGATGTGTGGGAGCGCCAGATGGTGAGCGGGGCCTGTAGCATACGTTGCTCCGTTGCTAGGAATGTGCCATGCACACCCACTGGTCCTGGCCACCGTCCAGTTGGTACCCATGCGCGCCGCTGCGCCCACCACCCACTTGCACCCTGCAGTACTCTGTGGGTGCCCCCGTGAACCGTGCTGAGGTTGCGCGCATCCACGACCGCTCCAGCAGCGGCGCCCCCACGGCCTCTGGCTTCTGGTGGCTGCCGCTGGCGGCGGTGGCAGGCGGCGTGGCGCTCTGGCAGCTGGTTAAGCTGGTGGGGCGGGGCAGGCGGCGCAGCAGCGGCGGCCGCTGGGTGCGCGATCGCTCCCTGGGCGGCAAGATGGTCTTCATCCCGGATGCAGAGCTGCCCGGCGGCAGCAACAGCGGCAAGACAATGCGGCCACTGTATGAGGACCCTGACGACGGCGTGGCAGCGGCGGCAGCAGCAGCAGAGGCAGAGGCGGCGGGCACCGGCGTGTGGGCGGCGCCCAGCAGCTCGCAGGCGGCAGCAGGCGCAGCAGCGGCAGAGGAGCTGCCCGGCTGGTGGGAGGAGCCTCGCTTCCTGGTGTACACCACCTTCACCCGCAAGGAGGAGCTGCAGCGGCAGGCGCGCCTGGTGCTGCGGGAGCTGCAGGACGCCAAGCTGCAGGTGCGGCGGGGGGTGGGGTGGGGTGGCGTGGCGGGCAGACATCGGGAGTTGGACCATGCATGGAATGCCTTGTGGCAGATGCCCTCTGCGCTTGCCGCTGCATGCTCACTGTACTTGCTGCTGCATGCTCACTGCACTTGCCGCTGCATGTTCACCCTTGAAATGCATGCCCCCCGCCCTCCTGCTCTCCCCTGACCGCCCAGGGCATGGACTACCCCATCTCCAGCCTGGTGGGCCTGCGCACGCTGTGCCAGGAGGCGGGCGGCTACCAGGTGGGCTGTTTGATTGCTGCCTGCCTGCCTGCTGCATCGTGTGTCCTAGGTGGCTGGACCTGCAGGGATGGGGGCAGTTGACGAGCTCAGCTGCCCTCCTGGCCCCAGCCATGCCATGCGGTAGCCGCTGATTTGTCAAGGTGCCCAATCCCTCCTGCCTGCTCTGCCAGGTCAAGCCCAGCACGGAGAGCGGGCGGGACGCCATGCTGCGCCACGCTGTGCGCGCTGCCATCGCAGCAGGGCAGACCGGCTCCTTCTCGTTGCTGGGGGGCGATCCGCCCGCCAAGTGAGGAGAGCGCACTCAACTGCTGCCCGCTTGCGTGTGGGGGCACAGCCTGTGCCGCTGGCAGGGTGCACCGCTTCACCACCCAGCAGGCACTGCCTGCTCCATTCTGTTCCCTTGCCCGCTCACCCGGCGCCTGCCCTGCCTGCCTGCAGGTTTGTCTGCGGCCTGGCCCACGACCTGGGCGTGCCGGACAAGCGGGCGGTGGAAATTGTGCACGGCCAGGTGGCGGCCGAGTGCCGTGAGGCGCTCGTCTCAGCGGGTGAGCGCCAGCTGGCTGGCTGCGAGACCTGCTTGCATCCACGGCAAGCAAGTGCGGGCTGCCCACGGGTGGCACTCATGCGGAGCTTGCAGCCTTGCGTGCACCCAGCTCACGTGGCTCTCATGCCTCCTCCTCCCCACGCCCACAGAGGCTGCCTACCGCTCCGGCAACCAGCCCGACCTGCTGCTGGCGCTGTACCGGCTGGCGGGGGCCCTGGGCAGCTTCCCGCTGCCGCGCGGCTCGGCACAGGGCGAGATGGTTGGGCGCCAGGTGGCTCAAACCATGGACCTAGCGCTTCGCAAGCAGGTGGGTGGCTGGGCTGATTGACTGGGTGGTTGGGCAGGACCCAGTGCGCAGGTTGGCGGGTGCTGCTGGCCGGCGGATGCTTCTGCGAGGGGCGCCATCTGGCCTGCGCACACCTAGCTCTGCTTGAGCCGCCCCCCCCTGCCTACAGATTTTCCTTGAGTTTGGCGCCATCAGCCCGCCCCTGGCTGCCCTGGTGAGAGCGGTTTGAGTGCTGAGTGCTGAGTTGGTGTGTGCAGTGCGGCCTGGGGATGCAAGGTGAAGAGCGGGTGAAGATGTTACGGAGGTTCCCGTTCCCACATTTCCACACCGCCCCATTGGCTGCCCGTGCAGGTGGCGGAGCTGCTGGGCTTCGACCCGGCCCTCGTCATGGCTGAGCTGGCACGGCTGCAGGCGGCAGAGGAGGCGGAGCAGCAGCAGCAGCCAGCGGCCGGCAGTGAGGGCAGCTCGTGATCGACGGCAATCACGAGTCGCCGGCGGCGCCCCTCGGTTTTTCTCACCTGTCCATCTGCGTGCTCAGAGTTGCCGGATGCATTGACCTGCCACCATGACTGAGAAGACAAATTCACTTGACAACGACCACACCAAACCAAGCATTGTGTTAACGCTCCGCACGGACGGCATGGGGAAGCTTGTATTGTTGGTTGCGCTCGTAAGGCGGGGGAGAAGCTTGGCGGCTGCAGGTCGAACCACATCCCTTTGAGAGTTCTCCAAGCCCTCCCGAACCCCCTGGTCTGCTCTCCCAGCGCCTCACTACGGCAAGCATGAGCGACCCGAGCAGGAGCAACGCGCCCGCCCCTGCACCTGCAGCGGATGTGGGGCAGCCCGTGGGTGACACAGCAGGCGGGCCCACAGGCACTGGCGGCCCTGACCGGCAGGTGCGGCGCTGCACCCTCCGGCCGACCGTCGCCCACCGCTGGTGCTGCACGTGTCACCGCTGACAACCCCGCTGCTGCCCCACCTCCAGGCCGACTTTGCGGCGTCCGCTCGCTCCCAGATGTTGGCGGTAAACGAGGATCCGGGGGCCACCCGGAAGGCGGGGCAGGACATCCTGGCGCAGGCGAGAGCTGCTTCACATGCTCTGAGCTCAGGGTCCCAGGCCTGGGTGCCTGCCCGCCTTCTTGCCTGATGAGCTCTTGCGCTCTGCCGATGAAGGTGCTGCGGCTCCTGTTTGGGCTTTGTAGCCTGCTTGCGTCCCAGAAAGCACAGCCGTCCCCCGCTCCTGTGCTGGCGCAGGACAAGCCCAGCCTGACAGAGCAGGCCAAGCAGGCCGCGCACGACGCAAAGGAGCTGCTGACCTGATGGGAGCTGCTGACCTGAGGGGGCCCGGCGGCTGGGCCGGCTAGCCTGCAGGCACAGCCACTGGGTGCCACCATCCCAGTAGCGGAACGGCTGGGGCACCTAGCAGGGCAGTGCCCACGTGCCCCTGGAGCGGCTGCAGCCCACTGCGCTCTGCCAGCACCTGTTGATGCCACCCTGCTCTGCTTCTACCAAGTGCTTACACGCCCCCGCCTGTGGCCATGTTGCAAAAGAGAGGTGGCAGCGCAGCGGTAGCCGCGCGCCAAGGCAGTGCAGCCAATCAATGCAAGTCGAGAGTCCGACTGCAGGCAGAGGCCGTGGATGCAGGAGCGCAGGGGCACGGGGCTGGCGAATGCCGCCAGCCTGCCCCTGCCATGTGGTGCACCGCGCCAGCGCAGCGCAGCGCTCCGTCCTCACGAAATCTTGTTCTGGATCTGGCGGTGCAGGAAGCAGAGATACTCGACGTACGACATGCCGCCCGAGGGCGTCCTGTCCTCCACCAGCGCCGAGTAAAAGGTGGCCTCCAGCGGCTCGCCGCGCCGCACCACCCGCAGGCGCAGGTAGGCGGAGCGCTGCCGCCGGATCTCGTCCAGCAGGCCGCGCACAGCGCCGCTCAGCGGGTGGTCCAGCTCCGGCAGCAGCAGGGGGCGGGAGGGGTCCAGCGCCTCCAGGGACGGCACGCCTGCAGGGGGGTGGAAGGCCATAGCGAAGGGAGGGGTCGGCAGGAGGGGTGGAGGAGGGGCTGGGGCAGCCATTGTGGCGATCACACAAGCACCCTGGCAGGGCAGCATCCCAGCCGGCAGCATCCCGGCCGGCAGTGACCTTCCATGTCAAGCAGCCAGGCCAGCAGCACGCCCATGTGCACCCACCCCCCAGCTCACCGAATATCGCCTGGCACGTCTGCGGCGCAACCGCCTTGCCGACAAAGATGAAGGCCTCGAAGCCGTTCTGCGGGTGGGCAGCGTTCGCAGGCAAAACAAGGTTGGGCGCACGTGCGGTCGGCAGGCTGGAGGCGCCGGTGGAGGGGAGTGTGCAGCGCAACATCAAAGCAGCGAGGCAGCGGCCGAAGCCAAGCGGCCAAACAGGGCAGCACCCCTCAGCACCCCTCAGCACCCGTCAAGCTCCAGCACCCACCTCCAGCAGGTAGACACCCTCCGGCTGCAGCTTCTCCGCCGACAGCCACAGCTTGTCCGGCACAGGCATCGCATTCTGTGCACGGGAGGCATTGTAGCAGGGACGCGTCATGACCAATGTGTTGCACCGCTGCTGGCGGCATTGTGCTGCCCGCCTCTGCTTCGCAAGGCTGCCGCCAGCCAGGCACACACACCGTGGCATGCACGCCCACCCCACCGCACCTGCGGCCGCTCCAGCAGGCCGTGCAGCGGCACCATGCGGGCATACACCAGCGGCACCGCTCGCTGCACGGGCAGGGAGAGCATGCGCCACATGGCCGCGGCGCGCACATCGGGGCGCGTGTCGGTGCGGAACACCACGTGCTTGGTGAGGGACAGCGTGTACAGCTGGGGGGGGCAGGGCGGATGAGAGCAGTGAGTGGGAGGAAGGCTAGGGTTGGGGTGCAGGCCTGGTGTGCCACACGGCTGGCCAAGGTGCAAGCCTGCTGGTCTGATTTTATTGCCGCGTGCCACAACTGCCGGGGTTCAGCACAATGAGCGCACCACGCCGACAACCAGGCATGTGCCCCAACCAGCCCCCTGGGCACCCACCGGCAGCAGCTTGAGCGCCTCGGGCAGGATGAGCTGGCCGGAGGAGGAGGCGGCAGCGCAGTGTGTGCGGTACGCCAGCAGCGCGTCGGCGGCCGCCTTGTTGATGGCCTCCTTGCAGGCGCCCAGCGCATGGCCCGGCACCTGTGGGCGGTGGTGGGGAGGGTGGATGGTGGGGAGGGGCGGAACATGGCATCATGGCTGGCACACTTGTGCACCCTGTGCAGATACACGCATGCCTGGCGAGGTCTGCAGTCCACGGTTGTTCACACAGAAGCAGCCGCCCAAACACCGCCACCGCTGCAGTGGCGTGCCTGCGAGGCGACCTTGCGCGAGACGTAGCTCATGTAGGCGTCCAGGTCAGCGCCGCGGAAGGTGGTGCCCAGGCTCTGCGTGATGGGCAGCGCCAGCGTGTGCACACGCACCTGGCAGCAGGGGAGGGGGTGGTGCAGCGGTTGGGGTGAACAGTGGGCTGAGGCAATGAAGGGGTGGCATGAGGCCGTGTGGAAACGTGAAGTCATTTCAGGAAGTTCAAGACACCTGGCCAAAGCAGGCACAGGCTGCGTGCGCCTGCTGCCCCGCACGCACCCGCCGCTGGCCGTCCACCGTGGAGTAGAGCAGCGCAAACTGCAGGTATGCCTCGCCCCGCTCCGGCAGCTTCTCCTGCGGAGGATGGGCCATGGTGGGACTGGGGAGTAAGGAGGTGCAGCACGGATGATAGCACTGCCCCACCACACCATCTGGAGGGCTCAATGAGGATGCCTGGAGGGCTCAATCTGAGATGCAGGCGAGGCGCGCACTGCATGCTATCACAGTCACTGCTGCGCTCCATTGGAACCTAGGCGCCTCACCTCATACGTCAGCTTGGCGGCAAACGCGTGGTCGCAGGACAGGGCGGGGAAGTTGAGGTCCGTCTCCACCCGCCTGCAGGGGGGTGCCCCAGGTGGGGGGACAAGGGGAGGCCAGGTGAGGGGGCAATAGTGCCAGCGGGCGATGCATTGTTTCAGGCTTGCAAGTCGCCAGCCTACCTGAGCCCGGGGAAACACACGGCATCACACAATGCGTCGAGTCCAGTCAAACGCAACTCCCTTCCCCCACCTTCCCCGCCCTCCGCACCTGTAGAAGGAGCCGATGTACTTCTCAACCGCCAGCCCGCGGCTGCAGCGCAAGCGGCCCACCGCCTCCAGGGCCTGCAGGGAGGGGAGGCGAAGAGAAACATTCAAAGAAGAGAGTGTGGAGGTAGCCAAACTCAAGAGCCGCAGCCTGGCTGCAGCACCTCCTGCACAGCGTCCGTGGCTACCACACCCAAACAAATCACATCATCAGCATCACCCAAACAGATCATCAGCGCCCACGGCTGCCACACCCAAACAAATCGCGCAGGCTGTCATGCAAGCAGCTTCCCCAGGCGCGCGCCCCGCTGCTCACCTGCGGCCGCACGAGCGACCAGCGGAGGTCGTTGAAGAACTCGTCTCCGTCGAGGGCGGGGGACCAGGGGCACCAGTGGTACAGCGAGCCACAGGTGTTGGAGCACAGCACGCCCAGCGTGGCCACGTCAACGTAGGCCTGTGCGGGGCGGGTCAGTGGCGGCAGCGGGTGTGTGTGCTGGGGCGTGTTGGGGTCCAGCTGCAGGGAGCAGCGGGCAGCGCGAACCGGCGGCAAAGAGGCCCAAGCTGCACAGGTGGCATGGACACCAGGCGAGAGCACACGCATGACATGACACATTGTGGCATGTAGCATGTGGTTTGAGCCCCAACCAGCTCGCCCAACTGCCCGCCCACCTGAGACATGACAAACAGGTCGACAGAGATCTGGTGCTCCGCAGCATCCAGCGCCAGCGCCTGCAAGCACGCAGCATGGATGGCGGGCTGGTGAGAGGCACACTGTGATGGGATGCAGCAAAGTGCAGCTCGCTAGCAGGCGCGCCTCGTGACCCTGGCTCTGCTGCTCGCCACAATGGTAGCCCTCACGGAGGCCAGCCTTCACAGCAACCCCCCGCCCCGCCCCGCCCCACCTGGTACTCCTTGCTCTCCGGCAGCAGGCTGTCCAGGTTGTCGCGGTCGGTGGGAGGCCGTCCCACGTCCCGCAGCCGCAGGTGCATCGCTCCTCGCCGCGGCAGCGAGCACAGGAAGGCGTGCAGGCGCCCGCCCTCGCCGCCTTTGAGCGCGTCCACCGCGCTGCGGGGGGGTGGGGGTGGGGTGAGGCGGTGAGGATGCGTTGTACTTGACGGATGCACCACCTCAGCACCTGGTGGCATGCAGCCAGCAACCACATGCCCACTCTCCCCCACTTCTTCGCACCTCTTGAGCGCTGCGCCACCGCACGTCTCCTGGACCTGGCTGTCCTGGAACATGCGGGGGATGGACTCGAGCAGGCTGCCCACCTGCGGAGGGGCGGAGGGACAGAGCAGGGGGGAGCAGGGAGCAGGGGGTCAGGGGCAAGGGAGCACTGGAAACATGGGACCGCCCGACAAATGCCAGAGTCCTGCGCCTGCACCCCGCCGTCCCACATGCCAGCAGGCAGGCACACCACACACACCACCTGCTCCCCCCCCCCCCCCCCCCCCCCCC
>RRZL01000082.1:743751-770721 GCA_006782975.1 Chlorella sp. Dachan | reverse complement strand
CCACCTGTTCCCACCCTCTCTCCCCCGCAGTATTACAAGCTAGACGGCGAGGCCAAGAGCAGCCCCAGCAAGGTGTACCGCGCCTCCGCCTTCCTGCAGCTGGGTGGCAGCGAGCAGCGGGCAGAGGCGGCTGGCCTCTGAGGCAGAAGAGCGGCAGGCACAGCAGCCGGGGCGGACCTGGCTTGGGAGTGCTCTTGGCAAGTCGCTGGGCACTGCCACGCTGGGATGGGGCGTCACTTTTGGCAGAATGGTAGACTTGTGCGATCCCACCACAGTTCCAGCACTGTACTAACTTGTATTCTCTGGCTACTGCACCCACATTTGCAAGCCTGCTTCAATGTAACTCTCACGGGGCAAGTGTCACACCGGTTTGCAGCACGCAAGTGACCAAGTTGGCACACTAACGTGGGATGGGCCCCACAGGCAAGCGCCTGCCTGTCAGCGGGTGAGGAACAGGGAGTGCCACCAGCCAGCGGCAAGGTCGGCCACGGGTGCACCGCCCGGCACCGCCACCGCCTGCGGGCGCCGTGCGCTGGCAAACCGGCCGGAGCCCAGCTGACCAAAGGCGCCCCAGCCAAAGGCGAATGCGCGGCCGCTGGCGCACAACACCAGGGTGTGGCGCGAGCCGGCGGCCACATTGGTCACGGTTTCGGAGGCAAGCGCTGCATCCTCAACCAGCTTGGGCTGCGACAGGGAGGGCAGAGGTTGCAGGATCACCAGGCCTGTGCTGCTGCCTCCTGCGCAGTCCCAAGGAGCATGCACTCCATGCGCTGCACAAGCAGAAGCACGAGCACGCCAGTCGGCAGTTGGCAAGCGGCACAAGGAGGCAGGTGTGCCCTGCCACCCCACCCCGCTCGCCTCCAGTGAGGAGAGGTCGGTGCCGTCGCCCAGCTGGCCGTCGGCGTTCAGCCCCCAGGCGTACGCGTCGCCCTGGTCGGTACACACAATGGTGTGGCCCATGCCCGCGGCAGCACCCACCACCTTGAGGGGCCCCAGTGCCGCCACCACGGTGGGTGCCGGCACGCTGGGCGCCGCCTTGCCGGTGCCGCACTGGCCGTGCAGGCTCCAGCCCCAGGCCAGGCACTGGCCCTGGGAGTTGACTGCCACGCTGTGCCGCGCACCGGCGGCAATGGCGGTCACGGGCGCCGCCACGCTGGCATCAGAGGCGCCGCTGGACGGGCCCGCCACCAGGGCTGGTTGAGCGGAGGCGCCGCCGGCGGTGCCGGTGCCCAGCTGGCCCTCTGCGTTGCTGCCCCAGGCAAAGACGTCGCCGCTGGCCGACAGCGCCAGGCTGTGGTGCTCGCCTGCAGTGGGTGGTGGGGCAGTGCATAGGTGTTTGAAATGAAATGGGCTTGTGCAGGCTTACCTGATTGCACGACCGGATCATCTTGCGGTCGTGCGCATGAGTCTGCACCATCTGCAACACAGCATGGCCATGCATGATCAGCCGCTGCCCACGCTGCGGAACACACAACCCGCACCCGGTGCTCACCTGCGGCCACCCGCACGATGGGCACCTTGAAGGGCACCGCCGAAAGCAGCAGGCCGGGGCCGGAGCCAGCGGGGCGGTGGGCGGGGCCCCACACCACCACCTTGCCGTCTGCCGTCACTGCCAGGCCGTGGTCAAAGCCGGCGGCCGCCTCACTGACGCCAGCTGTCACCTCGTCCAGGTCAGCGGGGTCCACGCCCTCCTCGTTGGCCCCAGCTTTGGCCAGCAGAGTGGCGCTGTTCACGCCCCAAGAGTACAGGCGGTCGCCGGCGGCGGCCAGCGCAAAGCCCCATCCGCCGGCCGCGGGCCGGCCGAGCGCCACAGAGCTGGACACTGGCACCGGTGCCGCAGACGCCAGCTCGTGGCTGTTGTTGGGCTCGGTGCCGCCGGATGGCTCGCTGGCCAGGAAGCCGCACTGGAGCAGCATGGCGGTGCAAGCGCGGCTGCGCAGGAGCGGGAGGTGGCACGAGGGGCGGCGGCAGTCGGTGTGCAGCACGGGCGCCTGATCGGCGCTCGGAACTGCATGATCCAGGCTTCGCGCATGCAAGAAGGGTGCCAGGGCCAGCGGCAGAAGGAGGAGCCGGCCTTCCTTCCCCCCCGAACAAGCCTGCGCCCAGTCGCCCCATACCCTGTCCAATCCCCGATCGATCGCTCCCGCCGCTCGACCCTCGATTGCAGAAGCTCCAGGCCCACATGCCAGCATCATGCAAGCAGTCACCCGCCGCCAACATGGCGTCCTGCCATTGCCCCGCCATTTCACTCTGTTCTTCCCTCCTCTGCTCCTCCTCTGCAGCTGCTAGTGTTACATGAGAGGGGCAGACGCATGGTGCAAACTGAGGGCCCCCAGGACAATTACTGCTTCCCGTCCTCGCCCTTCTTGTCGCTGCCGTCGGCCGCCGCGCCGCCCTCTGCCGCTGGCGCCGCCTCGCCGCCCGCTGCCGCCTTCTTGCCGCCCTCCTTCTCCGCCTTGGCCGCCTCCTCCTTGGCCAGCTGAAAAATGGACGGGGTCGGGCGATGCAGCCACTTGGCAATGGGCGCTGCTGGGGTCAGGCAGTGGCTCCTCCGTTGCAGAGCCATGAGCNCCGCCTCACCTTCTGCTTCTCGTACCACTGGCGCGACTGCTTGTTGTCTATCAGGTCGTGCAGCGCGGTGATGGAGCGGATGAGGGAGGCCAGGTACAGCACCTGCGCAGGCAAGGCGCAAGAGGTGCAGGTGGGCGCAAGAGGTGCAGGTGGGCGCAAGAGGTGCAGGTGGGCGCAAGAGGTGCAGGTGAGCGCAAGCTGAGCTGATGTGCCATGAGGTGCAGGTGGGCGCAAGCTGAGCTGATGTGCCGTGAGGTGCAGGTGGGCGCAAGCTGAGCCGCTGCCGGCGCACCTGGCCGTGTGACCATGCGGCAGTCGCGCCCAAATGCACCCAACGCAGCACAGCTCAGACCAGCAGGGGGTAGCCCAGCCCAACACAGCAGGGCCCAGCGCACCAGCATCATGTCGTTGGCCTCCACCGTGAAGGAGCGCGACAGCTCCGCCACATTCAGGTTGGGCAACAGGTTGAAGATGTCCTGCGGCGGTGTGGGGTGAGGGTACAGTTGAGGTGTGCAGGGCAGACTGTTGTGAGGGGCGGGTCGCGCCCAGAACGTCTAAAGGGCGCCCAGCCTCTGGCAGCGGCCAACGTATGCGTGCCCCACGCCTGCACACATATGCGTGTCCATGCCGGCCAGCGCCCCAGCCAGCGCACCTGCAGGTTGCGCATGATGTCGTGGTTCACCGGCAGCTTGCCCGCCAGCACCTGCAGCCAGGCGAACAGAAAGGGTGCAGTGATGGCAACCCAGGCAGCAATGCATCTCGACATCACATGCGCGCTCTGCAGCCCCGTTGCAATCGCAGCAACCGCGGCGCGCCACAGCGACCATCGTGATTGGCAGGCAGGCAGCCGCCCCCGCCCCCTCACCGCCTCCAGGTACTCTCGGATCTCCAGCAGGCGGGAGCGCAGGCCGCGCAGCCCCGTCACCATGTCGCCCACCTGTGGGGAGGGCGGTTGGGAGGTGGGGCAGGCATTGTCATAGCCAGTGGCCCACTGTCCCGCTCTATCGCCATTGTTCCCCCTCAGCTGCGCGACACACCAACTGGTTGCACACGGTCCAGACCCCAGGCGCAACGCCGCACCTCCGAGGCCAGGGTGGACACCGCCGCGTCCTTGACGTCGCGCAGCAGGTGCTCCACGCCAATCTCCTCCGCCTCAGTGGCGCCCACCTCGGTGGGCAGGTTGACAAACACCTGCGGGTGGGCGGGGGGTGAGGGGGTCGCTGCTTTGTTGCATTGTGGCTGTGCTGGCATGCGCTCCTCGGCTGGGCCGCTCCAACAACCGGGGCAGCAGCGCTGATCCAGGCGGGCCTGCAGCAGCACGGCACGCCTGTTGCCACCCGTCTGCTCCCCCAGCCCGCCCCACCTTCTTGCTCTTCTCGGTGCCGTCCTCCCGGATCTCCTCCTTGGCCACATAGGCGTGCACCGGCAGGCCCATCTCCTTGGGCTGCAGGCCAGGGAGCGGTTGGGAGGAGGGGGCGATGTTGGGCGATCATCACACACCCCGGAAACATACACACCACAATCAAAGGCAAACAGCCTCAATCATGACGGTCATCTGCGCACGCCCGGCCCCTGGCCCCCGGCCCCCGGCCCCACCAGCCAGCCAGCGCACCTGCACCTCGCAGATGACCAGCAGCGGGTTCTCGCAGTAGCGCCCAACCAGCTCGTTGATGTCAATGTCCGCCTCGCGCAGCCGCGGCCCCGTGTGGTACCAGCCAATGATGCGCTCGCGCGCTGCGGGGCGAGGGGTGGGCAGCGGCACGACGGCACGTCAGTCAGGGCAGCGGGCAGGGCGGGTCACCATGGTGGGCACAGCTCAGCTGCGCACCGGACAGGCTGATCCTACTGCTGATCTGCCGACAGCCTGTTGCCATCAATGGCACACAGCAGCTTGTTGAGGCAGTAGCGCCGCCAAGCGAGGCAGCACACAGCCTCCGCCGCAGCAACTGGGGCGGCAGCAGCATGGCGCAGCGCTCGCAGGGCAGCCATGCCTGTGGACGGCGCTCACCGTTGACCTTCTTGAACATGCGGAACATGTTCTCCAGGTAGGAGTGGTCCAGGAACCAGATGGAGGGGTCGCGCTCATCCTCCTCAAACGGCACTGCAGCCGGGAGGCAGCCGGGCAACCCAGGGAGGGGGGTTGGTGGGGTGGGGGGGCCTGCTAGGGCCTGCTGCTGGCAGCGCTGCAGCGACTGCACGAGAGCTCTGAGTGCAGCGGCTTGGCACCAGGCAGGCATAGTAAACCAGCTGCTGCGCAGGGCCAAGCGGGCAGGGCAGCAAGCGCTGGCCAAAGCGGACACGATGGGACATGTGGACGCCAACCGAACGCGGCCCACGTTGGTCCCAGTTTGCAAGGCATCGGTGGGCCAGCAGCCAGCAGGGGAAGCCCCTCATCAACACAGGATCACCGCAGCCTCACACGCCACCAGGGGCTGCACCGCAGGCGCCGATCGCAAGCGCCCTGAACCGCCGCCACCCGACGCCGCACCCGCAAACGAGTTGGTCGCGTCGATGCGGCCCTTGTAGCTCTCGCCCAGCAGCACGCCCACAACGCGCTTCTTGGTGTCCTTGGCCACCCGGTTGTAGTGGTCCACCACGCTGAGCAGCACCAGGGGGTGCACAATCACTTGCTCGGCCGCCCGCTTCACGGCGGCGGCCGGGCCGCTGGCAGCGGCCTCCATGGCCGGCTGCGGGATCGCGGATCGCGCGGGAGGCGGCCCCTGGGCGGTCGGCAGCGTTCAGTCAGCTGGTGGGGGCGGGGGAGCGGCCCCTGGGCTCCTTGCAGTGTCGATCCGTGATCAGTGGGTGGCTGGCAGGGGCGATCGGTATGATTGGCGTCATGGCAAAAACGCATGCAGCCTGCTGCGCTCCATGCGGCTTGCAGGGCCCGGCCCGGCCCGCCCCGCCCGCTCTCCGCTGAGGTCTGTAGGCGCAGCTGGGTCTCGTGGTCTGACAGGCAGCGCCTGGGTTGCTAGTGGCCACTATGCTGGCGAATAGCCTGCGGACGGCCTCCAAGAGGCTGGTGAGGCAATTGCAGGGCAGGATGGGGGCCCCGCCAGCCCCACGGGCCAGGGTTGGCGCCCCACGCACCCTTGAGCCCTGTAGCAGGGCTGGCGCGCGCCTGCGGGACCCGCGCCCTGCCCCGTTTGCGGTTTGCTGCGCGATCGTCGCCTGGCAGGAGCGGCCCGCCAGCCGCCCGTGCCCTGCCACCGCCGCCACTCTCCGCCTGCGCCAGTGCCGGCCTCCGACCCGACCCCGCTGTGCTGCCGCCCCTCGCAGGCCCCCGCCAGCGCTCGTGTGCTGACGCAGACGGAGCAGCTCACTAGGGGCTTCGCCACGCCTGCGCAGCCTGCAGCCGAGGGTGCGTGCCGCTGCTCGCGGGATGGGCTGGTGGGGGTGCCTCTACCGCCGCTCGCTGCCCTGCCTCCACACACGCTGCGTGACTGGGTTGCGCAGCGGCCTGCGATCCCGCATTAGTCATGAAGCTGCATGTCTCCTGTGTTTCCCTTTCCTGCAGAGGATGAGGTGCTGGCCGCGTTCCGCGAGTCGCAGCAGCAGTACCAGCAGCTGATGCAGGGCCTGCAGGTGCGGCGGGCGTAGCACCAAGAGTTTGCATTGGATGGAGTTGCAGAGCCTTGGAGCCATGCCTTGCATGCCGGCGGCAGGAAGCAGTGTTGTGCTGAATGGCGCACGGCGGCTGGCTGGCCCTCGGCTGCGTGAGCCTGCTTCATCATGCTCCCCGTCCATCGCCCCTGGCGCCCTGCAGAGCATCAACCTGCCGCTGACGGGCGACGATGCAGCCATCAAGAAGTACGCGGCGGAGGTGGAGGCGCTCAAAAAGAAGATTGGCATGCCCGATGTGGAGGAGGTGCGCCGGGGGCGGCAGGGCAGGGGGCCTTTTGAGCAGCGCCGCTGAGGCTGCCTCGTTAAGCTGCAGGGCATGGGCTTGGCATTTGCTTGGCATGGCATGGGCTGCGCCTCATGTTGTGCGCTGGCGATCGTTTCGGCAGTTGCATCGGCGCATGGCCTAAAGTTTCCAGCAGCCATGCCGCTGCCACGCCGCTGTCATGCCGACTGTCCCTTGCCCACCCACTGCACTATGCTGCGCCACACTGCTCCGCACCCTGCAGGTGATCAGCGCGGAGCTGGACTACAAGCTGGCCTGCTCCGGCTACAACGTGCGCCAGTTTGTGGTGGAGGTGCTGGGCACCATGATCGACGGCGGCAGGCAAGTGCCGGGCTGGGGGCGGGCGGTCAGTTGGCGCGCTGAGGGCTGATTGTCTGCATGTAGCTTGGCAGCCTACTCAGCATGTGTGCGCTTTGTGTGCTGCTGGGGGTGCAGCATGTGTGCGTGCTGCCGCTCACTGCCCAGCAACCTGACTGCCGCCGCCCCTGACGCGCTGTGCTGTGCTGTGCCTGCCCCGCTGTGCTCGCTGTGCAGCATGGAGGCCGCCAAGTCCGAGCTGCTGTCTGCGCTGGACGAGGCCGAGCGCCAGAGCGGCGGCGAGCTGAGCGGCAGCAACGACAAGGGCTGGGAGGTGAGGGGCTGCAGGGGAGGGGGTGAGGGGGGCAGCTGCGGCCGGGCGCAGGGTACGTGCATCTGCAATCGCGCCGAGTTCTGCTGCTATTGAACTCATGCGCTGGGCCTGCCGCCGGCCTGCTGACCACTGCATCACGTGGCTGCGCCCTGCAGATCCTGACCCGCAAGCTGGGCGAGATTGAGAAGAAGTACGGCCTGGGGGACAAGAGCAAGGTGCGTATTGGGTCGCATTGGGAGCCTCCAGCGGGCGCGTGCTGAGCAGGGGGCGCAAGCAGCTTGCATGCCTGGAATCCCGCACCTGTGACCCAGCTAGCTCGCCGCTCCGCCGGCCGCCGTGCCATCCCTGTGACCCTGCACTGCGCTGCTGCCCCACGCAGGTGCGGGACGAGGCCATCTTTGAGATGTACAAGTCGCACATCCACCAGCTGCGGGACACGGTGAGCGCCTCCCCTACCAGCTGCATGACGCACCTCAAGAGTCTAGTTGTACTGTGCAGCACCACTCATCAATCAGCCCAACTGTGCGACCCACCCTGGTGCTCCCTTCCCCTCCCCTCCCCTCCCTCTGCCCTCCCAGGTGGTTGCCGACATCAACAAGCAGCGCGACGAGGATGTGGCCGACATCCAGCCAAACCTGGCGGCCCTCAAGCCCAAGCTCACGTGAGGCGGCGGACGCCTCGCAAGCTGCGGGAGCGCGTCGGCTGCCGGTCGGGCAGCGCACGGCGACAGCCAGGCGGCTGCCCACGGCATGCACCGCACACCCTCAGCAAGGCTGCCGGCTGCGTGCCGGCAGCCCGGGCCCGCCCATTGGGGATGCGGGCGGGAAGCACCCTTTCAAAGCTGTGGCGCGGCGGCAGGCGGCTGCGCAGGGCGGCCCAGCCAGCCTCATAGCCACCCAGCCGAACGTCATGCAGGCCTGAGGCCAGCCGGCGGGGTGGCGGGCTGGCGGCCGCACTTCAGATCTCAGAGCGCTGCTGCCTGCCGCCGCTGCCACTTTTTCTGCTCAACGTTGTCACAGAAATGATAGCCGAATGCTGGTGGGGCTGATGCCTCCACATCGGTGTAACACACCACGACGATGCAGCAGTGCAGTGGTGGGCAGGGCAGTTGGGCATGTGGAGGCAGGAGCAACAGAGCGAGCGGGAGCGGGAGCGTGGGGAAGCAAAGCAGGGGGGGCACACAAGCGGGGGAAGAGGGCATACGCGAAGGAAGGCAGTGCAAACAGAGTGGAATAGCAATGCAAGCAGCAGGGCCTCATCGCTCGTCATCCTCGTCCCGGAAGCGGCTGGGCTGGTCGTCGTGCCCGCCGCCGCCGCCGCCGCCTTGCTGCCCGCCGTGGTAACCGCCCATGGCTCCATAGTTCATTTCCTCAGATAGGCTGGCCATCATGGCCTGCCGCGTCTGCATGGTGCGGGGTGTGGCGGGAGGGTGTGAGCTGGGGAGGGCCGGGCGAGGCAGGGCACCAAGCGTAGCAGGCAGCAACTGAACCACACCACGGCAGCCGCAGCAGCAGGAACGACGGCACGTCGAGGAAACCCCTCCCTCCCCCAACGGTCCCCCCAATCGCTTGCCTCCATCTCCTTCTGCAGGATGCTGCCGTAGCCGCCGCGCCCCGCGTCAAAGTCCATGCGATACTCGTCGCGCACCTGGGGGCGGGGCAGGTGGCATGGCAGGCTCAGGCAGCGTGCGCAAGCTGCTGGGCGGCAGCCGGACAGTGGTGGCAGTGCCATGCCACCACCAACTGCAGCATCAGCTGTATCGATGGTCGGCCGCAGGTGTTGGCCATTTGTACCCAGCATTCCTTCAGCCCACCAGTGCCCAGCCCGCCCGCCGCACCTGCCCGCCGCTGCGGCCGCGCCCAAACTGCCGCCCCTCCACAAAGCCCCAGTCAAAGTCGACGCGGATGGGGCGGTCGTCCAGCATCGTGCCGTTGACGTACTGCGGGCAGGCAGGGGCAGGGCAGGTGCCAATCAATGCGTGTGTGGGCGAGTCCGACGATTCAAGAGACGCTGGAGCGCTGCAAACACCCAGCCGCGGTGGGCCCCGGCTGCAGCACCGCCAACGCCCCTTGCCTCCCCTCCCCTCCCTCCCGGGCAGTACTATCCCCCCCCAGCGCCGCTTGCCTTGACACAGTCCTCGGTGTCCTCCCGCGTGTAGTAGACCACGAAGCAGAAGCCGCAGGGCGTGAGCTTGTGCTTGTCCAGCCCCATCACAATGCGCTTGATGTCGCCCACCTTGGAGAAGACCTGTGGGGGCGGGGCGGGGGCAGGGGGCGGGCGGTGGGTGGGCGGGAGCACCTGGGAGTTGGGTGGGCAGGAGGGCGTGCAGCATGGGCAGGTGGCCCGATGAGCAGGTTGATTCGCAGGTGGGCCAAGGCGAGGGCGCTGCTGGTGAGGGCGCCGTGCAGCACCGTGCGCTGGCAGCTGTCAGCAGCCAAGCACCCCGCCTGCGGCAGCCAAGCACCCCGCTTGCGGCAGCCAAGCACCGTCAGCTGCCTGCCCATCAACAGATCAACAGCCCCCACCTCGAAGATCTGGTCCTCTGTGGTGTAGAAGGACAGGTTGCCCACATACACGGTGGTGCTGTTGTGCAGGCACTCCTCAAACTCCTGCTGCGTGCCGCAGAACCGGCGGTCCTTGTACTGCGAGATCGCCGGGTTCAGCTGCTTGAGCAGCGCCGCCATGGCGGCGGGGAGCGCGGCACACCTGCAGAGCCGGGGCAGCAGCAGCACCAGTTGTCCAGGCGTGAACAGGCGGCGGTGAGCGGCGGCAAGGCAGCGCGCCGCTTTCCAGGCTGCGTGGCGCTGCTCAGTCTACTTTTGGCGTGTACCGCTACACATCAGCCCACCTGCCGTCGGCTGCAGGCGAGCGAAGCGGGAGAGCAAAGCGGGAGCGGCGCCAGTCGTGCGCCGGCTGGGAAGAGCGGCAGTGCAAACGAATGAAATGGCTTCAAAGACAGCGTGAGCCCTGCTGCGGGCGCAGCCTCCATGTCGGGCCGTCATGCAAGTTTGCCCTGCCTCAGACGGTCCAGCTACTTTGCCCCGCTACTCAGCATCAATCGTACGACCATACGGGGGGCATGCGCAAGCGCTAGGGGCCGAAATGGCGACTTCCCGAGACGGGTGCGCCCGGTGGCTTGCTTGCAGCCGCTTTCAGGATGTTCGTCATGTCCCACTAAGTGATCAAAGGTCTGGGGCCCACCCACCTCCGACCAGCGGTGCGCAGTGATTGGCTGGCGCCGCCGCCGCCGCCCATCGGTCCGTCGTTGGGTGACCCTCCCATTGCCCCCCGCCTTCCTCTTGCACAGTGAGGAACCGTTGTTATCAGCAGACCACAACGGGCATGATCCAGCGGAGCAGACAGCTGCGGCAGGCTCATCAGAGGGGGGGGAGGAGGCGACGCTCGCCGGCAGCAGCCCCGAGGCACAGTCGGTGCTCGGGTCGTCGCCGTGCCTCCCACCAGAGCGCAGCGCCCTCAGCCGCCAGGTGGGCTGGCTGGCGGTTGCCTGGTGGCTATGCCCGTGTACGGTTTCTCACTGCTGCGCCCCCATGGGTTGAAAGGGCTGCTTGGCCAGTCAACCTGGCGCCGTTGCTTTCACCAGCTGTCGCTCCATGCGACCCTCCCTGCCTTGCCAGGCGAGCCTGACGGGCCTGCCGCCGCTGCCGCCGCCCAAGGGACGCTCCACATTTGTGATCAAGACGGCGGGCTGGTTCATCACCACTCTGCTGCTGGGCATCCTGGCTGTGGGCGCCCTGGTGATGCTGGCATTCGGGCCGCCGCCAGCAGGTGCAGCCCCGGCTGCACGCACCGGCGCAGCGCTGGCCATGCTGCCAGCGGTGGGCAACGCCAGCCAGAAGCTGGTGGTGTACAGCGGGCTGGGGCAGAGCGGGTACCTGTTCAAGGATGTGCACACGTACGAGTGAGTGGGGGCGGTGGCGAGGGGTGGGCGGTGGCCTGTGCGTGGAGCGCTGTTGGCTGGCGGGTGGCTGCACATTTACAGTGCCCCGCCTCCTGCAGGCTGTGCCTCACCGCCTTGCTGCATGCTCTCTGCTGCAGCCTCAAGAAGGAGTGGCGCAAAATTAAGAACAAGGACGTGGAGGCGGCAGCATCCACATCACGGCCAGAGCAGCAGCAGCAGCAGCAGCAGCAGCGGCAGCAGCCATGCCATCAACGGCGGCAGCAGCAGCAGCAGCAGCAGCAGCAGCAGCAGCAGCAGCAGGGGCAGCAGTGGCAGCACAGGTGGTGCGGCACGTTGTCCTGGGGCCGCCGGAAGCCCACACCTGAGCCGCCGCAGCCCTGCCCACGCTGGAAAGCGGCTTCAGCGCAGCTTGCAGGCGGGCTGGGGCTGCTGGTCAATGGCGGTGACTCGCCCACGAAAGAGGGGCCGCTGTTCCGCAACGACACCTGGCTGCTGCGCTTCCCGGACCTGCGCTGGCAGCAGGCCAGCATCAGCGGGGGCGAGGTCGAGGAGCAGCTGGGGCCCAGGGCCCGACGCAGCCACAGCCTCGTGTCGTACCAGGTGCGCCGGACTGCCCGATGCCTGCATGCGCTTGTCATGCCGCCAAGCTGCCAATGAGCTCAGGCTCGTGCCCCTCTCTCTGGATGTAGCTCGATGTATGCAAGCTCGCTGCACCGACATTTCCTGCTCGCATGTGCCCGCGCAGGACGCCGAGGGTCGCCAGCTGCTGCTGCTGTTTGGCGGGCGGCGCGACGACGGGCTGCTGCTGAACGACGTGTGGCAGGGCGCGCTAGACACATCCGCCGGCAACGTCAGCATTGCGTGGACGCTGCTGAGCGACCCGCAGGCAGGGGTGGGCCAAGGTGCGAGGCTGCTCACCGCTGCTGTCCTGTTGGGTTGGTCGGCCCTGTGGCATCATCCAGTTGTGCACTGGCCAGGCAGGCACCTGCAGTTGAATCGAACAAGGCATGCAGCTGGAAACGCACAGCATTTCCCTGAGAAATACCATCCAAAACCACTGCCCTGCCATTGCATCCTGTGCCTGCAGGCCCGGCGCCGCTGCCACGCCGGGGGCACGTGGCGGTGATGTGGGACAGCCCAGAGGGCCCCAAAATGGTGGTGCATGGCGGCCGCAGCGAGGTGGGTTGCTCCATCACTTGCGTTGCTTGGCTGCAGGACCGGGCAGCCTGTTCAACACAGCCAGGCAGCGACTGGCACATTACAAGGGGCTGCCAACCTCCCGATGTTGCCTCTTCCCAAACGCTTTTGCCCAATCGTCACTGCCACAGGTGTACGGGAGTTTCTCTGATGTCTGGGTGTGGGATCCCAACACCACCCGCTGGCAGCCGGTGGCGCCCACCACGGCGGTGCAGCCTGCCCCGCGGGATCACCACGGGGGCGCCCTTTGGGCCGGCCGCCTCTTCATATTTGGCGGGCGGTTTGGTGAGCTCTGCGTTGGAGGGCTGCTGCATGCTGCTGCTTGCGGCGCATGCACGCAGGCATTCATGCCGGTGGCCGCTTTGCAGAAGGTGTGCTTGGCAGACCTTCACGCCGCTAAGCGCGGCTTCCCTGCTTCCCTCTGCAGGCACCGTGGAAGAGGCGTCACGCCCCATTGGTGACCGTTGGTGAGCCAGCCGCTTCGTGTGCGATGAAGTGAACTATTCAGGCGCCAAAGTGTGTGTGGGCTTTTCACTGCTTCCAACTGCCGCCTTCCAACTACCTTGCGCAGGCTGTTTGACCTGCAGTCGCGGCAGTGGCGCCAGCTGCCCGTGCGCGGCATGTCGCCCCTGCCCCGCTTCCTGTTTGGGTACACCCAATACTCGCCAGCCGGCGGCGGCGCCGACCGCTTCGTGCTGTTTGGCGGCCAGACGGGTGCGCTGGGGGGTGGGCGGGCAGCCGGGCGCTGGCTGAGCCTTGGGCTGGACAAGCGACATGTGTGGTTGTGAGCCGTGAGCCAGCAGAGGTCGAGTGCCATCATTCATCGACCTGGCTGCATGCAGGAGCGGGCTGCAAGCTGAACGACGTGTGGCAGCTCAGCCTGGACAGCAACCTGTGGCAGCAGCTGTCGCAGCCCTACTTCACCTCCAAGCGCTGCGAGCGGCTGTTTGGCTGAGGCTGGTGTGTCGACCGGCCAGTGTCACACCTCACAGCATCGAGCGCTGATTGCCATCTGACTTGTGAATGAACTGGTTGAGCAATGAGTGATCGCCGTAGGTAGCCTCGTGCCTTTTGACGTCGAATTTCGTGCCGATGCCTGCATCCGGCCACCCAGTTGCTCTAGTTTCACATTGGAGTGTGCCCCTCGCAAGAAATGCGAGCAATGAGAGATCGTCGTAATGGTATCAATGCCATGGTGCGCAAATGAAAAGGGAGCTGCTGAAAAGGGGCAAGTGCGGTGCGACAGCGGCATGCATGCAACGGGGGCGCGCCGGCGCGGGGCTGCAGCCTGGGCCCCCGCCGGGCGCTCTGAGCGGGAGAGAAAGCGGCAGCACAGAGGTGAAAAGCGAGAGGGCAGCACAGGAAAAGCACAAGCGTGGTGGGTGGCGGCTGGTCATGCATTAGTTGAGGGTGGGTAAGTGGGTGGGAGGAGTATCAATCGCAAGCTGCACTCACAGGAGCACAGGCAGCCCAGGCAGCCATGTCCCCGGGGAGGGATGTGTGCTGGGCACGTGCCCCAACAGCAATGCCTCAGGTTGGAGTTTGGCTGAGGGGCGCACGCCAGCACGTGGCCTCAACCGCCCCCAGGGCCTGGTGCGCTGGGCCAGTCAGGCGTGGGGTTTGGGGCGGGGCAGCCCGGGACGGGCCACCCACCGCCCCTTGCTACACAGCCGGGGGCCGCAGAATTTACGCCTGCAGCTTCTTGCGCGTGAAGCGCACGCGGCAGGGCTTGGGCATGATGACCTGCACGGGTGGGGTGGGGCAGTGTACGCGCACTTGCAGTTGGTGGGGAGCGTGGGTAGGCCTGCCTGGGGGCTGGCTGCAGCTCCAATGAGGATGGGTGCAAACCGCACGGCAGATCCCTCGGGCGCCACACAACCCCGGGGTGCGCACCATGGAGGTGTAGTTGGGATCGGGCACCGGGTCCAGCAGCTCAAAGTCAAAGTTGCGCAGCAGCACGCTCCAGATCGTCTTGATCTGCAGGTACGCAAAGTTCTGGCCCTGCGGGGAGAGGGTGGGGTAGTGCAGGAGGGCAGGTGAGTGGGTGCAGTGCAGGGGAGGCGAGGGCAAGGTGGAGCCTAGCCAAGGAGGGCTGCCTGTACTCCACAAACGGATGAATGCAACCAGCAGCACGCAACCAAGCGGCACGGTACCAAGCAGCCGCCCGTCCCCCTGCCCCAAGCCAGTGCCCCGCTCACCATGCAGCCGTGGCGGCCGCCGCCAAAGCCGATGTAGGAGAAAGGGATGGGCTTGTCCTCCTCGCGCGGCTGTGGCAGGGGAGAAGGGGGGGCACAGCCAGGGTGGGAGGGCAGCAGGAGGGGACGCACAGCATGGGTGCATGTGGGTTTGCAAGGCGTCGCAGCAGAGCCAGCAGCGGGGCAGCAACCGACTGGCAGCTGGCGGGCACGATTTGATGGCAGCATGCAGGCAGGGCATCACAGCCAGACGCGTCCCTGCTCCACCCACCGGCAGGAAGCGGTCGGGCTCGTAGGCATCGGGGTTGTTGAAAATGTTGGGCAGGCGGTGCGAGAAGGTGGGGGAGGCCGCCACAATGTGGCCCTGTGGAGCAGAATGAGGGGGAGGAGGCGGGGTGAGCGAGCTGCGGACTGGGCATGGCCAGTGCTGAGGAGCATGGACGATGGCAATAGCGAGGGGCGACAGTGCGCCTTGGCTGGGCAGCACTCCACCGCCACATCCACTGCTGCTGGTCCACCGCCCGCCCTGCTCCTGGACAACCCGCCACAACCCTCCAGTCAGCCTGCGTGCGCACCTTGGGCACGGTGTAGGTCTTGCCCTTGGAGGTGGTGACCTTGAAGGCCTCCTTGGCGTAGCGCATCACCAGCAGCAGCGGCGGGTTCATGCGCAGCGCCTCCTGCGGAGACGCGAAGAGGCGGGGAAGGGCAGAGGGGGCTGGGGGCGTGTGGGCACCTTGGTGGAGGAGGGGCGGATGGATGCTTTGCCGACTTGCCACAGCGTGGCGATGCGAGGCTCTTGTGTGCTCCCCCGTCTGCTGGCCCGCAAGCGCCGCCGCCCCCGCACCTGGATGTTGAGGTGCAGGGTGTCCATGGAGTTGAGCACGTCCATGTCCAGCTTGTCGCCGTGCTCGCGCATCACGCGCCGCTGCTCCTCCTGGGCCGCCTGCGGGGCGGGGTGGGGCGGGGGCAAGGGGCCAGGAGGTGAGCAAGGGGCCAGGAGGGGCAGGCGGAGGGTGGATCCTGAACTGCGCTCTCTCTGTCCGCACCCTCCAACCGCAACAGCCGTCCTGGGTTGGCACATGGAAGCCGCACCTCGAACCACTTGCGGTTAGACAGCATGCGGTAGCCGGTCCAGGAGGAGGTGACGGAGGAGGTGTGCTGCCCCGCAAACAGGATGGCGATCAGCAGGCCCGTGATCTCGCTGTCCGTGGTGGCCCGCCCGCCGTACACGTTCTTGTACCGGCTGTCAATCAGCACCTGGGGCGGGGCGGAGGTGGAAGCGCGGGGTGGGCGGGTGAGTGGGCGGTGCGGGACAGACGGCCAAGGGGCCACAGCATGAGGGCGGCCACTTGCGAGCGCTGCGGCCTGCCCAGGAGTGGGTGTGCCACACTTTGTTGTTTGCCAGCTGCGCTGCTGGCCGGCACGGCCACGCATCACCCGCTGTGCAGGTGCAAAGCACAGCACAGCACAGCGCAGCGCAGCGCAGCACAGCGCACCTGCAGGATGTCGTCCTCCTTGACGTTGTTGGCGCGGCGAGCGGCGATAATCTGCAGAAGCAGGTTGGTTGGCAGCGGCCGGCTGGGTGAGGAGCATCGATGGCGGCGCAGGCTGTAGAACGCCGGGCTCTAGCATGGGGGCCCAAGCACCGGATGCCGCAACGGCAGCAGCACTGGCAATGGCGGCAGCCAACAGGGAGCGGCAGCAGGGAGGGTCTTGCCTTGGAGAAGATGGCACGCAGCGACTCGCGGGCGGCGTCGCGCTTGCGGTGGTACTCAGTGGGCAGGTCTGTTGAGGGGCGGTGAGGCAACCAGCGCGTGAGCTGCGCTGCACGCCCGCCACAAATGGGGCGGCTGCCTTCCAGCGCCCATCCGGCTGCCATTCATGTCAGTTACCCACAGCAGTCACACCTAACAGCAGTCGGGCATGCAGAGAACCCAAGCACGGGGCACACATTGAGGCAGAGGAGCGAGTGCGGTAGCGGGGCCTCACAAGGGAAGAGGATGGAGATGGGGCGCATGCCGTCGTCCAGGTCGTGGTACAGGTCGGCCACCTCCTTGAACATGTTCTCCCGCACCTCGCGGCCTGGCGGGGAGGGCGGCAGGGGCAGAGTGGGACAGGGGGGTGGGGCCAGCCGCAAGGCACGTTCCACTCCCCCGCACCTCATCGCGGCCTGGTGGGGCAAAAGGCTGGGGACGCGCTGAGATCGGCCATCTTTCAAGCACTGAGGCCTGGGCAGCTGGTTGGCACCTCTATTGGCCATGCATGTGCTGGCAGCACGCTCCCGAAACGCCCGCCGCCCGCCACCGCTCACCCAGCAGCGTGCGCGAGGCGGTGAGGATAATGAGGTCGGAGAAGGTCTGCATGAGGTCCACCACGCCGGTCTCGCCCCACTTGCCAAAGTACTCCTCTGCCTCCTGCGCAACAGGGCAGTGACGGGGCGGGTTGGGCGGCAGCGGGCAGCTGGCAGCTGGCAGCAGGTAGCAGGCAGGGCCGGGGGAGTGCACGTGCAGCAACGAGGGGGCTCCCAGCCGCCGCGCTCGCCAGCTGCTGACGGGCACGGTGGCCACTGTGCACAGCCACACAACACTGCGTGGCAGCCATGTGTTGCTCGGCCATGCCCTGCGTGCCTGCTTGAAGGCGGGCACGTAGGTGCGCAGCTTGGCGGTGCGCAGCGCGTCGGCCACAAAGCGGAACTGCTCGGAGCGCACGCGCTGGTCCACGTCGTACACAACGCCCTTGCCAAAGGTGGGCACGTTGAAGTTATAGACCTGGGGCCCAATTGGGGGGAGGCAGGCAGGCAGGGATGGGGGTGACGGGGGGTGGTGGTAGCGCCTCCTGAGCGGCATCGCGGCACTGCCCCCAGGCGCCAGCAGCTGCGCCTCCACGGCAACCAAACCCCCACTTCCTGCCCACCCGGCAGCCCCCTGAGCGCACCTCGGTCTGGCTCATCTTGTCGTCCGTGGCGTTGAAGAAGTGGGGGGAGGCCTGGGGGCCAATCACAAACGTCATGTTCTTGTGCGCCAGCGGGATGGTGAACACCTCGCCGTGCTTCTTGTACATCTCCTCCATCAGCGGCAGCGGGCCCTGTCATGGTGGCGGCAGTACAGCACGAGGGTGGGGCTGGGGGGCGGGCCGAGCACACCTGACTGCCTGGCAGACCAAGCAACCAAGCCACAGGCGGCAACCGACCCAGCCGCCGCTGGCGGCGGCGGCGGGGGAGGCCAACCGTGGAGCGCCATCGGCTGGCCCGCACCTTGGCAAACTTCAGCAGGCCCCCGATGAAGGGAATGCCCTCCTCCACGGGCGGCGCCGAGCCGCGCAGCACAGTGTGCTTGAGCAGGCGCAGGCACACGGCCAGCAGGAGGGTGGATCCCAGCGCCACGGCCACCTGGGCCGCCACGGGCAGGGCCTGGAGGGCCGCCACGGCCGCCAGCAGCTGGTCAGCCATCGTGTGTGTTGCTGCAGCCGCCCCAGCAACTCGGTGACTCCGATCGGCGGCTTTCCCCCGACTTGGATCGATGCGATGCGCACCGCTGCAAACCCAGCGCGGGCCCAAATCGAATTGGTGCGGACACGCAGCCCCCTGCTGTGCAATTGCGGGGGCCCGCAGCAGACGCCCGTGCTTGCTGCCAGGCAGTGCTGCCGGCAATCCAGATTGGCAATCGAGCAGCCGCAACTTGCAAGCCCCTGCCCACCATGTCCATCACCAGCACGTCCTTCCCCGCCTCTGGTGCGCGCCCTGGGCGTGATCACATGTGCGGCTGAAGCTGTGGATCGCACCCCAGAGGCAGGAGGCGCCCCCTGAACACTGCCAGTTCACTGCCGCCGCCGCTGCCGCCGCCGCTGACGCCGCCGCCCCTCCTGAGCGCACTACCCTGCCGCCGCCCTCCCTGCTGCCCTGCAGCCTGCGTGTTCCAGTGCAGCAGCTGCCGCGCGGTGCTCAGCGACAGCCAGGAGTTTGTGTGCACGCTCGTGGCGCCCGATGGCGCCCAGTGCATCTGCCTGCGAGGTGTGGCGGGTGGGCGGCGGTTGGGGCGGGCGCCAGCCTGGAACGAGCATGCAAGCGGTCGTTTGGGACCGCAATGGTCGGCACCAGTGCTGCGATGGCTGAGCGCAGGTGGGTGGTCCTGCCCCAGCCACAGCAGTGGCACGCCCTGGCGGCAGCGCCTCACTGCTCCCTCACATCCCTGCCCTCTGCTGGCCCCCCCATGTTGTGCTGCTCGCTAGGTCTCAGCGAGGCTCGTGTGGATCGCATCCCACACAACAGGTTCGCGGGCTCGGAGGCCAGCAGCAGCGCAGCGGCACGCAGCGGCAGCGGCGGCGGCGAGCGCAGCACGCACTTCACGGTGTGCTGTGCCGGCTGCGGTGCCGCGGTGGGCCGGCTCTACACCGAGGTCCCCACAGCTCTGGCCCTGATCCAAAACCTGTTTTGCCTGGAGGCCGACCGCTGCACCAGCTATGAACTGGGCAGTGCGGAGCTGCGGGCATCCGGCAGCACCGCCGCCCAGCAGCAGCAGCAGCCAGCTGCCGCGGGCGCAGCAGGCGCGGCAGCAGCAGCCGGCGGAGCGAGGGTGCCTGGCGTGGATGCCAGCCTGGTGTTGAACCTGCTGCAGCGGATAGAGCATCTGGAGGCCAGCCTGTGCACGGTGAGCCGCTGCCGCCCTGATCCTGAAGCCGCCGTCAGCATGTGCGGATGTGATGGCGTTGCACTGGCTGCTGCACTCGGGCTCATCCCTCTGTGTTTTGCCTCGCCCCCTGCAGCTGCAAGGCATGCAGGTCTTGCACGACACGCAGCTGCGCGAGCTGCCGGGCTACCAAGGGGATGCGGTGATGTCGGCGGCAGGGGTTGCAGGCGGCCGGGTGTGAGCAGCCTGGCTGGAGCGCGCCGCGCTGCGACCGCCGCGAAATGCAGTTGTGAATTGATCCCTGGCACTTGCAAGCCGGTTTGCGCGCTACAAGGTTCGGGCATTGGGCAACGCCATCCCAAGATAACTCGGCCTTCGGGCTCGCTAGCGTCGGCATCTTGCTTCCGGGTGTTTGCTGATCGCAGAGGAGCGCCAGCAACATGCAGATCGCCTCCTGCACCCGGTCGGCCTTCGGCGCTGCGGCGCCCAGCACTGCTGGCGCCCGGCGCAGCAGCGGCGTGGTGCTCGCACAGGCTCGGTAAGCTGGCGAGAGGGCAGCCGAGGGCGTCCCTGCAACGGGCGCAACCCCAGCCGCCCCGTAGGCGCCGTTCCCGCCCTGCAAGCAGCCCAGAGACGCTCGTTCACACGTTTGTGACCCCAATGTGCTTGCAGGGAGGGCCAGGGCCCGCTGCAGACTCTCGGCCGCCAGGCGGCAGCGGTGGGTGCCTGCCGCTCTTGGATGCTTGCTGCAAGGCCGATGCAACCGCGCCTGCTCTAATTGGCATGGCATTTGGTATGGCTAAAGCTCCGCAGATCCTCTCGTTCAGCCTGATCTGATCCCCCATCTCACCTCTCTGCTGAAATCTGCAGAGCGCTCTGTCGGCGCTGCTGGTTGCCGGCAGCGTGGCGCCCGCGTTCGCTGCCGCCGCCCCTGCCGCGCAGCAGGGTGAGCTGCACTGCGGTGTTGCTCATTCGCAGCGTATATCACCCTCACGTACTCAATGATTGTACGCAGCAGAGCTGCAGAGCTCCTCCCCCCTCTGCTGAGAACCCCTCCTCCCTCTGCCCACGGCTGCCGCAGGCGCGCTGCTGGAGGAGCTGCTGGCCTCGCAGCCCACCAAGGTGCGGGGGAAGTACAGTAGTGTCTTGCAAGCAGGCCGTGACTTGAGGCGCTGCACATCAATGGCTGCGGCCACTGCACCTGGTAGCTGCTTGACCTGCCAAGTGCGGCAGAGCGTTGCTTTGACCTTGCCACCCCTGTCGGCGCACCCCTGCTGGCCAAGCAGGTGCTCAAGGCGACTGGCAAGGCCGAGGTGCCCAGCTACGCGGAGGCCCGCAAGCTAGCTGCTGCCCCCAAGCCCGCTGACAAGAAGAAGGCGGAGCAGAAGAAGGTGGAGCAGAAGAAGGCGGCCCCCAAAAAGGAGGAGAAGAAGGCGGCGCCCAAGAAGGCCAGCCCCACCCCCACCTTCAAGCTGGATGGCAAGGTCACCACCGGCACGCAGGTGGGGAGGAGTGGGAGGCAGCAGGGTCGGGGCGGAGCGGGCCATCATGAGCATGCTGGGTGTGAGCGATGGTCAATGCCAGCAGGTGTGCACCAGCGGCCAGCATCAGGCATGCTTGACCCCGACTTTACAACCACCGACAAATCCACTGACCTGCCTGCATGATGCTGCCTCACACCCGCAGGGCGTGGTGCCTGAGGGCCTGCAGCTGGCGCCCAAGCCCGTGTCCGGCGCCAAGGTCGCCCCCGCGCCACCCACCCCCAAGCCTGCCGCCAAGGCTGCCGCCAAGAAGGCCGAGGCTCCCAAGCCCAAGCCCGTCCCCGCCGCCCCCAAGCCGGCTGCCAAGCCTGCGCCCGCTGCTGCCAAGAAGGCTGAGTCTACCAGCGACACCGCGGCCAAGGCCGCTGCTGCCGCAGCTGCCGCTGCTGCGGCTGCGGCCGCGTTCAAGGCGTCGCAGACGGCGCCTGCTCCCGCGCCTGTGATCCCCGATCCCGCTCCCCGCCCGCTGTTCTTTGCTCCGTCCAGCCAGCCGCTGGTGTCTGCGCCCGCGGCGCCTGCTGTGGCTGGTGACGCGGCAGCGGCTGGCAGCTTCAGCCCTGAGGCGCAGGCGGGCGCCGTGGCCGTTGCTGAGCTGCTGGCGGTGGCGGCTGCCACCAGCGTGGTGGGCGGCCTCCTGAGCAACAAGGGGCCCAAGCCCGCCGCTGCCGGCACCGCCGGCAAGAGGGCGGGCAAGGCGTAAAGCACCCGATTGTTGTTAATAGGCCTGGTGACTGCTGGTTTGTCGACTCCTCACCTGTGCACTGCTTGGGCAGCTGGGCCCCTTTCGTTGGCAGCAGCCAGGGCACCAGCTGCTGCTTTTGTTTCCGCTCCCCTCTTTTACATGCTTGTTTTTGCCCGCTGAGAAGAACCCCACCTCCCCACGCCCTCATTGCACCCCTCGACATTTTCCAGCCAGCCAGCGCACCCCTGCCCGTGCGGCTCGCGCTGATGCCACTTGACTGCTCTGCACTGCCCTGCATGTTCGTTCAAGCAACCGTGCAAACGACACGCTTCTTACAAGCACGAGGTTGGGCAGCAGGTGCTGGGAAGGAGGAACAGATCAAGGAGCAGAGGCCCGCGAGTGGTCGCCGCCCGATGAGCTGGCGGCGGAGAGCGCCAGTGCCACTGTGCCGCCAGCAGGCGCGCTGGCTGTAAAATTCCATATGATCAAGCTGGCCGCCGTGAAGCCGGCGGGGTTTGGTCCCTTGCAGGCCTCCAGGCGCTTCTCAAGGCGTGTGGCAACCATGGCCTCCAAGCGAGTGCTCGTCCCCATCGGACGAGGCAGTGAGGAGATGGAGGCGGTGAGCTCACTGCCGCGATCTGGCGCAGGGGGGTGCACGGACCGCCGCCGCCGCCGCCTGGGGCCGAGGCGACTCTGTGTGACGAGATGGTGGCAGGCAGGCTTTGCATTCTCTGGCTTCTTCTAATGCACTAAGAAACACGTTCGCTCTTGAATCGGCCTCGCAGGTGATCACCATTGATGTGCTGCGGCGAGCGGGTGCGGAGGTGCGCCCCCCTGCCTGAACATCCGTACCGCCAGCACTGCATCAATCGACCGGCCCTACCTCTCTGCCATAACCATCGACCCAGTACAACCAGCTGAGATGCCTGCAACCCATGCCGCACCCCTGCCTGGCCTGCCCCCAGGTCACGGTGGCGTCTGTTGAGGACTCGCTGGAGGTGGTATGCGCCCGCCAAACCAAGCTTGTGGCAGACAAGGCGATCAGCGAGTGCTCAGCGGAGAGCTGGGACCTGATTGCGCTGCCGGTGGGTGGGTGGCAGCCAGGAAGGGGAGCAGTAGTGTCTGCCTTGCAACTGTGGTGCTTGCATGGGGCGGAGGACGTACGCAGGCCCAAAGCCGTCATCTGCCCCATACAGCATGCTGCCTGCTGTGGCTCTCAAGCGCTTGCGCCCGCACCCCGACATCCCAGCCCGCTCCTGCCCTCACGCTCCAACCTGCAGGGCGGCATGCCCGGTGCGGAGCGGCTGCGGGACAGCCAGCCGCTGGCGGATCTGGTGGCCAAGCAGAAGGCGGCAGACAAGTTCCATGCAGCCATCTGCGCCACGCCCGCAGTGGCCTTTGAGCCGCAGGGTGCGTCGTGACGGGCTGGCTGCATACTGCGCAGTGGCAGCAGCCATGCACAGCCATGTGCGTGTGTGTGGCAGCGGTGGAGCGTGCAGTGTGCTGCGGCAGGATGCGGCATTCATTCTCACTTATGCAGTGCGCAGTGGCAGGTCCTCCGGGTTGGCGCCTCAAAAGCTGCTGCACTCGCACTCTCTCCCCGCACCCCGCAGGCGTGCTGGCGGGCAAGCGCGCCACCGCCCACCCCGCCTTCTCCGACAAGCTGTCCAACCAGGTGCGCCTTGAGTTTAATTTCTTTATTGTGACTGATTGATTGTTTGGCACCAAGTTCTGTCTTGGCGCCATTCTCAACGTTCATGTCGCCATGGCCTGGCATGTGTGCACGGCTCGACTCCGCCTGCTCTGGCTCAGTCGGAGTCGGCCATAAGTTGCTCCCCGCCTGCCTCTTCTGTTCCCTCTGCCACAGGAGGCGGTGTCTCAGCGAGTAGTGGTGGACGGCAAGCTGGTGACCAGCAGGTGGGGCGGGGCGGAGGGCGCGCCCAGCCTGGTGCTGGCTGGCCATCAAGCGCCCCAGCGGCACGTGCCCTAAGGCAGTGCGCCTGGCGGCCTGTGGGCCCCACCCACTGCTGCAGCAGCTCCGTGTCCCTCCTCCCACCGGTTTGCACATTGAACCCCCCACCCCGCCCACCCCTGCAGGGGCCCCGGCACCGCCTTTGAGTTTGCGCTGGCCCTGGTCAAGGCGCTGTATGGCGAGGAGAAGATGCGGGAGGTGGCTGGACCCATGGTCATGCGGGACGGCTGGGACGCCGCGCTCTGAGTGCGCGGCGGCTGGCTGCCGCCCTCCGGCAGTGTGATGCTGTGCTGTGCATTGCCGGTTGTGCGACTGTTTTCCTTGAGTTGGAGCTGTAGATCTGTATGCTAGAGTGACACAAGCTGCACAAGCAAGGTCGCAAAAGTTGCACAGGGAGTTTGACGCCTTGTCGATTCCGTCGAGGATGGCCATGCCCTTGGACTTGGCGGTTGGCTGCTGCAGCCATGTCGTCAGCTGGTGGGCAGGAGGCAGAGGCAGCGACGGCAACACATGGGTTGGCAGGCCTATGGGCACGTTCAAGTGGCCATGGCCAATGCGTCACAAACTGTACCCAGCACGCCCGCCATCCTGCGCCGTTTGATCAATTGAGTTGATGGCTCAACCGAGTGTCTGACGATTTGCTCACAAGAAGGGTTGAGTTTGGAATCAAATATATCTGAAAGGGCTGAAACTCCGACTTGGAAAAATGGGAAATGGAAAAACGTTGGCTGGTCAAACCATGCGTTCAAGTGCGCTCTTTCGTGGTCCAGGTGCCCCCTCCTTCTACGTGCTCGCTGCCGCTGCCGCTGCCACCGCCGGCTGCTCGCCCGCCTGTGCAGCATCCCCTTCATCCGAGCTGCTGCTGCTGTCAGACACACCGGCCTGCACCCAGTAGGCACCCAGCTCAGCCGTGTTGATCAGCTGCGCGTAGCGGCCGCCCAGCTCCAGCAGATCAGCGTGGCTGCCCTGCTCCGCCACGCTGCCGTCCACAATGACCGCAATCGAGTCGGCGCGCCGCACCGTGCTCAGCCTGCAAGTGTGCGGGTGGCGGGGGAAGGGAGGACGCGCAAGTGTGTGTGGGCAGCGGGGGAAGGCAGGATCCTCAAGTGAAGACAGAAACGCGTGAGGCAAGCAAGCCGCTGTGCTGCTTCACCCGCGCTCCGCCCTGCCTGCCACCAGGCGTCTGCCCATGCGGAGTGCAACCACGTGCCTGTGCGCGATGATGAGCTTGGTGGCGCCCAGGTGGCGCAGCGTGTCTGAGATGGCGCGCTCGCTGGCCACATCCAGCGCGGACGTCACCTCGTCCAACACCAGGATCTGAGGGTTGAGGCGGCAGGCGGTGTCGGTCAGGGGCCACATCAAGTCGCGCAACCCACCTTTCAGGCACAGGCTGTGAGCTGGCAGTCACAGGGAGTGGTCAGGCGTCACAAGCCACGCCTCAACTGACCTTGGGGTGCAGCAGCAGTGCGCGTGCAATGGCCAGCCGCTGCTTCTGCCCGCCGCTGAGTGCATGGCCGCGCTCCCCCACCTCAGTGTCATACCCCTGCACAGCGCAAGTGGTGGGTTGCTCGGGACAATTGGAAGCTGACAAACCGAGGCACACCTCAATGGACCGTTAGCTCTAACAATGATCAAGCACAGCGCGCATGCGACACAAGCAGGCGGGACCAGCTGCCTCCCCCTGCCTGCTAGCCACCCACCCACCCACCCAGCCCACCTGCGGCAGCTGCTCAACAAACTCGTCGGCGTGTGCGGCCCGCGCGGCCTCCGCAATCTCCTCAAATGAGGCACCCGGCTTGCCGTAGCTGCAAGGGCAGGAGGGAGGGCGTGGGTGGGCCAACAGGCATGCACCGAGTAACAATGTGGGCAGCATCCTGACACCGGGAGCGCTAAAACGCCCGCACACGCTGTGGGCGGTATGCGCGTAACTCATCAGCACGTGATCCATGCCTCTTCTCTGGCCTCCTCACCTGATCTGCTGCCGCACGCTGCCAGACATGAGCATGGGCTGCTGCAGCACGGCGGCCATGCCAGCCGCTGCGGCGCCGCCGCCGGCCCCGCCGTCACTGCTGCCGAGCGGCCGGCCATCAATCAGGATGGTGCCTCGCTGGGGGGTGTAAAGGCCTAGGAGCAGGGCCGCTATGGTTGACTTGCCACCGCCGCTGGGCCCCACCAGCGCCAACGTCTGGCCAGGCTCGATTGTGAGGTTGAGGCCGCGCACCGCCCAGTCCGCGACTCCAGGGTACTTGAACCACACGTCTCGCAGCTCCACTCGCCCGCTGGTGCTGGCCGCCGCGCCAGGTTCCGCTTGTGCCATGTGGCTGCTGCTGCCGCTGCTGCTGCTGCTGCTGCTGCTGCTGCTGCTGCTGGGCACAGCTGCATGTTCTACGGCTGCACCGCTGCTGCTGCTGCTGGGTTGGCTGCTGGTTTGGCTGCTCTCTGCCGCAGCCACAGGTGCGCCGGGCGGCGCCACCAGGTCGGCCACACGCTCCAGTGCGCCCACCGCCTTGCCCAGCTCTCCAAAGCTGGCTGCCACTGCCGACAGGCCCACGGAAATGAACAGGTTGAACACGTTCACTGCAGGCAGTAGGGGAAGTAGGAAGAGTACGAAGGTCAGGCACGGCTGGGTTGCACCCTCCACATCTGACAGTTTGCACTCGGCAGCGCAATCAACGCCGCCCACCCACACAGATAGAGGTCTCTGCCTACCTGCCAGCAGCGCACCCACGGAGATGCGGCCTTGGAGCACCTGCGACGCAGCAAACAGACATGCTGGAAATGGGTGCATCAAGCGTGCGATGCCACCGCGATGCAGCCCTCGCCCCAGCATGAGCAGGACAGCCCACACCGCCAACACGCCCAGCAGAGGCCAGCCAGCCCAGCACTCACCAGCAGTCCGCCCAGGCCCAGCAGCGCCACGGTGCCTACGTTGACTGCCAGCCGCCCCGCTCCCTCCACTATGCCCTGGCAGTAGGGATGGAAGGCAGGGAGGAGCAGCGTGCGGTGGGGTGAGCAGGCGCTGTCGGACTGATGTCCAGGTGGCGGCCCTGCAGCTGGGCTGCGCCGTTCGTACGCCCATCAGCCCACCAACTGCGCGGCCGCTCCAGTCCTGGGTTGTGCAAACTGCATCCCCACTCCGCGACACGACATCACTCTCTGCCACTGCGACACGAAATCACTGCCGCATCGCACCTGGAACACCGCATACTTCTCGGCCATGGAGTAGCCGCTGGCTGACAGGTGCGCAAACGCATCCGCCTCGCGCCGCTCCTGCGCAAACACCTGCACCGTCTGCACCTGCGCCAGCCGCTCCCCCGCAAACTCCAGCGCCTCGGCAGCCACCTGCAGTTCGAGTGAGGCAGGCAGGGCACACGTACAGAGGTGTGAGAGCAGTGGGGCATGTGGCCGAGTGGCTGGCGGCTACTTCGCATGGTGCCAGCTGTGCTGCATCGGTTGCAACGGCACGCTCGAGGGCGCATGCCACCCTGCGCAGTGCTGTCCACCCCACATCCTTCCTCCGCCACGCACCTGCTGGCGGCGGTAGATGATGGCTGAGGAGCGGACAACCACGGAGCGCAGCAGGCGGGACAGGGCCGGCGTGATGGCAAACGACACGAGCGCCAGCAGCGGCTGCTGCAGCCCGATGAACAGCAGCGCGCCCAGCACCTCAAACATGGAGCGAAATCCGCGCTGGCCAATGAAGTCTGGAGGACGCATGGGGTGGGGTGGG
>RRZL01000082.1:724769-742816 GCA_006782975.1 Chlorella sp. Dachan | reverse complement strand
ACCCGTCGGCGGCGGCGCCGCGCCCTCGCTGCTGCTGCCGCCGGTGATGCGGTGGATGGCAGGGCTAGTGGCGGCGTTTGTGATCACCAGCGTCGGTCGCCGGCCCTGTGGGCCGAGCTGCCGCAGGTGGCTGGGCCGGGGCAAGCCGGGCAGGCGGCAGGCGGTGGCTGCTGCCGCCGCCGCTGGCCGCCCAAGCAGGGGGCGGCCCACATGGACGCTAGGACACAGCGCGCTCATCCAATTGGCGTGGTGGCGGCTGCTGTGGCTCCCCTGCGAGCGGCAGGGCTCGGCGTGCGAGGGTGGCGGTCTGGACGCTCCGGCAGCCAGGGGGCCCGGTCGGCTGGTTATTCTGATCAATATGTACCACAGCGACTGGTCTTGCAGGGGGCCAATGGCCGCTTTGGGGCGACATCATGGAGCGACATGTGCTCTTGAGCACTGCACAAGACAAGCCACCAGCAGGCTGAACAGTTCGCACGCGCATCTGTGCAAGTGGGTTGCCGCCAAGCATGGCTCAACTGCGAGCTTGAGGCGCAACACGCCAACAGAAGTCGACAGTTTGTGCGGATGGAGAACCGCGGGCAGGTCCACACGCCCGGGGGGCAGTTCAGAACGCCCCTGAACGGCGGCGGCCGCCGCCCCAGCCCCCTGCTGCTGGCCGCCGGGGCGACGGCAAACCTGGTGCGGCGGGGGAGGGGCGGCGGCGGCACACACACACACACATTTTTGGGAGGCCCCAGTGCATTGCCCTGCCTCTGATCCCTGGGAGCAGGCCCCAGTGCATTGCCCTGCCTCTGATCTCTGGGGGCAGGCCCCAGTGCATGCCAAACAGGCAGGCCCCAGTGCATTGCCCTGCCTCTGAGCCCTGCCCCCTCACTCCTGCCCACCTGCTGTGACCACCCCCCGCAGCCGCTGTACTCGCCCAGCGCCGCCGCCGGCACGCCGCAGCTTTTTACGCAGCGCAAGTCACTCTTCAGCAGCGGCGCCTCGCCGGGCGGCTGCGGAGCAGCGGAGCCAGCCAACGACCGTGTCAAGGTGGGATGGAATGCATCCAGCCGTTGATATCAAGCACTGCACGGAAAACAAGGTCTCCCTCCACATGGAACTGAGCGCGTCCCTCTCTGACCACACCAGGTGGTGGTGCGCATCCGGCCGCCCAGCGAGCGTGAGGCGGGCGAGGCGGCCTGCCTGCAGCACACGGGCGCGGAGACGCTGTGCCTGCTGCAGCAGCCGGAGCCGGTGCACTACACGCTGGACCACGTGGCGGGGGCGTCCAGGTGGGGGAGGGGCTGGGAGGGGACTGAGCCAGCCGGTGTGCATTTTTTTTCCTTCTTGCTTCTGTTCCTTTTTATCTGTCAAAACATGCCCCGACCCCTACTGCCTGCAGCTCGCAGCATGACATGTTCAAGATCGTTGGGCGTCCCATCGTGGAGACCGTGCTCGCGGGCTACAACAGCAGCGTGTTTGTGTACGGCCAGACCGGCAGCGGCAAGGTGAGGGGGGAAGAGGCGTAACCAGTGATGTTCTTGTGGGCAGGCTAGGTGGCATGCAAGCCGCTTGCACTTGCAGCCGGGTGTTTTGCTAACCGTGCCGGTACAAACTCGCCGGCCGCGTGCCCGCCCTACAGACGTACACCATGCTGGGCGAGCTGCCAGAGGCGGGGCAGGCGGATCCGGAGGACCTGCCCGCAGCAGCAGGGCTCATCCCTCGCATCCTGGCGCACCTGTTCAGCCAGATTGCAGGGCTGCAGCAGGAGCAGCGCGTGGGGCGTGAGGTGACCTTCTCGGTCAGCTGCGCCCTGCTGGAGATATACAAGGAGCAGGTGTGGCGGAGGTTGGAGGAGGCTGTGCTGGAGATGAGCGCAGAGGAGGCACGAGGAGACGGGCGGGCAGCGTGTCCCAGCCAAGGTGGACACGTGCCTGTTGCTCAACCCCACTCCACTCCCCCTCCCTGCTCACACCCTGCTGCAGATCACCGACCTGGTGTCGGGCGCCGACAAGATCACGCTGCGGGAGGACCCCCGCGAGGGCGTCTTTGTGGATGGCCTGTCCTGGCACGCGGTGGACAGCGGTGAGGGAGCACATATATGCGCCGGGCTGCTGGGCAGGCAGGCGGCAGCGTGCATCCGCACGGATTGCTGGCAAGGCAGTGAAGGGGCAGGCTTACTGCCGGGCGTCGCCTCTCAGTCCCTGCCTCTGCCCTCGCCCCCGCCTGCAGCTGAGGCTGTGCTGCGCCTGCTGGCGCGTGGCGCCGCCTCTCGCCACACGGCAGCCACCCGGGTGAACGACACCAGCTCGCGGAGCCACATGGTGCGAGGAGGGGGCGGGGGGCCCACGGCCAGGACCATGACATCGCAACTGCTGCGGGCTGCAACCGAAGCTGCTGCCCATGAGGATGGCCCAGCAGGGGCTTCCCTCATGAGTGAGCTGCCCTGGCATGGCTTGCCAGACACCTGACTGAACCCGGATCACGGATCCGTCTGCAGGTGATGCAAGTGAGCGTCGAGTGCCGCATCGTGGAGGAGGGCACGGGCGTGGTCATGCGCCGCTCCCGGCTGAGCCTGGTGGACCTGGCGGGCAGCGAGCGGCAGAAGGCGGCGGAGACGGAGGGGGACCGCCTCAAGGAGGCGCAGGTGGGTGGGCAGGGGCATGCGCTGGAGGGTGGGCAGGGGCATGCGCTGGAGCGGCGGCCAGCCTTGGTGGGCGTGGACGGGCATGGTGTCTCGAATCAGCTGGCTCAGGCAGGGCAGCACCAGCTGGTGCTGGGTAAGAGTTTGTAGAGCTTGCGGTTTCGGTGGGCAGTAACTGGCCTGGGTCCACCCACCTGTGCAGGCAATCAACAAGAGCCTGTTCACGCTGGGCCAGGTGGGGGCATGTGGGGCTTGCTTGAATCAGTCAACAAAGTTGGCAGAGGATGCTCGAACGGCGCTGCTGTGGCAGTAAGCCTCTCCCTGCAAGCTGCGCGCACACGAGAACTGTGAGCTACTTTCGTAATGCTATAGTCCCTCTGCAATAGTCCCGCTACATACTGCTCCCCCACCGCCCAATCAGGTGATTAACAAGCTGACGGAGGGCAGCGGGCACGTGCCGTACCGCGACTCCAAGCTCACCCTGCTGCTGCGGGAGAGCCTTGGTGGCAATAGCAGGACAGGTGGGCTGCTGGGAAGCCGGCGGGGATGCCAACCTGCTAACATTGCCGCCACACCACCCCTCAGCTGTAGTCAGCTGCAGTTGGACACCTCCCCCCCTGAATCCCATCGTGCACCCCCAACTCCTGCAGTCATCATCCCCACGGTGTCCCCCACCGTCTCGTGCTTTTCGGAGACAGTCAACACGCTGCGCTTCTCCCAGCGGGCCAAGCAAATCAAGAACCGGTGCGGGGCGGAGGAAGTGTGAACGGGACACGCGAAGTGTGAACTGGCGCTGGCGGCGGCCCAAACAGCCTAGGGGCTTGAGACAGCACGCGTGCGCTTTCAGCTGACCCCTCCTGCAATGCTTCCTGTCTTGCGCAGAGCGGTGGTGAACGAGGACGTGAGTCAGAGCGCTGTGGACATGGCTGCGGAGCTGCAGGCAAGGGATGCCAGCTGCGGGACTGGCTCATGTCTGAGTGTGCGGGCAGCCAAGGTCCTGGGTCCCTGTTGCGTATTGACCTGGCAAATTTGCTCTTGTACCCTTCACCCCTGCCCTTTTGCAGCGCCTGCGGCAGGAGGTTGTGCTGCTGCGTGCCGCCCAGCAGGCGGGCAGCGGCGGGCCCGAGGTGCAGCAGGGGGCGCTGGCGGTGAATGAGGAGCTGGAGAGCCGGCTGGCGCACCTGCAGGAGCAGCTGTGCCGGCTACGCCAGTGAGCGGGCAGGGAGTGGTGCGGTTCAAGCGGTCAAAGTCAGAGTCTATGCTGTGTGTGCTGCGCTCCCCCTAGCTGGCCTCATGCTTGGGTGCCAACCTCTGTGTCCTTTGTTCCCCACCCTCACAGGGAGCGTGATGCACAGGAAGCGGCAGCCAAAGCTGCGCAGGCGGAGGCGTTGCTGGCCGGAGAGGCGGAGGCGGCTGCTGAGGAGCAGGCGCGCGAGCTGGCAGCTGAGTGTCAGCGCCTTGCGCTGGAGGCCGCCACCCAGCAGTCGGAGAGGGAGCAGCTGCAGGGGGAGGTGCAGGGTTTGGCAGCCTCCGAGGCTGCCGCGCGAGCGGAGCTGCAGGCGGCAGCAGAGGCAGCTGCCAAGCAGGCTGCTGCCCTGTCCAAGGCGCAGCACGAGCTGGAGGTGGCGCAGGCCCAGCTGCATGCTCGCTCCGTGGGCTCCAAGGACCGCGGCCACCGCAGGTGCGCTGGGCGGTGATCTTGGAAAGCTGCCGTGGCTGGGCAAGGGGTGTTTGGTGAGCGTCTGCAGTTTGGGGCGAGCAAGCCGTGGCAGCACCCAGTCAGCCGTACGCTTGCCGGCCCTCACCCTGCAGTTCTGAGGAGATGGCTGGACAGCTGTGCGAGCTGGAGGCCATGGTTTCCACTGTGAACACGCGCCTGGAGCAGCTGATGGCGCTGAACGACAGGCTGGTGGAGGAGAAGGCCCAGCTCAAGACGCAGGTTGGTGGGGCAGCGGATACTGGATTGTGCTTGGACGCTGCTAGGATGCAAGGACCTTTTTGCTTGTTGAGCAATGCCTGCCGCTAGCAGCGCCCAGCCTGCAGCGAGCTCTGCGGCACTGCCTTCTACAGGTGGTGGCTGACGGTTCAGGTGCCCCTCCATCCCTCCCGCCTGCAACACAGATTCGTGACCTGCAGCTGCGCGCCCAGGCAGCCGACAGCAGCAAGGCCCAGGCAGCAGCACTGCGGCAGGAGCGTGCAGAGCTGGCGCAGCAGGCGCAGGCACTGGCGACGCAGGTCGCGGAGCGCGATGGGCAGCTGCAGGCGCTCACCAAAACGAATGGCGAGCTGAGGTGTGTGCAGGGAACTCATGCATTCTCCTTGCACAGAAGTGATGCGTTGGGGGTGTGCAGAGTGGCTTAGTTGCCTGCTGTACACGCGCATCTGCTAGTGCTGCCGAGCCCGTACATGCTGCGCCTCGCCCTCTCAATGCGTGCAGCTGCCAGCTGGCGCAGCTGGCCAGACGGCAGGAGGCGGCGCTGGGGAAGTACAAGGAGGTGGGTGGTAGTGCTGTGCAGGCTTGAGCGGACATCCTGGGGCATGCTTGCATGGGAGTGGCGGGCAACCAGGCTTCTCCGATTAACACCCCACCCCACCCCACCCCACCCCACCCCACCGTGCGCGCAGACCGCACTGCAGCACGAAGCACAGGCCGCCTATGATGCCAAGCGCTACGCCCTGCTGCTGAAGCAGCACCAGGATCTGCTGGCCGGAGGGCGAGCCCAGGCTGCTGATGACCAGACAGCGACCAGCAGGCCCGCCCTGGCGCACCAGCAAGGCCTGGTGCTGTCCCTGAGAGCGGAGGCGCGGGGCGCTGCCACTGAGCTGGAGCAGCTGCGGGTGAGGGGGCTAGCGTGGTGGTTGGGCACACGTGCCACTGATGCACGTGGGCCATTGCTGTGTGGCAGCGCAGAGCATGCTTTCAGCCTCTGTGCAAACATCCACCCATCCCTGATCCTGCTCCTCACCGACGCAGGGCCTGCTGGCCGACCTGGAGCAGAGGATGGAGGGCGAGCAGGAGGAGCGGACGCGGCAGGAGCAGGAGCTGGCTGCGGCCGCCGCCGCCAAGGACGAGCTGGCCGCGCAGGTGCACTGTGGTTGCCTGGCTGGTGTCACAAACCGCATTCACAGGTTACTGCCGAGTGACACAGGTGTTGGGGCAGCTGCCGTGTTGATAGGAAGGCTGCCCTGCTTGGGCCGGCCCTGTCGCGCTTCTCAGTCCACTCATCTCCTCACACCACCGCCGGGCATCCCCCGCCCTTGCAGGCCCAAGAGCTGGCCCAGCAGCTCCAGGCTGCCAAATCGGCTGCGGCGTCTGAGGCAGCAGAGCTGCAGGAGCAGCTGGATGGCAAGTCGGCCAGCCTGGCGGCTGTGGAGGCGGCGGCGGTGGCGCAGCGGCGGCAGCTGGAGGAGCAGCGCAGCATGCTGGCCGCGGCTGAGGACAGGCTGGCGGTCCTGCAGGGCGAGCTCGACACTGTGCAAGGCGAGCTTGCCGCTGCCCGCCATGAGGCCGCCGATGCTCTAGAGGAGGCCAGCGCCTCGCGGTCTGAGGCGGCAGCCAAGGCAGACAGCTGTGAGAACTTGGGCCGGCGAGCCACGGAGCTGATGGCAGAGCTTGCAGCCGCACATGCTGCCGATGAAGCACAGCGCAGCGCCTTGGCAGGTGGGTGCAAGACATGTGGTTGGCGGGCAAGGTGTTGCAGGGGCCATGGAACCCTGTCGCAGCGCGTTCTTGCTTGAGCGCCAACTCCTTCCTGTTTTGCACACCAACTCATGTGCACGTTACACCAGTGCCCATGCCCCTCCTGTCCCATCTGCAGAGCTGGAGGCACGGGCCGAGGAGCTGCACGGCCAGCTGGCCCAGCAGGGCGAGCGGGCCGAGGCGCAGGCGGCCGCCATCGTCGAGCTGCAGTCCAGCTGCGCTGCGCTGGAGGAGGCGGCCGCAGCCCGGGCAGCAGAGGTGCAGAGCCTGTCGCTGCAGCTGGAGGAGGCTGGGGAGGCGCTGGCCGCCGCCAAGCAGCAGGTGCGCTTTGGTCCGGTGGCTGCAATGGTGCGCTGCTTCAGGCTTGAGTGGGCATGTTGCACCGGACAGCTGTTCCCACAAGTCAGTCCACACTACCTCTTGCTTGAACACTCTGCACTCCTGCTCAACGCAGGCTTCGGAGCAGGCAAGCACCGCTGCCGAGCTGCAGACCAGCCTGGATGTGGCCAGTGCCGCGGCAGCTGCCCGGGCTGGCGACGTTGCCGAGCTGCAGGCCGCCGTCGAGCGCCTGCAGCAGGAGGCCAGCCAGCACCAGGCAGCGACAGCAGAGGCCGAGGCTGCGCTGGCCAGCCTGCAGGTGCGCCTGGCTGCGACGGAAGAGGAGGCGGCGCAGGAAAGGGAAGCTCTGCGAGGCGAGCTGCTGCGGGCGGAGCAGCGGCTGGAGGACGCGGAGCAGGGCCTGGCGGTGCGCACGCAGCAGCTGCAGGCCCACGAGACGGCGCTGGCAGAGGCCAAACAGGCGCTGGCAGAGGCGCGGCAGCAGGCGGCGGAGAGCTTGGCAGCCACGGCCCAGCAGGCGCAGGGCATCAAGCAGCTGGAGGCCAAGGTGGCGGCGGCTGAGCGGCGCGCTGAAGAGCGTGCTGCGGCGGCCAAGGCGGGTGTGCTGCGTGCCGAGGGCCTGGAGCAGCGCGTGGCCCAGTTGGACAAGGAGCTGGCGGCTGCCAAGGACAAGGCCAGCTCCTACGACGCGGCAGCGCTGGATTTGGAGACGCAGCTGTCGGCAGCTGAGGCGCGCCTGGCGGGCCTGCAGGCCGACAAGGAGCAGCTGGCCGCGCGTGTGGCGGAGCTGGAGGGCGGCGCAGCGGCGGCGGCGCAGCGGCTGGAGGAGCAGGGCAAGGACCTGGAGGCCAAGGTAGGTTGTTGCGTTGGAAAAAGGGGCGCGGCTTGTAATTAAGGAGGCCTGAGGCACAATGTTGCAGCCCAATCAAAATGCATGCCATGTCACTTTGGTGCCTCGCACAGGACGACCTGTTTCAGTGAAACGTTTGGCGGTTGAGGTCCACAACTGAATCCTGACCTGCATGCCTTGCACCCGCCGCCGCAGGAGTGGCGCATTGAGGACCTGCAAGGCCAGGTCAGCGACCTACGGCAGGAGGCCGTCACGCTGGCTGCCGCCGCCGCCGCGGCCGCCGGCCGTGCCGCGGAGCTGGGCGAGCAGCTCTCGCAGCGGGGCGCTGATCTGGAGGCGGCCACGCTGCGGGCACAGGACCTGGATGCGCAGGTGGGGTGGGGTGTGCCGTGCGATGGCTGCACATCAAGGGCTCGGGAGCAGTGCAGGCTGCTTTCAGCAACCTGGCGCTTTGGAAGGTCACCTCGTGCCTTTTGTCACACAGTGTGTCCCCACTGCCTCGCAGATGGCATCCGTAACGGCGGAGCGGGACGACAAGGAGGCACAGCTGCGCCAGGCGGCAGGGCGCGTGGCGGAGCTGGAGGCGGCGCTGGCCGCTGCCGGCTCTGGCGCAGCCCAGGCAGCAGCGCAGCTGGCATCAGCGCAGCAGGAGGCCGCGTCCAAGGCAGCTGAGCTGGCAGATGTACGGGCTGCCCTGGAAACCGCTCGTTCGGAGGCTTCCATCGCAGCGGCGGCACGGCAGGAGCTGTCTGCCGCCCTGGAAGCAGCAAAGGCTGAGGCGGCTGCGTCGCAGGAGCAGTACCAGGCGGCAGAGCAGCAGCTGTCGGCCACCATTCAGGAGCACAAGGCCACGCTGGAGGTGTTGCAGAAGGAGGTGAGGGCGCGCAGAGGGTTTGCGTGGACTTGCCCCGCCGTCAGCCTTGCATGCATGGTGCTGTGGAGCCAAACGCCGCCCATCACACCCCCGTGCTGCAACTGCAGGTGGCCGCTCTGAAAGAAGAGGCAGACACGTCGCAGAAGCAGAGGTCCCTGCTCGCAGAGGTGGGGCTCGGCCTGTGGCCTGTACTGGTGATCGCCAGGCAAACTGTTGGTCTTCAGCCCTTGCACTGCTGCTCGCTAATGACGCTTTCTAGGCACCTAGCTCCCCCTTCTGCCGTTAACCGCTGTCTCCTCTGTTTCCCGGGGCTACTGCAGAGCCTGGCGCAGGCGACTGCCGATGCAGCTGATCGCCTGGATGCCTTCCAAGCAGAGCGGCGGGAGCGGCAGGAGGAGCTGGACCTGCTGCGTGCCCAGCTGACGCAGCAGCAGGCGCTGGGCGCCTCCACGGAGCGCGAGGCAGCAGCTGCCGCTGCAAAGGCCGCTGGTGAGTGCAGCTGGGTGGGCTGTGCGGGGGTAGCAGGGCGGCTTTTGCAGCCATCGTTGCATGGCCTCGCTACGTGAACAGGCCCACACTGGGACTCCACTGACCAAACATGCTCCTCCTGCCCACCCGCTGATGCAGAGCTGGAGAAGCAGGTGGCAGCGGCCAAGGACCAGGCAGCAGCAGCAGAGCAGGCAGTGCAGGCGGCACAGGCGGACGCTGCAGCGGCGCGGGCTGCCTTGGCTGAGCAGCAGGCCGCTGAGCGCCGCAGCACGGAGCAGCAGGCAGAGCTGCAGGCACAGCTGGAGGGCCTGCGACGGCAGGTGGAGCTCTCTGTTGCAGCGGCTGCAGAGACGGAGGGCGCCCATGCAGCCCTGCGTGCTGAGCACGACAAGCTGCTGGCCGAGCGGCAGCAGCTGCTTGCAGCTGTGCAGCACGGTGCCTGGCTGGAGGGTCAGCTGCAGAGCCTGCAGCGAGAGCACGAGGCTGCAGTGGCGGACGCCGCCTCGGCCCGTGAGGAGGCCCACGCAGCTGCGGCCGCACAGCAGGAGGCGGCAAAGGCCGCCAAAGCTGCACAGGACCAGATCCAGACAGAGGTGGGTGGTTGAATGTTTGCTTAGGAAGAAGTGCCGTGATTGCCTATGGAGCGCCGTGATTGCCTACAGAATACCAACGGGTCAGCAACTGCCTACCAAGTGTTTGGATGTTGTGTGAATGAAAGGTTGCGCACCTGCCCTACCCTCGTCATCACAGCGTGACGCCGTGATGGCCAGCCTGTCGGAGCTCCAGACGGCCTTCCACTCCTTCCAGTCCCGGCATGCTGCCGATGTGCAGCGTCTGCGCGCGGCCAAGGAGGCTGCGGAGCAGGAGGCCGCCACCCTGCGCTCCAAGCTGCAGCGGGCGGAGCGCGAGGTGGAGCAGCTGGGCCGCACCAGCCTGGTGGTGCCCATTCAGCCAGCCGGGCCTGCACCTCAGGCGGCGCGGCGCCACATGGCGGACATGGAGGCGGATGTCGTGCTGCAGCGCTCGGTGGCCAGCATGGGCCGCCACCCTGGCGTGGCAGCGTCAGGCGAGGCGCTGCCGTTGCAGCCGCTGGCAGTGCGCGGCAATGTGGGCTTCTGCCCCGCCCCTTCGCTGTCGCCGGGGAAGCAGCAGCAGGCGGGCGCAGAGCAGGGGGGCTGGGCGCCGGGCTACCTGAGCAAGTTCCCGGTGCGTGGGTCTGCCGGGAACAGTTCGAGTGTTGAGGGGCTGGTTAGGGGGGGGTGGGGAAGGACTGATGAGGGAAGGCACGCACAGCTTTTTGTGGTCAAGTTGTGAGTAGAAGGTGCACTCTGAGACCTGACGGCAGTCCTTTGCACTCTCACATGTTGCAGGATGCTGCACCGCCCAGCCCGGCCAGCAGCACCAAGCGTGCGGGGGGTGGAGGGCGGCACGGCTTCCTGGGGCAGTCGCGCCTGCTGCTCTCCCATGACGAGAACGGCGGCCGCGGGCTCCTGGGCGGCATGCTGCCGCGGTTGCCGAGCGTCAGCATGTATGGGCGCCTGCAGGAGGGCCCTGGAGGCAATTAAAGGTGCACCGGCAGGAAGGGATGCTCCGGCAGGAAGTGACGCTGCCGCGATGGCAGGTTTGATGTAGCGGCTCGATTTGTACATCACACGTATGCTTGATGACGTAGCTCCATTGAGTACGTAGCTCATCACCGATCTGTCCAGCTGATTTGTTAACACGGAACGCTTGGGAGCGGGGCAGTTGAGTGAGGGGGTCACGGCGTGGTTCCACACCATGTGCGGCATGAGCGGCCGCCAGACCTGCGTGCTGCCTTGCCCGCAAGGCTGCGTTTGCTGTGTGTGCTGTGCCTCCCAGTTCGCATCTGCCGTGATGCTGCTTGCCGGCTCTCCAAGGTGTTCGCCGCAGAAACCGAAACTGCCGAGTGACTGCCGGAGGGAGGCTTGCAGCCAGGAGAATGCGCTGGACAACCCGATGGTCAATCGGAAGTGACGACGAGGCGGTGCAGCCAGGGAGGCCGCTGCCGCCGCCGCCGCCGCCGCCGCTTCACCACCTGGGGCTGCTGCTGCCGCAGGCCCATCGGCTGCACAGCCTTGGCGCCGACCCAAGCAGCATCACTGGGGCGGTTCCCATGATTGGCACCAGCAGTGTGGTGCACTTGCCGGCCTCGCACCAGATGCGGCATGGCGGTGCCGTTTTGGGGGCCGCACTGCGTGGCGCCGCCAAGCATGCCCATCAGACTCACTGCCCTCGGCGGCCAGACGCATCCCAGCAGGGCGGGCGCAGCAACAGCATGGCAGGCTGCAGCCAGCCCCAGCCAGCTGTGGTGCAGCAGCGGCAGTGCAGCCCCAGCGCTGGGGGCGGTGAGCGGCCTATACACCGAGCCCCACCTGAGCTGAGCAGGCAGGCGAGCACAGAAGCAGTTTCTGCGCAGTCGCAGCGCCAGGCTGCTTTCCTCCGGTTCAAGCAGCAGCGGGCGCAGCGGGTGGCAGCGGCCACACTGATCCAGGCGCACATCAGGCGAGCCTGCTCTCTGGCCGCTGCTGCCTTGGTCTGCCAGTGGTCCCCTTCTCGCTTGCCTGCTTAAACTCCAACCTGGACTGCTCCTATTTTGCAGAGGCATCTTGGCGCGTCAGGAGCTGCGCTGCCGGCAAGCCGAGGCGCACGTGACGCAGCGGAGGCTGCAGCGCCTGCTGCAGCAGTGGCGGGCTATTGTTGCTGCACGTGGCCGGCTACGGCAGCGTGCAGAGCGGGCCAGCCTGGGGGCAGTCAGGTTGGACTGGCAGTCTCGGCGGCAGCTCCTCTCCGAGCATGGCCCCGGAGGCCTGGCGGCCGCGCACAGCCGCCTACAGCGACTGGGGCGAGCGTGGGCCATCTGGGTGCAGGCAGCCACAAGCCGGTGATGCGACGTGGCAGGGGCGGCTGGCGCGTGTGCCTGGCCACCTCCTTATTTGTAACCTAATGCTCGAAATGCTTCTAACTTTAATTTGGTTCTGGCGTGGTCTGTCTGCCAAGCTTCCAGCCTGGCATTTTGAAGTCCGGTGCAGGGCCGGGAGCCGACGAGGCAGCACAACAACAGCGAACAACCGAGCCGGTTTGCTCAACAGCGCTGTGGCATTGCTTGGGACACAGGAACGAGAGGCTATACCATTCAGAGTGGGTAGTGGGTGCTAGGGAGCTGCAGGCAGGAGCCAGTCACAGATGATGGTCGTCTGCGCCCATGCGAGGCGGCTGAGCTGGGGAGCCCGCTTCATTGTCCACGCTCCGCTGTTCTTTCTGCGATCATTGCTGGGGTTGCACCTGCCGCACCAGCACACCGAGGAGCGTTGTTGGAACGCGCAGCTATGAGTTCACCCGCTCCCAAGCCGCGGGGCCTCGCCCAGCGCGGCGCGTCGTGCCTCGGAATGTGCCTGCGCCTGTTCAGCATCCTGCAGCTCGCCGCGGGCGCCGGCTACATCACTCTAGCTGTGTTTTTGCAGTTTCCGCCCGGCGACCCCCTGACACTGTGAGCGTCCGAGGGGGCGGGCGCCAGCAGCGGAGGGGCAGGCCCGACCGCCGCCTGTGCCGGCGCCGACGCCTCGACAGCTGCCCGCGACAGCTGCCACATAATGCCGACCCCAACTCCCCAACCCCCGCACTCCCCCCCCCATTGCCTTGCCAGGGGCCTGTGGGCCATCGGCTGCCTGGCCATCGTCACCTCCGTGTTTGGCCTGGCCGGCGGCTGCTGCCGCTGGGGCTGCTGCTTGGGCGTCTACCTCGTGCTGTCCGTGCTGGCCACGCTGGCGCAGGCCGCGTTTGTGCTCTACCTGTTCATCGACCCCGCGCACGCGGAGCGCGAGGTGGCCAAGTACCAACGCACACGCAGCGGCACCATCAAGTGAGTGGCAGGGCATGCAGGTGCTGGCCCCCTGGCAGCCGGCGGCTGGTGTGCGGCAAGACTGGCAGGCGGGAGTCGCTGCGTCATCACAGGCGTGTCGGTTGGGCAGTGGCGCGTGCCGCTTGCTGCTCAAGGTGAACATGCCTGGCCTTGTCATCAACACATCCTCACATCCTCTGCACCCCTGCCCCAGGGACAACCTGCACGACATAATCATCTACGGGCGCTGGGGCCTGCTGGGCCTGCTGGCAGCGCAGGTGCTGGCCATTGCTGTGGCGGCGCTGCTGCGCTGCTGCAGCCGCCACCGCCAGTACGAGGAGTTCCAGGAGGTGAGGGATGGCGGCGGCTGGACACATGGGCGGCTAGATTGTTCCTGCCTGCTCCTGCCGACCGCCTTAGCACCAGTGCCTGATCTGCCTGTCCCCCACCCCTCGCTCCTGCCCACAGGAGGAGGAGGCCGAGTACGAGGCTCGGCGTGCAGCGGCAGCCACCCAGCTGGACTCGCTGAAGACCAAGCTCGGGCTGGCCGCGGCGGTGGCCGACAGCCCCACTGCAGCAGCGGCCGGCTCCAAGCGTGTCATCAACATCAACGCGGTGTCCGGCTCGGCAGCGGAGCGCATGCAGCAGCAGGCGGCAGCGGCGGCCAGCATGCGCAGCGCGCTGTTTGAGCGCAGCAGCACGCCCGAGGACGGCAAGCTGGAAGTGGAGATGGAGGCGGGCAAGATCGGGTCCAGGTGCGCCCAGCATGCTGGGGAGGGCACTGGCAGCCAGGCCTGACAGCAGTGCAACGGCATGCTGGGCAGGCACGCTGCTGCAGTTTTGTCTGTCGGCTGTTTTGTGCTGCACACGCAAGCAAACCTGACCGACCGCTCCACTGGCTTGCAGGGTGATGACCGAGGAGGAGCAGCAGTCCACTAGCACGGCGGCCACCGCATGGCGGCAGGGCGGCACGCCCTCGCAGCAGCAGCAGCAGCAGCGCTCCTTCAAGCCGTCGTGGTCCAAGCAGGGCAAGAACGCTTGACGGCACTGAGGGCCGGTTCACAGTGCCAGCGGCACACACCCAATAGCGCGGGCACCTCGCCTCTTTTCTTTTCCCTGTGTCTTTCCACTTTTCAACTCGTTTATTCACTTTGGCTCTCACAGCATTACAGTTTGTGTTCCTGACCCGCCTGCTGGACTGCGTGCAGCAAAATCTGCACCACAATGCCTTCAACACTGCTGTCCAATGCACAGGCTCCCCTTCCCTACTTATTCTTGCCCTAGCCGCACTAAGCTGTGCGAAATGTGCAGCACCAGGTCAGAGTGGCGCTTGCGCCCACGTGGGGTGCGCAAGTGGGTGGCCAGCACTGTCTCAACGGCCAGACAGCGCCGACTTGAGCTCGGCATCGGGCAGCAGCGCGCGCACGCCCGCGTCCGGCGCAGGGATCAGCAGGTAATCGATCATGTGAGCGACAGCCTGCGGCAATGATGGGCACAGTCAGTAGTCAGGCTGCTCAACCTGTTGCGCATGTGTGGCCTTGCTGGCTTCTGCAACCTGAAGGCTCAACCCAAGTTGCCGGCACTGCAACCTATGGGACCGCACAGCACCACCGACCTGGCAGGCTTCCAGATCGCACTGGAGTGGCTCCGCGTCCTCGTCAATGTACGAGTCTGGAGCGGGTGGGATGAAACGAGAGCGACGAAGCGGTTAGCGATCTCTGCCCACCTCAGAGATCCTGCAGCAAACGCCTGCGAACTATTCAAGCTCTCAAAGCTGGAGGCGTTGGGTCAGGCGGTGCCACGCCAGTGTTTCAAGTGGTGCTCACCGATGTGGATGTCCAGGTAGCTGCATCCAGCATACCTGCACAGAGGGGGCAGGGCCAGCAGCAGTGCGCAGTGCTCAGAAAGGCCAGCAGAACCCAGCTGCTGAGCTTGCGGGCTCACGAGCAATGGGAGAGTCCGTGCAACGCATCACTGCAGCCATCTGATGCGGCAAGCCCTCACTTCTCCTCCTGCTCAATGCCGGCAGAGTCGATGCCGATCTCGCCCCCCTGCAGGGTCTTGAAGCGCAGGCCCTGCTTCAGGTCGGCGGCCTGCGGGCGAGATGGAGGGGCGGCTGATGAGGTGGGTGAGTGCACATGCATTTCGGGCGGCTTGCGACAATCCGCTTTGCGACCACACCTGGGCCGTGCCACGGTAACGTCAGGGGTCCCTGGCAGGGTTGCGCACAGCAGGCTGTGCCTGCGCCCTGCACCTCCAACCGCCATGGCCCTCACCTTGAATGTGCGGCCTGGCACGATGTGGTTGGAGAGGATGGCGGCCAGCACCTGGCGGTTCTGCACAGTGGGGTGGAGTGTTGCACGCAGCGCTCCTCAAAATGTGGCTGAGAGCATGGCCCTGCATGCCCATGCCGCGCCGCAAGGTTGAGTGCCGCCCCACAACCTGGCCACTCAGGTTAAGTGCTCCCCACAACCTGGCACAAACTCAGGTCGAGTGCTCCCCACAACCTGTCCACCTCAGCCGGCTCCCACCCACCTGAAGCAGCTGGTCCTTGGATGCGCCGCCATCGCGCAGGGTGCGCTCAAAGGCATCGTTGTTGGGCGCAAACACGGTGGCCACCAGGGCGGGGTCGTCCAGCGTGGCTGCATGGTGTGACGAAGTGGAAAGCACCCTAGATGAGGATCGCAGCGGCCTTGCTCTTTCACGGCAACAGCCCGCTCAGCTCCCCACCGCTGAGCAGCCGCACAGCGTGCCAGTTTGCCACCCGAAGGGAGAGCACGTTCATTTTGGGAGCACAGCAAGCACAGGATCGGCATCAGCACTCGCCCTTGAGCCCCGCGGCCTCCACAGCCTCCTTCAGAGTCGACAGGTCAGGGCTGCTGTTGATGAGCGACCAGACTGTGTTGGGGCAGGAGCTGCCCGCCTGGTGCAGGTGGCGGCCGTGGACGCCTGCGGCAGCTGGCAGAGGCGCCAGCCAAGCGAGTGAGATGGATCGCTCAATGACTACTTGTGAGGGCAGCAGTGGGCAGTGCGCCCAGCCCAGGCCAAGCAGGCGAGCAGGCTCGCCTGAGTGCACCGCGGCGAGCAGCGCCACGCAGATGAGCAGCTTGGCACCCATGGTCACGACCTCTTGCACTGGACGCTGTAAACAGAGAGAAGAGGCGAAGGGCCCAGACCGAGGCCCCATGGCGTGCGCACGCCGGCAGTGCGCACAGCGGGCCCAGCATCCAAGGTTTCTCTCCGCCTCGTCTTCCTCAGGTCAGCCTTACAAAAATGAAACACTACTTTAGGGACATGCAAACGCCCGAATCGGCGTGCAAAGCGATGCATGATGGCTTGCGTGGTCGGTGGAACACAATGAAGATGGGAGCACGGGCAGGGGCCGCGGCAGCGGCCCCGAAAGCAAAAGTCAGCAGTCAGTGCGGGGAAACAAGGGTAGCGCAAACAGGTTAAGAAACATGAGGGGGTGGCGAGGGTACAGCAGTTCTCTAGGTGGCGAAAAAAGGCGGCCGCCGGCGCGGCATTGCGCGCTGGCAGGGCCGGGAGGGGCGCGTTTGTTGGTGGGCGTGTCCATGCATGTGCAGCTTAGGTGTCACTCAGGCAGCATCATCTCAGTGGGGGAGCGGGGTCAGCGGGTGGCCACGCCCTCCTCTTTGCCTCAGGGGGCTGGCAGCTGCTGGGCTGGGCTGGCAAGCACCTTGACAGTTGCGGCCGGCAGCCAGGCGAGGCAAGGCCACGGACGGGCCAAGGTTCCGGCCCCAGGCCCACTGCGGCAGCCGGCTCCCGAGCGGGGCGGGCGCTCAGGGCGCTGAGCTCAGGACGTCTTCTTCAAGTACCGAGTCAGCTGCGCCACTGCCGAGGTGTAGATGAAGTAGCACCAGGGAACCTGCGGGTGCAGAAGTAGAGGCGCACAGGAGGTCGGCGGGCAGGCCCATGGCATGCAGTAGTTGCCCCAGCAGCAGAAGCGGCGTGCACATGCCCATACTCGCAGCGTGCCGCCGGCAGCAGCTGCGGCAGGAGGAAGACATGTGGCAGCAGCGCCCGCAAGGAGACATGGCATCGGCGGCAGACGAGCACTGCCCAGCGCCGCCAGCGCACCCAGGAGGGGATGCCCGAGTGCGGGATCTCAGTGAACAGGGTTGCCTCGGGGTAGTGCCACAGCTGCCCAATGTGCATGAGCATCAGCTGCGGGCAGGGAGGGCGGCGCAGAGAGGCAAAGGGTGAGCGGGAGCACCACACATGGTCGGGTGGGCATGGGCCTCGGGGCGTGCCCATGCAACGTCTCACGCTGCTCACATGTGCAGAACAAGGCCCATGCCGCCAGCACCGGCTCCATCACCTTGCAGCAAACCGATCAACTGAGGCCCCCCGGCCTCACCTCGCTGGCGGGGCAGACCACCGCGCAGAGCAGCGCCAGCGCCAGGCCCTGCTTGGTGCTGTCAAACACCAGGTAGTTGGTGGCGGCGCAGCCGGCCAGCACCAGGGAAATCTGGTCGGCGGGCACGTCGTTGGCGTACAGCGCGCTGGACAGCGCCAGCGAGGCCGCAAGCGCGCTGCAGGGAGGGGGGCGGGGGAGCCAGAATGTTATTCTAGGGCGGCGGCGGCGGGAGTTGAGCGGATGGTTGCAGGAGCAGGCAAACTTGGGAGCAGCGGCTGCCTGGCACTGTGGAAAGCACAGCCGCAGCGAGCTCCGCCCCTGCCTAGCCCAGCGGCGCACCCAAAGGACAGGCACATGGTGCCCAGGTTGCAGCGGCGGTAGGCTGCCTCGGTCGCCTGGTCGCCGCGCTCCAGCAGCCAGTCGTCAGCCTTCATGTACAGGCCGCCCAGCGCGATGTAAAAGGCTGCAGGCAGCACGGGAGACAGGCCGACGGGTGTGCAGGCAGGCATGAGGTGCAAGCAGGCTGGAGTTGTGGAGGGCGGCCAGAGGGCTTTTGAGCCTGCTGGGCAGTGGCTGTCTGGCACATGGTTGCTGCTGCGGCACCGTCCCGGCCCCCCTGCCACCGCAGCGCTTGCCCCGCCGCACCTGCCAGCAGCGGCGGCACGATGGCGGAGGTGTGCAGGCCGCCGTGGATGAGGGACAGCTTGTCGTACACCAGCACTTGGACGCGGGAGTGGATGCCGTCGAGGTAGGTGCCCACCGACGCGCCCGTCAGGCCCAGCGTGGTGACGATGGAGAACAGCTCGCCGGGGGACAAGTCGGGGGTCGCCTCCGACTTGTGAGTCTCCGGCTTGTAGCCGCTGCTGCTGCTGGTGGCTGCGCTGGGGGCGCTCGGCCCGCGGCCGCCGGCCGACGGCAGGCGGGTCGAC
>RRZL01000082.1:697575-714312 GCA_006782975.1 Chlorella sp. Dachan | reverse complement strand
CACCCCCTGCCCTGCACGCCTTGCAGTTTTCGCCTGTACCCACAGCCAGCCCTCGTGTACTGTAATTGCAGACAGTGTGTGCATTGGCACAGCGGCAGTATTTGGGAAGAGCAGGGCGGCAGCGAGGTGGGCAAGGGACACAGGAGCGATTCGGGACAACATGGAAAACAGTTTGGGGCAAAGTGGGGGCTCGATGGGAGAAACCCACTCCGAAAATCGTTGGTGGGGCCACTCATTTTGAAGATGCATACATTCACGGGCGTGCGTCATGCTGGCTTAGCGCCGCTGCTGCTACCGCTGGGGCCGCTCCTCGCCCTCTGCAATGCCCTCCAGAGGGTCGGCCTCCTCCTCTCCCTCCTCGTCCTCCTCCCGGCCGTCCACCGTCATTGTGTGGCTTGTGGTGCGGCTGAGGTGGCGGGATGGTGGCGAGGACGTGCCGTCCTGGCCCGCCCCTCGCTCCTGCTGCTCCCCACCCGGCCTGCCCGCCGCAGCCACAGCCTCTGCCGCCGCCGCCTGCACTGCCTCTGCCTGCTGTGAGAAGCTGCCCTCCTGCTGGCGCAGCCACATGCCGGCGTAGAGGCCGCGGCGCTGCAGCAGCTCGGCATGCGTGCCAGACTCGGCCACAGTGCCGCCTTGCATGACTACGATGGCGTCGGCATTGGATACGGTGGACAGCCTGCAGTTGGCAGGGAAGGAGGGGGACATGGCGGGTGGGCTGGGCAACAAGGGCAGAGCAAGCGGGCTGCCGGGCAGGGGCAGGGCTGTGAGGCAGGTGCCGCGGCATTCCAGCGAGAATGCAAGTGTCTGCCCAGCCTCCCCCACAGCACCCCGCACTTGCTACCGTGCCTGCCTCCCCCCACCTGTGAGCCACAATGATGGTGGTGCACTGCTGCTGCTGCCGAAGCGCTGCCAAAGACTCCTGCATTCGATGCGGGAGCCAGGGAGACTTGAGCATGTGCCGCATTGGGACGGCAGGACCTGGCAAGGAAGTGACTGAATCACTAATAGATGGGCCACGCAGAAGCTGCAACTGTTGCATGTCACTGCCCCACTGCTGGCCGCACCCCGATCATGCGCTCAGTCAGCGAGTCCAGCGCCGAAGTGGCCTCATCCAGCACCAGGATGGAGGGCCGCCGCAGCACTGCACGCAGGCAGGTGGGAGGTGGATGTGGGTGGGGAGGAGCTGGCAAGCAGGAGGGCATGGCAGCTGGCAAGCAACAGGAGGGCACGGAGAGAGCAGGGACCATGCAGCATGATGGCCGCGCAAACATGACTGCAGGCAGCAGCACAGGGACGCGTACACCCAGCCCCTGCTGCTCCCGCCCCTCCGCCTCCACCCCTCCGCCTCCACCAGCCCTTCCCAGCCACCCACCCGCGCGCGCAAAGGCCACCCGCTGCTTCTCGCCGCCGCTGAGCCGCAGGCCGCGCTCGCCCACCACTGTGTCGTAGCCCGCGGGGAAGCGAGTGAGGATGGCGTCATGGATGTGGGCCACCCGAGCCGCCGCCTCCACCTCCTCGTCGCTGGCTGACGGGCGGCTGTACCTGCAGGCAGCGCAGACAGAGGGGAGGGCTGGGCGGGCAAGGCTGGCCAGGCATTCAGCCGGGTCAACAGATGCCAAGCCCAGTACAGCAGCTGCAAGGCGAGCACACACCCCAGACCCGCACCCACCTGGGCGCCCATGCCTGGCGCTAGCCCCCCGCATCCCCCCACAGCCCCCTCAGCCCACCTGATGTTGTACTTGATGGAGTCGTTGAACAGCACGCAGTCCTGGGGCACCACCGCGATGTGCCGGCGCAGCGAGGCCAGCGTGACGCGGCTGATGTCCACGCCATCTATCGACACCCGCCCGCCGGTGGGGTCCCAGAACCTGGGGGAGGGGTGAGGGAGGGAGGGCCGCCTTGAGGTGGACGACAGGGCGCTTGGGCAGTTGACGTGGGGTTACACCTGGGCTGGGTGGCTGGCAAGCAGATGCCCTGTGCAATGCCATGTCACAACCCCGTGTCCGCTCTGCGGCGCACCCACCTGAGCAGCAGGCGTAGTATCGTCGACTTGCCGCTGCCTGCAGGTGCAGAGGGCGTTGCAATGCATCCCGATCGAAATGGCACAGCAATGCATCCGGGTTGACGTGGCACAGAGCATGCAGGCAGGCAGGCGGTGCAATCCGATGCGCAGCTGCAAGCAAGGACTCAGGCCGCACCTGTGGCACCCACAAGCGCCAGTGTGCGCCCGCCAGCCACAGCAAAGCTGACGTTGCGCAGCACCGGCGCCGCGTCGGGAGTGTAGCTGCGGAGCAAGGACAGGAGCGGATTGGTGCCAGGTGGGCATGCAGATGAAGCGCGGTTCGGTGCGTGCTCCGAACAGCATCCGCGACCCCACAGACTAGCCAGCACCAGCCCAGTGACACGCAGGAGCAGGGGGCACAGCATGCACGCCGCACCCAAAGGACACGCGGTCAAACGTGACGTCCCCCTGTGCCACCGCCAGCTGGGCCGCCGCCGGCGCGTCGTGCACGGCGGGGGCGGTATCCAGCAGCTCAAACATCTGCTCCATGTCGATCAGGCCCTTCTGGATCTGTGGGGTGCGTGCAGGCGAGGATGGCAGGTGCAGGCGGTGAAGCAAATGAGGCGGCCTTGGGCGGGCAGCGCAATACAGCTGCCGGCCCCAGTTTGTGAGCAGACCAAGATGTTGCGACCAGTGCAGCACGCACCGACCCCACAGGGCGGCATGTACCGAGGCCCCACATGTCCCACCACCCAGGCTTGCCTGGCGGTAGTAGCTGCTGAAGTAGGTGAGGGGGGCCATGAGCTGGGTCATCAGGGAGAGGAAGAGCACCACGTCGCCCACGCTGAGCTCACCCGCCACCACGCCCCGCACGCACACCACCAGGCCTGCAGACCCATGGGTCAGGCGGGGACNCACTATGGCAGAAGGGGAGCCAGCATGGTGGCAGACAAGCATGCCATGGCACACCCGCAGCACAGCACAGCTTTACCACCCGACCCCATTGCAAGCCCCAGCCCACGCACCCAGTGCCAGGCCCACAAACACGAGCGCCGACTGAGCAATGTTGAGGAGCGAGATGCAGGCCAGCTGCAGGTACTCGTGCCCCTGGAAAGCTGCACGGGGAGCCAGCAACAGCGGAGCAGTCGCCTGCAACGTGCCACCTGCGCACCCATTCGCCAGCATGGAGGAGCGAGGTACCGCAAGCAGCAGGCTGCAGGCCAGCACCCAGCACCCAGCACCCAGCACCCAGCATCCAACAACAGCAGCAATCCATCCAGCCCCGCGCTCACCATCGATGGCGGCGCCAAAGGCGCCCAGCTCCAGCTTCTCCGCGCCAAACAGCTTGACGGTTTCGTAGTTGAGCAGCATGTCGGTGGCCTTGCCCTCCTTCTCAGTGTCCTGCGGGACAGGGGCACAGCGGGGCAGCAGGAGGGGCGTCACGAAACCGGCGCTTTGCAGCGACGAGTTCGTGCCATTTGAAATGCGCAACACAAACCCATGTGCCTGCTCCCATGCCACCCCCCCCGAAGGGACGGATGCGCACCAGCTTGTTCATCTGCTTCCGCACTTTGCCACGATACTCGGTGATCACAAACGTGATGGGGATGTAGGTCACCACTGCAACCACAGGCGGGGCAGGATCACGGCAAAGCAGCCGCCGTCAGCAAGCGCTGCAGCACACAGCAGGCGGGCCATCACATGTGTGCCTTGCATGCCGTGCTCCTCCCAGCCGCGGCCCTCCCTCCTCGCCGCACCTGTGCAGCCCACCACAATGGCGGTCCAGGGCTGGAGCTTGAGCGCCATGTAGGTGCAGGCCACCAGCACATCCACCAGCTGCGGCAGCAGGCTGAACAGCACCACCTGCAAGACGAGTCCAAGACAGCGGAGGCAGCGCTGTTGTGAGGCGCGATGTCCGAGCACTCATGAGCGCCCCTTGGAATGCACTCATGAGCGCCCATGGAATGCACTCATGAGCGCCCCTTGGAATGCACTCATGAGCGCCCCATGGAATGCACTCATGAGCGCCCCTTGGAATGCACTCATGAGCGCCCCATGGAATGCACTCATGAGCGCCCCTTGGCAGCCAGCCACACACACCCCGCGCCTTGCCTGCATCACGTCCTGGATGCTGCTGGTGCCGCGGTCCAGGATGCGCATCACCTTGCCTGCGGGAGGGGGCAAAGGGCAGGCCGGGCATTCCTCAGTGGCTCAGTGTCGAGGGTCTCTAATGCGGGGCGCCAGTGCTCACCTGCCCAAAGGCGGCGGTGACACCCATGTGTCTGCATAGATTGAACAAACTTGTAACGCTGCACTCCCGCCCCACATTCACGCCAGCTTGAGCGCCCGCCCACCCGTGTTGCGCTTGAGGTGGAACGAGTGGTCCAGGCGCAGCAGGTGCTCAAACACGTCCAGGCTGACGCGGCGGCAGGCGCGCTGCAAGATGGTGAGGCAGCGGTGTGGGGGTTGGGCTGGGCGGCTCCCCATGGCCAGAAGGTGGCTGCCATGTGCACAGCGGCTGGGCACCCTCAGCAGGGCACCGCAGAGCAGGGCGGCCCAGCAGAAACGCAGCGCTGCTTGCCTGCTGCAGAGGGATCCACAGGAGGTCCCGCAGGTTGCCCAGGAAGCCAATGCCGCCCTTGCCGCTGGTGCCCTGCAGGCGGGGGCGTTGCCAGCGAGTGCGAAGTGAGTAATCGCCCCCCTGGCCTCTCAGCAGCCTGCCAGGCCAGGACAGCACGGGCCCAAAGTACAGCAGCTCTGCTCCCATGCCAGCAGAACACTCTCCAATCGCCGCCCGCCCCTGCTTGCCTGCAGGAACACCAGCGCCAGGTACACGGCCACCCAGGGCAGGAACACGTCGCGGGACGTGGGCTGGGCAGCCCGCAGGAACGCGGCGCACAGCGCAGCTCTGCCGCCGCCATTTGCCGCCGCCGCTGCTGCCGCTGCCGCACTCGTGTCCGCTAGCCGGTCGATGACCTTCTTGTACGCAATGGGCAGGGCGATGTTGACGACGCGCCCCACGATCAGCAGGCCAAAGCAGGCCAGCAGCCTGCAAGGGGCGACGCATGCGCTCAGTGAAGCAGGCAAGAGCAGGTGGGCACAGTGGTTCTGTGCAGCAGGCGGCTGAACAAGTATTGTGCGGGTTTGGTCGGCAGCAGACTGCGCCACGTGCACCAGGCATGCATCCGCACCAGCTGCACAGCAGCAGCCCACCACCCAGGGCCCCCGCCTCACCTGACTTTCAGGTCCAGCCTGTCAGGCACAAGGTAGCGCAGCGTCCCATTTATTAGGCGCAGCCGCGCGCTGCCCCGCCTCTTGCGCCGCTTGCGCCCCGCCTCTGCGCCCAGCAGCGGCTCTGCTGCCTCGTCGTCCGCTGCCCCGGCACCCAGCCCGGCAGCCGCAGCCAGCATGCAGCAGGTGGCGGCTGTGAGCGCCAGGACGTTGAGCGCCGCAAGGCCCAGGCCTACTACTTGTAGCTGCTGGCAGCCGGTGGGGCCGCCCTGGTGCTCGGCGGTGCGGCGGCATGCCTGGGCTGCCTCCACCAGTGCCCCCACATCCAGGGCTAGGAAGCAGGCGGTGGGGGCGGCGGGCAGCCAGAGCCGCTGGTTGGACTGCCAGGTGCCCAGCAGCACCTGCAGGTGGGAGGTGGAGAGCAGCATGCATGAAGGCGGCGCGGCAGCAAGCAGACAGGTTGCGTCCCTGAGGCAGCAAACGCAAGCAGCGGCACCCACCACCGCGAAGCGCACCAGCAGGAGGGAGGCAAGGAGGCAGCTGAGGCCATCAGGCAGGCCATCTCCCGTCTGAGCTCCTGCTGCCAGCGCTGTGCTGAGCAGCAGGCGCCCCAGGTGCCCCGCTAGGGCAGCGACAATCCATGCCACTGCCGCCGTGCGCCAGCGCTGCCCCGGCTGCGCTTGGGGCCGGCTGGTGCCGCTGCCGTCACCGCTTGCGCCCGGCTTGGCGCGCCCGCTCCACAGCCGAGCTGCTGCCCATGCTCCGCAGGTGATGTTTACGAGCAGCAGCAGCACCGCCTGGGCTGAAAACTGCATGCGCCGCAGTGCGTGCCGTCGAGGGGCAGCTGGCGGCGGAAGCGGCGGCGGGGTTTTGGCAGTAGGGATGAGGGCGCCCCGCCCGCCGCGCTGTCAGAGCTTTGTGAGAGGCGTGCACACCAGGGTGGCGTGCCGCGCGCGCTGCCGGCACACACAAACGCCGCCAGCGAAAGGAACGCAGGGTGGAGGGGCGATGGCGAGCAAGTGGCGCAGTTTAAGTGTCGCCAGAGTTGATGGAGTGTAGGTGCAGGAGCAGAGGGGCAAGCCAAGTGCAGGGCTGGCCGCATGACTCCCATGTCCACTGTCGGGCCCCGGGCCGCCCAGACGTAGCTGTGATGTTCTTGTCAGGCAAGAAGCAATATTCGATTCGGCACGCTTCAGCAAAACTGTAGCTGTGCGCTGAGAACCACAAAGCCTCCGCGAGCACGGAGCTCCTGGCGCGTTTTCGTGTGCTCCCACAGGTGCAAAGGCAGAGGTGGAGGCGCTTCAGCTGACTGTACTGCGCAGGGGCTGCCCGCCTCCTGCCGCCGCCACCGTCGCCACCGCCGCTGAGAGCTGTGACGACCCCCGCAGTGCAGGCGCTTGTCGGCGGAATGGAGGGGGAGCCCACGACCTCGGTGTACCTCGGCAACCTGGCGCCTTCAGTCACGAGGCGGCACCTGTACGAGATTGGCATCCAGGTGCGTGGAGCGCAGGCGCTCCGGCGAGGAGGGAGGGCACCAGCCAAGCGTCAAACCCCGTCTTGCGTTGGTTGCCGCCAAATGGGGGCATGCCTCTGTTCCCATCGTTCGCAGGCAGGCCCGGTCGTGTCGGTGTCGCTGCCCCAGGACACTACAGTGAACAAGGGCGCCGTCAACAAGGTGCGCCGGCAAGTGCTGCATTTGCTGTAACGCTGCAAGACTGCTGTAGACTACGAATCGCTGCAGCTTGCAACAACAATTCCACTTCGCTATCGCGCAGGGCTTTGGGTTTGTCGAGTACCAGGATGTGGAGGATGCCAAGTACGCCGTAGCGCTGTTAAGCGGCAACCTGCGCCTGTTTGGCAGGGATGTCCGCGTGCAGTTTGGCGGGCAGCCCAAGCGCAGCGGCAGCGGCGTGGGGCTTGGCACCCAGCAGCAGCAGCAGGGCAGGAGCGGCGGCACGCCTCAGGGAGGCGCAGACGAGCGGCGACAGCAGTCGGCTGCTGGCAGTGACTTGGGGCGGCAGGCGCAACACGTGCAGCCGCTGCCGCCGCAGCAGCAGCAGTACCCGCCGCAGCAGCACCCACCGCAACCCATCCACCAGCAGGCGCAGTTGCAGCATGGGTATGTGCAGCCGCAGCCCCCCATGCCGCAGTCCTTCACCTTTGCCGGAATGATGCAGGCCGCGCAGCAGCATTACATGCTCCAGCAGCAGCTCCACTTGCAGCAGCAGGCGGCAGCGTATGGCACGACGCCTTCGCCCGTGCAGCAGGCGCAGCAGCAGCAGCAGGCGCAGCAGCAGTATGGGAGCTTGCCTTATCAGGCCAGTAGTCAGTCGCAGCAGTACGACAGCTCCGCATATGGGCAGCACCAGCCTCCGCAGCCCGCACAACCATACTGGTGAACACCGCTGGCCACCTTGCTTGATGACAGCCAGCTGTAACATCACAGTGCATATTTGCTAAGCATGCGTGTGACAACTTGGGGCACAGCAGGTGCCGTGGCTTTGCTGCGGCAGCGCCAGCTGCTTGCCCGGGCTTTTTCATGGCGGCAGCGGCGCAAGCGTGGGCAGGCACTGCTCGCTGCTGTGGTATGCCACAATGTTGGGGTGCGTCATCACTGCATCGTACAGCTCCAGCAGGTTGGGCAGCTGCGCGAGTAGGGCGGTGTGTGTGGAGGGCTCGGGGTGCCGGATGAGGCAGTGTGGCAGCATGCGTCTGTTGTATCCCTGCAGATGCTGCTACCACAGCATCGATGGACGAGGCTGGCCCCTCCAAACTTCATCACTCAGCCCAGGTCTCCATGCGTGCCTGGGTCTCCAGGCGCTGTCGGGGGAACAGATGCAGGTGCATCTCCACGACCACGGCCACCAGGATGTCTGCGGGTCAGGCAACAGAAAGGCGGGGACTCAACAGTGGCGGTTGCACCACCTTGTGGCCTGCCTGCTTTCTCGCAGTACCTGAAGAGCAGCAGCGCAACTCAGCTGCGCCAATCATTTCGTCAAGGCACCATGCCGCCCACACCTGCCACCGTCATGCCGCTCTCCACAAACCAGCCGCTGCTGCTGTCGCTGAGCAGGTGGGACAGGAAGTATGCATGGGCGCCCCTGGCGATGGTGGCGCGCGCCGAGTGGGGCAGCCAGTGCCGGCTGAAGTAGTTTTCCAAGGCAGCGGGGCCGTCCTAGAGGCAGGCGGTTGGGCAAAAGGGGAAGAGGCTCCTGGCAGTGCGCTTGACGGCTGGGGCAGCGCAGGGGATGTGCGCACCATGGCCCCTCAAGCGTGGCGGCCAGCACTACAGCCCTGGCAGAGCGCAATGCAACCTGACTCGGCAATCTAGGCCCGCTTGCCTTGTTTGCGACCGCGCCGAGGAAAAACTGCTGGCCCAGGTCGTTTGCGCCCTCAATCACCTGCGGTTCAGCCTTGTGTCACGATTAGCATGCTGTGCTGCTGTGCTGCACCCGGCTTCCACAGTGTGCAGGGTTCCATGGCAGGGCAAGCAGAGCAAGGGGCTTGCCTCGTCCACCCGCGCCCGCTCCGCCGTGCTCTGGCCGTACAGGTTGTGCTTGCGCGCAATGTGGCGCAGGATCTGCCGAGGTGGAGGCAGGCATGTCAGGCATGTGCATTGCTCTGGCCAGGGTTGCAGGTCCTGCCAACCCGCAACGCTCAGCACGGGCAGTGCCATGCAGTTGGGTCATGCCCGCACCGCGTTGCTCTGGCACATGTCCACCTCGTCATCAATGAACCTGCGGGGACCAGCAGCTCCTTGTTGGCATGATGTGCTGCCCAGCTCACTGCTGTGGCAGCCAGCGCCCAGCCAGCGTCACAACCGGCGGGGCTCTCGCATGCATGTCTCTGCAGCTCACCGTGGCACCTGCGCAAAGTGGAAGCCCTGCAGGTCCGACTTGAGCTGCTCGGAGTCCACCACTTCAAACTCAAACTCCACTCCAGCAGCGGCGAGGGCCATGCGCAGCGGCTCGGCGCGCCCTGCAGGGATTGGAGGCGGCAGTGCGGCGGTCGGGATGGCGGCGGCGGCAGCTGCTGCAGAGTCGGCCTCGAGGCTACTGGCCCTCCTGGGTTGGCTCAGCCAAGCCGTTGGCGGGTTGCTGCTGCATCCAATGCGGGCTGAAGCCTTGGCCCGCCGAAACGTGCCGGACCAAGCGCTCGCCACCTGCCTCTGAACTCAAAGTAGATGATCTTTGGACGAGAAGCCATGCAGGACGCTACCTCTAAGAGCAAAGGGTTGAATGGCGCCCCCCGCCGTCCCAAGAAGCTTTGCCAGCTGCAATGCCAGCCGCATCTCCTGCAATTCCTGATGAGATTCTTGTTTCTTAAGATGTTGCAACATGTTGCATTGCAGCCATCATGATGATATGACGAGGTAGGCCAGAGCAAGGCATGAATCTAACTGTTCAATTGCAGCGCTCTGCCGGCCCAGCAGTGCTGCCCGCCTGCAATCCCGCGGCAACTGCCGCGCTGCTGCCGCCATGCCTCTCAGTCCTCGTCGCTGTCCTCCTCGCTGCTCTCCTCCTCCTCGTCCTCCGACACATAGTCGTACTCCTGGAGGTTGAGCTCGTTGAGGAAGAGGCCCGCCAGGCGGGGAGCCGCTGGTGCCGCCGCTGCCTCTGGGGACACCTCCCGCTGCGCCACTGCCGGGACTGCCACCGGCTGCTGCTGCTGCACGGCGGCGGCAGACGGCGCTGCTGCTGCTGCTGCTGCTGGCACTGCTGCCGCCGCTGCTGCTGCTGCCGGGGCGCCCAGGGTGATGGGGTCTCCGGGCTTCCACCCCGGCGGCATGCTGGCCAGCAGCTGCTTCACATCCAGCCCATGCTGCGCTGCAAGCGCCGCAATGTCGCCAGCCGCAGGTGGCGGCGCTGCAGCAGCGGGTGCTGCGGGTGCTGCAGCTGGGGCTGCCGCGCCGGCTGCTGCCGCCAGCCGCTGCGCCTGCTTGGCCTGCTCCCGCTCCTCCCACTCGCCTGCGCAGCAGGGTGGGGGTCGTAGGATTCATGGGGACAGTGCACGCACGGTGCAGCAATGCCATGCCACTGATACCATGCTGCTGCCATGCATGGAACCGAGCAGCCCACCCTGCCGACCAGCGCCTTGGCTGCCAACCCCCGCCCTCACGGCACTCACGGGCAAAGGCGTGCAGCTGCGAGGCTCGCATCTCCGCCTCCTGCGGCGCCGGCGGCTTGAAGAAATACAGCGGCTGGCCCGGCTGGTAGCCCAGCGGAGCAGCAGACGAGTAGCTGAGGCGGTGGGCGTAGGACAGCAGGGAGCGGACTGCCGCCTCGTCGCCTGGAGCGGGCGGGCGGTAGCCAGGGGGTGGTGTCAGCCGGTCCACGGCCGCCTGCAGCGCCACAACGGCTGCCTGCAAGGACGGGCGGGATAGCACAGGGGTACGGGGATCAGTCTGGGCAGTGCAAGAGCACACAAACCATGGGTGGCGGCAGTGGCGGTCTTGAGGCGGCAGCGGCGGCGGCCCTCCACGGCTCCGGGGAGGCTGTACCTGCAGCCTGGCCTGTGCATCTTCGATCGCCTTGAACGCCGGTTCGCTGACGCCGTTCAGCTTGGCCTGCAGCCGTCCCAGCTGCTCAAGCAGGTCGTCAAGCCCCTCGGCGTCGCCCGCTCCTTGCGTCACCAGCGCCGTGAGCTTGCGCAACACATGTGCAAGTTGGCTGGAGTCGTCTGGGGGCGCACCGCCCTCTCCCAGCCGCTGCCGCTTGCTCTCCATTCTCGCCCCGTCTGCTGCAGTGACTGGAGGGAGGGTGCCGGCTATCGGTACAATAAAAAGCGATTGAAGATTACGCTGCAGCGCGATCAGCTTGAATGGAAGGCCTGGCGCCACTGCCGCCCCCTGAGCGCCGCCACCGCCCGACGTGCGCAGCGGGCTGGGCGATCTTTACATGCAGGGCCAGGGCTAGTCAGGACCATGTTAGGGCAACGTCATGTGTTAAGGCAGCTCAGGAGCGGTGCGAGGAGGTCTGCGGCGAGGGCGGCGGGCCGCTCCATGCCGAGCTGCTGCCGCCGATGCCAGCCCGCACCGCTCCGCTGCCGCGGCCACCGGGTCCCTCCCCCGCTGGGGACTCTGACTCCGGCAGGCACAGCTCGCGTGGCAGCGGCATCCAGCCGGAGCGGAAGCGGGCGCAGTCGGGGTCGTGGCACTTCTGGGCGTAGGCTCCCCGGTGGAAGTCGGCCACAAAGAACACGTGGTTGGAGGCGTGGGGGCGCCCCATGTTCTCGCAGTAATGGCTGCCCGGCCCAACCATGGAGTAGGCCACGGTTGCTCCCGAGCCACAAAAAGCCAGCGTGCGGGCGCGGGCAGGGGCGCCGCCGGCGCGGTGGGTTGCGGCCCGCTCGATGAAGGGCAGCGCCGCCTCGGCCAGGCGCTTCAGCTCTGCGGGTCAGGGGGCGGGTCAGGACAAGAGCGCCGCTCAGGGCAACAGGGCAGCCAAGCGCAATGAGCAGCAGTCATGCAGCATGTGTTGGAAGGGATGCAGCAGGCAGCTGCCACACAACAGCCACGGGCTGAGCAGAGCAAGCAGAGCAGGCAACCACAGCAGGCGACATGGGCAGCATGGTCCCACCTCTAACCCAGCCCTCGGCCCCGTACTAACTTCACCCTGCCCACCTGCCAGCTGGTCGGGCGGCAGGGTCGCATCTGCTGGGTCGTGCTTCCAAGCCACCCGCAGGCCACCTGCCGGCAGCACCGCGGCTGCCGCCACCGGGCCGCGCCCGCCGCCGCCGCCTATGGGCAGCGGGTCTGGCATTTGCAGCAGGCGGGCGCTGGGGCTGACGTTGCACACCAGTGTGTCCAGGAACACGTGGGCATTGGAGGTGCCAGAGCCGGGGGCAGTGGCAAACCGAGACGTGGGTCGCAGCACTGCCGCCTTGCCGCCTTTGCAGCAGAACGACATGCGCCAGTGGCGGTTCCTGGGCGGGTGTGGGGGGTTGGGGCCGACATCAGCGCCACTGCAAGCAAATGTGTGCCTGGCTTTAGGCGGAAACCAACCATCAATACGCTGCCTTGCACGGTGGCTCCCAAGAGCCTCAGGCTGCCGCAACAGCAGATGGCTGCAAAACCCCAGCACTCCAGCTAATGAGACACTCTGCCTGTCACAATCCACCAGCCAGGGTCGCTCACTTTGAGTAGACCGCCATGTCGACCAGTGGCCCCAGCTGTGGCTGCCCGCCCGCCTCTCCTCGCACCACCTGCAGCTCGGTGCCGCTGGCCGCCAGCACCTGCGTGTCGGGTGCGTGGAGGAGGGCCAGGGATGGACGGGTGGACAGGGGGAGCATGCATGGCTGGCTCAGGGCAGGTGATGCCCAGGAGCACCCCCACAGTGCTCAGGCACTTTCAAGCTGCCCTCGGGCCAACTCCTCCCTTGCGCCTGCCGTGCCGCTCACCTGGCCCACAAACTTGCCCATGGCGTGGTTGTTGGCAAAGGCGTGCCCCGGCAGGCGCACGGTGAGGTGGCGTGAGAACTTGGCGGGGGTGGACGAGTCCAGCTCGTACACGCAGCGGCGGTCCAGGCCCAGCCCAAAGTGCCGCCTGCGCAAGGAGTGGTCAGAGGAGGGCAGCAGGGAGGTGCACATTATGAGGACTGAGATGCAGGATGATGTGCACAGCGTGAGGACTAAGAACCTCATCAGGTGGGGAGCTGGAGCAGGGCTGTGCTGAGCTGGGCCTGAGCTGGTGGCAGCATCCGCGGAAGCTGTGACATGAGAAGCACAGCCGCAGCCCTACTGCTGGGCAGGGTGAGCACTCACCGCAGCTGCGCGGCCACGTGGCCCAGCAGGCAGTCCACCAGGGCATCGCCATCCAACTGCAGCCCAAGTGGGAGGCAAGAACAGGCAGTGGGGTGGGTACATAGGGATGGGTGGCATGTGTGTCAAGCAACTGCGATTCTGAAAGGGGTGCAAGTTGCGCCTGCTGCTGTACTGGCCATAGGAAGCGGGAGCCACAGAAAGAATTCTGGACATTCCAACTGGGCACAGACACATTCCTGCAACCCAAACTCTGCCCAACCACAGCCCCCCTCCCTGCCTCGTCTCACCTGTGGGTTGAGCGGTGCGGGGTACTCCAGGTCAAAGTACAGGTGAGCGGGGCGGCCCTCCCGGATGACCTCGTACCTGCGAAGAGCAAGCAACATTAGTCACAAGAAGGTATGCGGGTTAGTCTGCAGACAGGTTGGGGTGCGGGGCTAGCGTTTGGGGCAGCGAGCACGGGTTGACAGCAGCACAGCAAGCAAGTACGCAGCCCACACACCAGTGGCGGTCCTCGGTGCGCGTGCGGCGGAACGCCTGCCACACAGCGGGGTAGCTGGCGGCGGTGAAGGTACGGTAGTACGCCCCATTCCTGTCAGGAGACAAGGGGGTGAAGCATGTGAAGCAACAAGGATGGCATGGATGTAGGAGCTCAGGGGCCGCAGGGCAGCATCGTGCTCAGCCCATTGTTCGTGCAGTTGTGACAGCTTGCAGGTTCTACAGGCTCACCTGCCACGCCGCTCCACACAGAACGCCCGCACCGCCTCCAGGTGCTGGTCCTGGTGGCCCGCCGCCCCTGCTGCTGCTGCACCACCTGCTGCCAGCGGGTGCTGGACAGAGCGGTCATTGCTGCCAGCAGGAGCCGGTGCAGCTGGCTGCCCAGGGCGCTGCTGGGGCTGCTGCGGGCTGGCGGGGCTGGCGGCCCCCAATTGCTGCTGCTGCTGCTGCTGGGCTGCCGCCGCCGCCTCCCGAAGCTCCCGCAGCCGAGTCTCGTACTGACGCGCCGCCCGGCTGGCCGCCTCCTGCTGCTGCTGCCGCCGAGCCTCCTCTGCCTCTGCCTCCTCCCGCTGCCGCTTCAGTAGCGGCTCCAGAGGCGCCATGTTGTAGCCTGAGGAGTCGGGCGGCGGCAGCGCGCCCTGCCGAAAGCGACTCAAAAAGTCGCCGGCGGGCTGGCCTGCTGCGGCAGCTGCGGCAGAATCGGCCTCCTGCCCGTCACTGGGACGCCCTGGGCCGCCGCCACTGCCGCTGCCTCTACCGCCACTGCTGCTGCTGGCGGCAGCAGCCTGCTGCGCTACAGCTGCCAGCGCGCTGCCGCTCACCGGCAGGAGCTCTTCAGCAGGCACCTGGGATGCTACCACTGTGGGCTGCGGCAGCAGCGGCATCCAGCGGCTGTTGTGCCGATCTACCGCTTCAAAAGCCTCCCGCTGCGTGGCAAAGCTCTCACGCACATCTGCCAGCTGGGGAGGGACGCAGCAAGCAGTGTGCACTTGCGCATCCTCCTGAGCCTCCTGCTGCCGCCGACGCTGCAGCGAGTCTGGGCTCAGAGGCGGCACACCTCCGCCGCTGATGCTTGGCTGCTGCTGCTGCGCCAACTGCTGCGCCGGCCGTGGCATGCCTGCCGCCTGCTGCATGGCTGCCGCATGCCACTGCTGTGGCGGTGGGGACGCATGCTGTGCCCAGGGTGGCATTTGCCAGCCAGGCATGCCGCTGGGCCCCTGCTGCTGCTGCTGCTGCCGCTGCCGCTGTGGTGGTGCAGCCGCTCGCACAGCTACCCACTGGTTCATACCCACACCTTGCTGTGGGTACTGCTGCCGCCAATCATGGTCAGCTAAGACAGGTGGCTGGCCCCCTGGCCTTCTTGGCACTTGCTCCTGCGGCGACTCGCCCGGCTGCTGCTGCTGCTGCTGCTGCTGCTGCTGCTGCTGCTGCTGCGCCGCAGCCGTTGCCTCCAGCGCCCAGTGCTGCCGTTCCTCCTCAGCCTGCTGCTGCCGCCGCTGCTGCTCGTCCTTGTCCTCGGGCTGGCTCCAGGGGTCAACCACCTCAGATGCCTCCTGAGAGGTGAGGCTGTACACCAGGTGTGCCCCAGCTCGCTGGCTGCCGTCGGGTTGGCTGCCTCTCGGCTGGCTGCCGCCCGGCTGGCTGCCTCGTTGCTGGCTGGCTGCAGCTGTGACCATGCTGCCTGCTCCGCGGGGGCTGGTCCACAGCTGCAGCGATGGCGCCTGGGGCTGCGACTGCGGCGCCTCTGCCTCCTGTGAGCTCCACGCATCTGCGCCTGACGCGGCCATCTCCGAGAGTATGGCTATCTCCTCCCGCCGCTCTTGGCTGCTACGGAAAGGCGAGGGCGGCGCTCCAGCTGCCGGTGCTGCCGCCGCTGCTGCGACCGCGATGGGCGGCCCCGCTGTTGCTGCTCTTTCAAACCCAGCTGCCTCTGCAGGCTGCTGCGGTGAAAAGCTGGCCGACACCGGTATAAGCGCCGGCACTAACTTGGCCCCCTCCTGGCTGCAGACGCCGGGCGAGACGGGGATGCACCAGTCCTCCTCGTCGCTGTCTGGAGCCAGCAGCGGCACAGGGCTAGCTGCCGACTGCTGCTGCTGCTGCTGCTGCTGCTGCTGCTGCTGCTGCTGCTGCTGCCAGCGCCAGAGCGAGGTGACCAGCTGGCTGGCCGGTGGCGTGCCTGCTGGCGCCGGAAGCCCTCGCTGCTCTACCGCGGATGCTGAGCTCTGACGCTGTGACTCTGGGCGCGGGCTGAGCTGCGGGCTGCTAGGTGCACTGTCCAGACGCAGCCGCCCAAACTGGAGCAGCTGGGACGGCGACCCAGCGGGGCTGCTCAGCTGGGTGAGCAGGGCCGGCGGGCTGACCGGCTGCCTCGGTGAGTTGCCGGTGGATGCTACAGCGCCTGTGGAGAGCAGGCAAGTTGAAAAGGGGGTTTGAGCGGCAGGGGCAGCAATAGGCAGGCCAGGGGGCACCAGAGGGGGGGCGGGCTGCTGGCAGCATCGCTCACACCCGCACCTGTGCGCCAGGCCGCCTGGCTGCTGTGCCGAGGTGCCCCTGCTGCTGCAGCAGCGGACCGTGGCGCCCGTGCCTTGCTGAGGCCTACGGGCGAGGGCGGCTGGCTCCTGCTATTGCTCTTTTCGCCGCCGCCGCCGCCGCTGCTGCGGCGTGGCGCAGGGCCGTAGAGCGGGTGCGGCTTGTTGCGGCGGCTTTTGCTGCCGACCGGCGGCTCGTTGCGGGGCTGGGAGCCGGCCAGGAGGGCTGCAAGCTGCGAGCGGGCGTCACCTGGCGTGGGCTGTGGCTGCATCGCCGCCCGGCCTACTGCCAGACCCTACGCATGGTGTGCAGAGAATGCATGTGGCAGCCGATTGGTCCCGGTGCTCCGCTGCAGTTCAACTCGCTGCGAAATGCTGCGCATGGCAGCAGGCAGCGATCGGTGGGCGATCAATTGGTTGCGACCTCCACATCATCAGTGCAAGGAGCAGCGGCAGGCCGCGGAGCAGAGCTCGCCGGTCCGGCGCCGCTCGTTGCGCCCGTTTCCATGGCGCTGAACGATCGCCAGGTGTGACCTCACTTGCGAGCCGCTGGCGGCGGCCCGAGGCAGGTCCTGGCTGCTCCCAACGCTGGCCGTCTCCCCGCCCCTGCCGCAGAGGTTGCTGCAGCTGCAGGGCCACGCCCGGGACGAGGAGGAGAAGGTGGGTGCTGGCCGCCGGCGCCCGCCACGGCTGCAGCAGCCGGCGCTGGGCGGGGCGGCC
>RRZL01000082.1:683280-697150 GCA_006782975.1 Chlorella sp. Dachan | reverse complement strand
GGCGGTGCCACCAGACGCCGACACTGCTGCGCTGACCGCCGCGCCCATCGAGTCCAGCTCCCACTTTGACCACATCGCCAAGGCGCTCACGCTGCTGACCAGCCTGTGCGAGCTGGCGTTCCACCACCGCGGGCTGCGGGATGCCGTGCTGACGCGCCCCGATTTTGGGCCCCAGCTGGTGGACGCCGCCAACATGGTGCTGCTGGCGGTGACGGGGCCCGAGGCAGACGCGTGCACCGCCGCTGCGGGGGAGCAGGCGCGGGTGCAGGCGGCGCTGGACCGCGCAGCCATGGTGCCTGCTGCGCTGCGCGCGCTGGCATTTGCATTCACGGCGCGCGGCGGCGCGCAGGCTGTGGCGGCGGCGGTGGGGGGCGTGCTGGACTGGCAGGCTATCTGCGAGGCCATCCTCACGGTGAGCTTGCTGGGGTGTGCGGGTGGGCTGATTCATCATGCATGGTGTGGCGCGCCAGTTCTGGTACTGGACCTGCACATGCATGTGGGGTTGGGTAGCGCAGCCCACTCACTGCGGCTGCCCGCACTGCCTGCTCTCCTGCCCCGCAGCACCCGCGTGGCGCCATGCTGCTGGAGGCGGGCTTTGATGCCGTGCGCACCGTGGTGCTGGCTGTGCGGGCCGCACTGGTGGGGGACACGCACGGCGCTGCGGTGTACCGCCTCGCCTACTATGCGGGTGCGTGGCTCCCGCCTTGACAGTCGTGTTGGGATGGAGTGAGGATTGAGGTGCAGCGTGATGTTCCCCTGCGTTGAAGGGCTACCCCGTGACGGCATTATGTGCAACCCATGGCGGTTGCTCCTTCTGCTGCTCCTGCACATGTACATGCCAACTCAATGTGAGTTGGCACGCGGCTACCAACCTGCCCCCTTGCATTCGCTCCCTTGTCAGGCGCTGCCATCGAGCTGCTGTCCTACATGTGCGTCACCCCGCTCTTCTACCATCGCCTCATGCTGCACGACTCAAGCGGGGCCGCCCCGCTGCGCCTTGTGCTTGTGAGTGCACACCGCAGCCGGAGGCTTGGGTGGGTAGCAGTGCGACTGGTTGTCCTCATGCTGCAACCGCTGTTCAGGGCTGGCTCAGAGCATGCTGCAAAAATTGGCTGTGCACACACACCGCTGGGCTCTCCATGCAGGCCTGCCTCACGCTCCACGACACGCCGCTGGCGGCACCGCCCTTTGCGCGCTCAGCGGATCGGGCCAGCAGCGCCTCCGCCTCAAAGCTGGTGGCGGTGCAGCCGCCCTACTGCACAGGTGATGATGCGTCTGGCTGGGAAGCAGGCTGCCGGGCTTGGGATGGCATCTGGCATGAGTCCCCAGCATGCGCAGCAGATGTTTACTGAACTAAGCGGCCCTTCTTTCACACACACTGCTCCCACTTGCAGAGAAGGGCGAGGGCGCGGCTGAGCTGCTCGCAGCGCGCGGCTTTGCGCTGCTGCTCATGCTGGCTGAGTGCGAGGAGCCGTCCTTCATGGACCAGGTGAGCCGGCTGGGCAAGCATGGCTGCACAAGGTGCACAGCATCCGGTGCAGGTGATATGTAGGGCATTGCTAGTGCAGGTGCTGCTGCTAGCCGCCGACCTAATATGCTGGGTGCTCTCCTCCCGGTAGATTGGCAAACTAGCCCCTGCCTGCTTGCCTGCCCCGCCATGCGCAGGTGTCCGAGAACCCTGCCACTCGCCGCCTGGCCGACCATGTGAACAACCGGGCGGCCGCCTACATTGGGCAGGCACGCATGGGGCAGCGTGCTCAACTTCGGCAGTCCTTGTCTGCCCGCTCCTCCAGTCCAGCTGGAGGGCCTCCACCCACGCCTCCATGCCATTGCCACCTACTCCTCCAGTCCGGCTTGAGGGCTCCACCCACAACTTCATGCCGGTGCCATCACCATCTGCCTGCGCCTCCTATCTGGCGTGAGAGCTCCACCCACGTTTCCATGCCATCACCACCCTGCCACAGGTCCTGCTGCGCCCCTCCATGACGCTCTACCCTGCTGCCCCCGGCGAGAGCCAGATGGCCATCAACACGCTGCGCGCGGGTGAGCCGTGCGGTGTATGCGGTGTGCCTGCCTGAACAGAACGTGGCTCACGCTGCTTGTGCGTCAAGCGCACCTTTGACCTGATGGGTGAACCCTGCTCTACACGACCTGGTCACCGCTGCTTCTGCCCTCACCCGAGCAGCTGAGCTGCTGTCGGACGACTCCAACTTCCGGTCGGGCCTCATCCCGCTGCTGGCGCCCACCGCTGCGCACCTGCTGGCCTCGGGTGGGTGCCACATATCGGGGGGAAGAATCTTCCTGGCCCACCCTGCCTCGCCACCCACCCTGCCTCGCCACATTTGCCTCACCACACTTCTGCACTGCCCCACCGCCCTGCCCCTGCTGGCCTTGTGTGGAGTGCAGAGCCGGACAGCTTCCGCTCGCGCTGGTGCGGCGGCGCGGAGGCGGTGGCCTACCACCAGGTTGGTTGCTGGGCCAACGAAATGCAACACCACACGGGGGGCATGCAGCCGGGTCCTGCAGGGTGGACTTGGTGGCACGATGGTTGGCCAGCTGCCCAGCACTCCTGGCCTCCCTCCCTTCCAGCTCCCCCTCCCCTCTTGTCGCTGCCCCAGGAGGACGACATCCTCATCAACAGCGTGTCCATGGCATCCCTGGAGGTGGTGCGCGGCTACGAGCGCGCCGCTGCGTCCGCCTTCCCGCCGGTGGTGAGCCACTCGATGGGTGTCGGCTGGCCATTCGGGCTCGGGAGGCCCACCTGTGTGCTCCGATTCACCCGTCATCACTGTGCTCAATGCCAACACCTGCTTCAATCGCACTGGAGGGGCAGCCGTCTCACCACCCTCACTGCCCCGCTCCCCCGGCTGCAGCGCGGCAAGCAAGGGCGCGCGCTGCGCATGGGGCAGCAGCTGGCGCTGGAGCGCGGCGTGCTGCTGGCCAAGCTGCTGGTCAACCTGCACGTGTACGTGGAGGGGAGCTGCAGCCCCGACCTCAAGGTGCGCCAGGCATGCGTGCGGCGGCTGGGGCTCCTGTGTGTTGGGAAGCCAGCCAGCGGCCTTGTGAGCAGCGGCAGCCTGCACTCCACATGTGCATTCTCGCAGCAGGGTGCACATCTAGTCCTCCACTCCTCCCTTGACAGGACGCGTTTGTGCGGCGGCTGATCCAGGTGCTGCGCGCGCCGGCAGCGCAGGCCACGCAGCGGCTGCAGACCACGCTGCGCAACCTGCAGTCGCTGCACCAGCTGCTGGCGCCGTTTGGGCCGCCGCACGCGGCACCAGAGCAGCAGCTGCTCAGCGAGATTGACATGGCGCTCATGGCGGACCTGGTGGCCCGCATCTCGGATGTGCTGCGCCAGAGCATGCAGCCGCCGGCAGCAGCAGCGGCGTCGCAGCAGCAGCAGCAGCAGCAGCAGCAGCAGCAGCAGCAGCAGCAGCAGCAGCAGCAGCAGCAGCAGCAGCAGCAGCAGCAGGGGGCAGGCGCGGCACAGCAGCAGCAGGCACAGCAGCAGTCGCAGCAGCAGCAGCAGCAGGGAGCAGGCGCGGTACAGCAGCAGCACTCTGTCCACCAGCCGCAGCAGCCACAGCAGTCGACCGATATCGGCTCGGCAGACCGGACGATGCTGGATGCAACAGCCAATGGGCTGGGCGCAGACGGCGGGGAGGGCAGTGTAGCGCTCAAAACCGAGCCTGGAGCAGCCATGGACGTGGATGAGTTACGCGGGCTTGCATGATTGCAGCTATGCAGCTTGCAGCTTGCATGAGCTGGCAGCATGGACAGCGCACTGGTAACATGTGGGCCGAGCAGAAAGCCAGATTACACTCTGAGCCAGAAATTAGCAGAGGTAGCCGGGTTTGCATGCGTTGAGTGAGCGCACAGACGATCTGATCTGATTGTTTCCGGTGGCTGGTCATAAGCAGATGCATCGTAAGAAAGTGCAAGCATCAGATCAATGGGCGTGCAGCTTGAGAATCGGCACCCCGCCTTATGGCGCACATCCCCTCAACCGGCCGCTTTGGGCGCTGCTGCCTTGGGCCCACCAGGGCCCGCCTTCTGCTGCTTGCCCGGCGGCTGCAGCCCCAGCAGCTTTTGCATGCGGTCCAGCAGCAGCAGGGTGAGCACGGTGTGTGGCCCCGCCCGCAGGAAGTGGGCGGAGCAGCCTGCAGGCAGCCAGGCAGGCAGGAGTGCTTCAGTCAGCGAGCCATCCACCTGCGCATGCTGGACACTTCACAACAACCAACACAGCGAGTGGCTGCTGGCGGCTGAATGCCACCTGCGCTCACCCTTGTACAGCGCCAGCGGTCCCTCGGCCGCCACCGTCTTCACCGCACAGTCCCAGGCACTACTGTAGAGGGTGCCGATGCCGTTGACAACTGCAGCGAGAGAAATCCGAAGGGTGGTGTGTGGTTGAGAGCCCGGCGGATCATGCGCGGCTCGACACCCATGCCAGGCAGCAGCAGGTAGGTCGGTTTGAGATGCGAGCCCCGAAAGAGCGGCCCACATGCGCATGGGCGCCACACGGCTGAATGCAGCAGCCTAGCAAGCCAAGGCCTGGCATCAACCGTGTGGGCCCGATGAGCATCCCGCGCAGGCCCACCTGGCTGGTTCCAGAGGCGCGTGGTTACCACATCCACCGGCTGCACCACTGCCGTCACAGCCAGGCCAGCCGCCATTGCCGACAGGAGCAGGGCGGCACCAGGGTGCGCTCGCAGCCAGCTGCCTGCTGTGCTGTCCGACTGCTGCAGGCGGAAGCGGAGCAGCAGTTGGAAACGGGGTGTGCAGCTGCATGAAGACTGCGCGCAGAACTCCCGGAGACTCCGTGACAAGGCGAGCAGGACCCCCCTGCCAGCCCTGGCACCCACCTGCCGCCCCTGCTGTGCCTGCTGTGGTGGGCGCAGCAACCGCGCCTTGACGCCGTCAAACACCGCCAGCTGCACCGCCGAGGCCACCGCAATCTTCAGCATGTTAATGTGGGCGCCGCGGTACAGGCCAAACAGCCCTGCGGCGGCAGAAGGAAGAAGCGACGTGTTTGCATCCGTTCGGTAGCATGGCTTGAGTAGGATGGGCGTCTGGACAGATTGCAGGGATGTGCCCCTGGTTGCCCGCCTGCCGCTTGCCTTCCGACTTGATGATGGAGGCCAGGGCATCGCCCAAGCCCTTGTACGGCTGCCTTGCCACGCCCGCTACCGCGCTGGGCCCCGCCGCACGCGCCGCCGCCTGCGCATGGGCAGTCGGCACACCGCAGGCTTGGCAATGGCAACACCACGGTGTCGACCCCTGCCGAGGCTCGGCAGCTGCAAGGGTGCACGAGCACACCGCGCCGGCAGCCCCGTGGCGTGCACAGCACAGCGCCCATGCCCGCTGCCCCTGCCGCCCCGGCTGGCCGCACCTGCATGCGCGTTTTGATGAGCTGGAAGGGCGTGCCGATGGCGGCGCCCACGCAGCCGGCCCCTGCCCCCGCCAGCAGGCTGGTCAGGAAATCGTCCATGCTGCTGTGCGCCACCAGCCACTTTTTGAGCGGGATGAATGTGCCTGGGGTGCGGAGTTGGGGTTGGCGAGAGCAGAGCAGAGCGGGGGCGGTGAGGGCCGGGGTGCAGTGTGCTGCTCTGGCCAAAGCGCTGCACAACAGCATATGGCCAGCTGCATGACAGCATATGGCCAGCAGCGCTGCACCTGCCGCTCTACAACCATACGCTCGCACCAAGGCGGGTGCCGTTGACTGCAATCTGGAAAGCAAAGGCGGGCTTCAGGCCGCGGAACAGCACGGCCGGCCCCTCCTGCTCCACCATCTTCAGCAGCCCTGCATGGACAGATAGGTGGGCATGCATGCATTGCTGGCAGACGGCCAACATCTGCAGGGTCAAGCGCATTTAAAGTGGATGTTGCTTGCCCTCCGCTCGTTGTGCTGCTCAAACATGACAGCTTCCACAGCGCACCGTGCACTGCCCCGCGGTACAGCTGCGTGCCGCCCCTGGCCAGCTCCCCCTGCAGCTCCAGCCTGTGGTGTTTGAAGGAGGCAGCAAGGAACACGTCTAGGCCTTCAGAAGCGACAGGTGCAGCTTGTCAGCAGCACACCTATGCCTCCTGTGCCAGCCGCCGATGGCACAGGGACAGCACAACAGCCACCAGGCAAGATTCCGGTCACCGTGTGCGGATCACATCCACCGGGTTGGTAACGGCCACCGCGCCGCAGCTGGCCACGCAGCCCGCTAGGAAACCCTTGCCGATCTGCAGGGCCCGCCGCGACGCTGCACAGGGGCAGGAACGGCAGGAACAGCTGCAGCAGAGAAGGCGAAGCGTCGGCATGGCAGGCGGCGGCAGCAGGGCTGGCTGGCGGCGGCACCTGGAGGCGCCTCGGCTAGGCGCTGCGCTGGCTGGCTGGACATGCTGCGGCTCGCTAGTGCGGTCCAGATGCGCGGCAGGCCAAGGGGCTCTGTCTGGAGCAGGGTTTGAGTTGGGTCGCAGCCCTAGCCAACTGCCCCTCCTTTGATCGACAGCCCTTTCACGCACGAGAGTCACTTGGCTCCTGAAGCAGCAGCAGTGCCACGCATCGCGAAGCACGACAGCAGGCTCGACATTGGCCACCCGCGAAGAATCTCGCTCATTCGACTGCTGGGTTCAACTGGGCAGCGACCTACAAAGTGGGGAGCGCCAGCCATGCGGCAGGCGGTGCTGCTGCTGCTCGCCCTGCATTGCAGCTGGGCTGCTGCTGCGTCCTTGCAGCCGCAGGTGGGCGCACTCGACATGTGGGGGATCAGCCGATGTCATGGTGCACCGGACGACGTGGCCGCACGCTGCTCCCGCCACTGCCGCCCTCTGACCGCCGCTCTTTGACCGACGATCATGCAGGCGCGGCTGCGCCGGCCAGAGGACGCGTGCCGCTGGCACCATGCTAACGAGGAAGCTGGGATCTCCTCCTGGGAGTTCCAGCTGCGAGTGGACCAGGTGCTTGCACCGCTCGTTCATGCCCTGCTTCCTGTCCTGCTGCTGGCCGTCGCAGCTGGGCTGCGCACCCCTTGCATTGCTGACCGCGCCCGGCTTTGTGTGATGCATCAGGAGCGCAACGCCACGCTGCCGCGAGAAGACTGGGAGGCGGATGTGGAGCGCAGCTTCGAGGCGGTGGAGCGCCGTCTGCCGGCCCTGCGCCTAGACAGGCGAGCACAGTCCTGCTCTGCTGCGCATGCCGCTGAGGTGTGGCGGGCCACCAGACCGCCCTGCCTGAGCGTCACTGCATCCCTCTTGGCTCGGCCTGCCGGCTGTTGCCGCCCAGAACCCAGGCTGCCTCCCCGGCATGGCCCATCAATGCCGCGCTTGATTGGTTGCAAATGCGCCTCCCACCAACCCTCCCTGCCCCGCAGGTCCAGCCGGCGCACCATGATTTGGCACGAGGTGGAGCGCTCCCTCACCACCGACGATGGCCAGCCGCTGGACCCTGAGGCCGCAGCAGGAGGGCTACCCTACCCCTTTAGCGAGGTTGGCGTGCTCAGGTATGTGTACGTGTGGGGTGGGGTGGGGGGACCGGAGAATGGGAGAATGCTGTTGCGGGGAGGCGGGTGCCAGCGGAGGGCCAGTGGCATTCAGCATGGCATGTAGTTCCAGACGCACTGCACCGCCCCTGTGGCCTACCCTTGCAGGCTGCGGCTGTGCCTGGGGGTGGTTGCTCCGCCGGGCGTGCGCCACCCTCGGCACCTGCTGCGCCCCGGGCAGGTGGGGTGCATCGCCTCGACCAGCTCACCAGCCACACACGAACTTGTCCACTCGCCCAATCATCAGCCGTGCATGCAGATCGCTGCCATATTGTAGCATCAAGCCATGCATGCAGCTCGCTGCCATGTTGTGCCCAGTCTTCAATGCGAGTGTCTGCACTGCAGGCGGACCTCACGCTGAAGCTGAAGGGGGTTGATCCTGGCGCACCGCCGGCCTGGGATGAAGGTACGCACTGCAAGCTTGTTCACCGCCTGCCTACTCTCCTCCGGACCAATGCCCGCCGCTGGCTTGCTGGACTCACGGCGCTTTGCATGTCCAACCATCGCACATGCTGCCCTGCCCCACCCACGTTCAGGCCTGCCCGAGGAGGTGGAGGGTGCCCAGCTGCAGCGCAAGCTCGAAAACGACGTGCACTGTGACTACCAGCGGCCCTCGTGGTCAGCGCTGTACCACCGCGCGCTGGGCCTCAACCCCGCCTTCCTGCACCGCCTCCGGAGTGAGCGGCAGCTCGTCACGGCTCCAGGCCGCCTGTCGTTGCTGTGGGGGCTGGGAGCTGAGGCAGGAGCCAGGCAATGGTGCATGCACAAGGGTAGTCCACACGTCGCCTGCCAGCCCGCCCCTCCGCCGATGTGGCTGCTGCTGCAACCAGTAGGCCCCTCACTGCCCCACTGCGCGTGCAGACGTGAAGGACTACTTCCCCAGCCTGCCGGCCCAGCTGCGCCTCGACCGCGATTTCGAACTGCCCCCTCGCCTCAACCACTTCCAGAGCAAGACATGTGAGTTGGATGCCTCCATGGCGCAACCGAATGTGCAGGCGGCGCAGCAGGTGCAAGAGGCTTGCGCGTGAAACTGAATGGAACGGGGGCCTGTGGCAAACACGGCTGGCGTTGCAGACCACGTCATTTGGCGTCTCGCATGCGCGACCCCGACGTCCCGCAGACTGGAATGTCACACTGGACGGCGTGCACGGCACGGTGCAGCTGTATGCCAACTCCCCCGACCGCGCCAGTGCGGTGGCGGGTGCGCTGGGCACGTCGGGATGGGCATTGCAGGGCTCTGCTCTCCACAGCTGCGGAACGGCGCATTGCCATCATGTCCCCGCACTGACATGACTCCCTGCTGCCGGCGCCCCTGCAGGTTCAGCTGCCTTCCCCTGGGAGCTGTCGATACGGGTGGCTCGCAAGGACGCTGGCGAGCGGCTGCACAGCATCTTGGAACTGATTGCCAGTGCAGCTGATGTGCTGGGCCAAGTGGGATGGGATGCGGCTCCGAGCGGCACATGGGCAATCCAGTCATAGCGGCACCGTCGCCATCAGATACATCTTCTACGAGTAAACCACCTGACATTTTTTCCTACATTCGCACCAGCAATGCAGCATGTAAGTCAAAGCGCTTGGTACACCACCGGTCAGAAAGGTGGCGGCGGCGATGGCGCGTGCCGTGCGCAGCAGCATAGGCTCTGCTAGGGATCAGAGGCCCTCACACCTCTCGGGGCTGCCGACCAGCAGAGCTAGTGTTACGCTCGCTGGGCTGCCGCCAGGGTTCACCGCGTGTCGGCACAGCCCAGGCACGCCGCCTTCTCGCTCTCGGCGCCCCTGAAGCGGTCCCACAGACGCTGGGGCAGGCTAGGCGGCTTGCTGGCGATCGCGTCACCTCCTGGCTGCCGGTGCCGCCGTAGCCCGCCGCCCGACCCCATCAGCATGGCTGCAGCCGACAAGCCAGCCGCTCGAGTGGTGAGCCTGCACCTTGCTGTCATCGCTGTAGCGGAACATGTTGCAAGCTTTCAGGCCGCCGGCCAACCTTGGCCTAACTGTACACTTGCGTGCGCGCCCACCTGCAGATTGCGGTGCGCCGGTCCGAACTGCGGAACCCCAAGTCGGGGGAGCAGCCTGCCAAACAAGGAGCCAGCCCAGCCCAGCCTGAGCAGGTGGGAAATCAAACAGCCGAGCTTCATGCACCATTAGTCACTTGCAGCAAAATTTGCTCTCTGTTGCAGCCAGCTGGCCTGCCTCCCCAGACTGGCCGGCTGCCGTTGCAGCTGCAAGGGTGGGGCATTCAGCCTGCTTGTGCTGCACCATATTCAACCTGCTTGTGCTGCACCATGCACTTCCGTGCAGGGCAACGGCTCGCCTGTGCGGGTGCTGCGGGTGGTGAGGGGATCTGCAACCACGGCAGCGGGCACCCGGGCAGCAGGCGGCGGAGCCAAAGGGCGGCAGCGGGCACCACAGCGGCCTGCAAGCCAGCCAGCCTCCCCCCGCAAATCGGCGGCGGTGGCCAGCCTGGCACACAGCGTGGGTGTGCACAGCATTGAGCAGCTGCTGCGCCTGCTGTCCGCACAGGGCCTAGACGAGTTGGAGGCCTCGCTGGCGGTTATGCAGCAGGGGCAGCAGCAGCCGGGGCGAGCGGCAACGCAGCAAGAAGTGGGGGCAGGCGGGCAGCCGCCCCTGCCGCTGCTGCTGCCCCTGCCGGCCTCGCTGCTGTAGCCATGCGCTCTCCGCACCATGTATGTTTTGACCCGTGTGCCAGTGCATTGTGAGAGCCTCTGTAGCAACCTGACGTAGCAAGTTGTGCAGACAGGAGAAGGGCAATCAGTGCATGGGGTGGCGATGGGACGGTGCCGCTTGCTGAGCAGGCAAACCATGGCTTTGACCTCTGCCTGCTTATCAATCAATGATCAGTGTCACTGCATCAGTGTGACAAGCTTGCAGCAGCCAGGCTGGGCCTAATCTGTCAGCACGCGCGGAAGAAGGAGCCTTGTGCCTCGGATCCTCAAACCCCCACGTGCTGATCTGCACAACAACAGGACGGGCGAGCTGCAGGTGAGGGAGGGAGGTGAGGCGACTGTGAAGGCGGCAGCCGCCGCCGCCACCCCACTTCGTTAGGGTTTTCGCAACTTGCACCCGCCCGCATGCAGAGCTCACTTGCCATGCCAGACCGGCCTGAGGACCCTTCCAGCTGGGGCCAGCTTGTGCGCCAGTCCTGGCCGCACTATTGCGCCATTGTGCTCCTGCTGCTAGGCCTGGCGGCATCGGACCGCATCCCACCCCAGCAGCACGCAGTCTATTCGGCCAGTGACCGGCAGTGGTGGACGTATGCGCGGCCAATCCTGCCAGAGAGGCTGCCCGATGTGGATATGCCGCTGCTGGCAGTGGCGCTGCCACTTGCTGTGCTGTGGGCTGCAAGCGTGGCGAATAGCATCAGCCGCCACGAGGCACACAACATGACCCTGGCGCTGCTTGCGTGCGTGGCCACAGCTGGCCTGGTCACAAATTTGCTTAAAACACAGGTGCGTGGGTACGTGTGCGATTGCATACGTACAATCCACAAAAGCCCCTCAGCTCAGCTGTGTCTGCCACCCTTCCTGGCCTGCAGGTTGCCCGCCCCCGACCCGACTTTGTGCAGCGCTGCTGGCCAAAGTCGCGCGCCCCCACATTTGCCCAGCTGCCCAGCGGCCAACCAGTGTGTGACGCAAAAGCTCGCCCCCGCAAGCTGGTCAGGGGGCTGCGAAGCTTCCCATCAGGTGAAGCTGGCAGGCGGAGCAGGGGCTGCCCTTCTTGTTCGGGGTCAGCAGATCGCACATCCCACGCACATCCCACGCATCCCCTTGGCAGGCCATTCGAGTTGGGCTGGCGCAGGGCTGGGCTTCTTCTCATTCTGGATCGTCGGCTGGCTGGGCTGCTTCAGGAGCACCGACAGGGCGCAGCCGCTGCAGCTGCTGCTGGGCCTGCTCCCGCTGGCTGGTGCCCTGGCCATCGGCTGCCAACGTGTTGTCGCAGACAAGTGAGCAAGCTGCCGCTGGTTTGTTGCAGCCTGCGGCTGCCTGCATGAGCAATGCCTCTGCACCGCCTTGCACCTGCGCGCTTCACTCAGTTCTGCACTCCACCTGCGCAGGCACCACGAAGGCGACGCCGCTGCCGGCCTAGCCATCGGGCTAGCAGCAGCAACCCTCTTTTACCTGCAAGCTCGGGCCAGCCTGGAACCATGGCCCACAGACCACCAGCAGGGGCCGCCACCAGAACCAGAGCCGGTTCCTGCTCCTGCTTGATTGTGTTCTGATTGTGTTCTTACATATCATTCGCATAATGTGCTGCTCCCTTGCAGTGTCCCCCTGCCATCCTCCCCTTTCTTTGCCGCCCCAGCGCCGTCGCCATGTCACAGCCGCAAGTCGGCGCTCTCCTGCATCTCACGCAGCCGCTTGGCGCGGATGCGCGCGGTTTCCCTGATATACTCTGCCCGCGCCGCCGCCAGCGCCGCCTCGTCAACCTGGGTGGGCGCCACCGCCAGCGGCTTGTCCTGCAGCAGGAGTGCCCAGCAGGGCAGGGAGACTGTCGGTCGCCGCAGCGTGTGGTTGTGCAAGCAGGCCAACCTGCATTGATTACAGCAGCGCAGCATGTGCCTTGTGCTCCGCAACCCCACCTTGGCAGCCGCGCTCCGTGGACGCAGCGTGTTGGCCCCGTTGGCAGCGGCAGCCTGCCACGCATTGGCTCCGCCGCTGACATCGCAAGGTAGGCAGCCGAGCCCCAGCCCGGCTCCAGGCGTTGCCGGCCGCCGCTGCTGCTGGGTGGGCATGGCAGTTGGCGGCTGGCAAGGCGGCTGCACAGGCGGCTGCGGCGCCATTGAATGCGTGGCAGGCAGGCCACAGCCAGCCCACTGTGACGTCTCATCCCACGCCTGCTGCTGCGGCTGGGCATAGACGGCCGCTGGCTGCAGGGATGGCATCGGCTGCCACTGCTGCACTCCAGCTGTGACAGGCCGTGACGCTGGGTCAGGCGCTGGAGGCCATCCGTACTGCCCCTGGCCCTGCTGCTGCCATTGTGGTTGCAGGCATGGCACAGCTGGCATGGCTGCCGGCGAGCCACTGTACCACTGCTGCTGCGGCTGCTGCACCATAGGGTTGCAAGTGCTCGTCGTTGATGCAGCAGGGTAGGGTGGGAACATGGGTGGTGGCGGTCCTTGCCCAGGCTGGACAACTGCCGCTTTCGGCTGTGGCGAAGCCTGCATCGGGCCCAAGTATAATGCGCCATGCTGGGCTGCTGGTGGGTGCGCCACAGCCTGAGCAGTCAAGGTTGGCTGCTGCAGCACGGGCGCGTGTGCAGCGGCCCACCCGGCCAGCGCCTGTGCCGGACCAGTGGCTGGTGCCTGAGGCTGCGGCTGCAGCGCCTGGCTGGGCTCTGCTGCCATGCCAGCCTGGCGTGCTCGAGAGGAGAGCGGCAAATCGTCAACACGCAGGCCCTCGTTCCAGGCGGGTCTGTAGTCCCACCGGGAGGGAGAGCGCACTGACACCTGCCGCCGCTTGGCGCCGGCAGCAGGGGCCAGCACCGGCGAGCGCGGCTCATGCAGCGACCGACGTGCCGGCCAGCCCTGCCGCTGCTGTCCTGGCGGCTGGCTGCCCGGTGCACCAGCCGTCGCGGGCAGCCAGGGCGGTGAGCCGTACTGCGGCCCTTGCTGCCCATCCGGCTGGCCCAGGGATCCAGCCGCAGCCGCCTGCAGCATCTGTTCCATGAGCTCCTCTTCCTGCTCACGTGCAGCCTGCTCCTGGTGCCGGTACTGCTGCTGCTGCTGCTGCTGCAGCCAGGTACGCACCTCGGCCAGCAGCGGCCGGGCGGTGGCGGGTCTGCAGGGGGGAGGGCAGCAGGCATCGGTGGGGAAGCTGGTGCAGGCTTGCATGGCTGTACATTCGAAAAGGGAGGTTCATGGTGCACAAAGCTAGAAGTACTTGCCTGGAAGGGCTGCCCATGACCTGAGCCTCTGCTGCTGCTGACTGTGGCCTGCCCAGTGCCGGCGCCTGCGGCGGCGGCGAGGGCCACTGCGGCAGCTGCGGCGGCGGCGCACTGCCCACCCAGCCCTGCCAGGCAGGCGCAACAGGCGCTGCGGGCGCACATGGTGGCTGCTGCATCTGCTGCTGCGCCTGCTGCTGCGCCTGCTGCTGCGCCTGCTGCTGCGCCTGCTGCTGCTGCTGCGCCTGCTGCTGCTGAGCCTGCTGAGCCTGCTGGCCCCTGATGCCAGCCACGTCTTCCTGCAGCTTCAGAACGTGATGCAGCAGCACTGCATCAGTCGGCCCGCCGCTGCTGGGCTGGGCACTGACCGCGAGGCGCAGCGGGGCAGCGCTCGAGCTTTGCTCCAGCACCGCAGCGGCGCTGCCTTGCCGTGCCACTGCCTGGTC
>RRZL01000082.1:637407-680024 GCA_006782975.1 Chlorella sp. Dachan | reverse complement strand
TGAAGCTTATGGCTCGCATCAACGCAGCATGCAGTGTTGCAGCAGCGGTGGTCAAAGCCCAGGCCCTGCCGCACCTGAGGGCGCTCTCCCGGTGCGCCGCCGCGGTCAGGCGCTGCCGCATCCCCACCAGACCGCTGCCCAGCACGGCCTGCAGCTGCTGCACGGGGTAGGTGGCCAGCGGCGGTCCGGGAGGCAGCAGTGCCAGCGGAGCGGCCTGCCACTCCTTGGCCTGCGACCGCGTGCGCTCGGGCATGCTCTTGTTGTCGGGGCTGGGTGCAGCCACCACCACGGTGGCATCACTCGGTGCCACGACTGCGGCTGCATCCCGCACAGCCCCAGGAGCTGCATCACTGCCGCCTGCTGAGCCTGCCGCTGCATCCGGCTGCGTGGCCGCCGCGGCTGCAGTGTCGCAGGGCTGCTCCCAGCTGGCCTGCGACGGAGCTGCTTGCTCGCAGTCTGCGCTGAGCTCCAGCCCAGCTGGCTCAGCAGGAATGGCTTCCAGGGCGCGGCCATCCCCCTCAGCTGCTGTCTTGCCCTCTCCCACGCCAGCAGCCCTCTCAACTGGGTGCTGCAACGGCTGCCACTCGCGCTGCTCGCTGCCCAGCTGCCCGACAGAGGTCTGGGGCGGGAGCGCGGCTGGAGGCTCATCCCGACCACTTGGAACTGCCACCACAGCTGCAGCTAGTGGCGGTGCCGGCTCCTCTGCTGAGCGCTGCTCGCCATCCTGCTGCAGTGGTGGCTGCTCCACCTGGGCTGGCTGTGCCGCGGAGGCTGGCGTGTCTCCGGGCAGCGCAACCTCGGACAGCGGCAACGGCGGTGCCTCCAGCGCAGCAGCGTGTGGCGTGTCTGGGTCCCCTGTTGCGCTGGTGTGTGCATCACTGGCATCTGCAGCAAGGGCTGCTGCCATGGGCTGCGCCTCCGCCGCAGCATGCTCCTCTGGCCCTGCTACCGCTGCCGCTGGCGGTGCCTCTTGCTGCTGCCCGTTGGCGGCCGGCGCAGCATCGGCGGCTCCTGCTGGGTCGCCGCCTACCTGCGGCTGCTCGCCAACCTGCGCCTCGTTGTCCAGCGCATCGGTTGCACCCTCCGAGGGCCCCAGCGGGATGGACTCGAGCGGGGACGGCTGCCCGCTGCTCCAGGCGCTGCTGCTGCTATCACTCCAGTCGCTGGCCATGCCCAGCGGCAAATTTCTGGGACAGCGGGAACTCAGGCGCCAGCGCGGAGGTTGGTTGCGGCTGCCGCCTCGCGCAGCCAGGCTGTTCGCAAAGCACGGCTGGTTCCACTGAATCTCGAGGGAAAATTGAGAAATTCAGGGCGCGGCAATCAAGAAGCTTGACCAAATGGTTGACCGCCCCACTGGCAACACGATGCAGCCCCTCGATATGCCTGCCATGCTTCATGCCTTGTGTGCAGCTGGCTGTTCCAGTTGACTGATTTACAGGGGTGTAGGGGGTGTAAGTTGGGGAGAGGGGGGGCACAGGGAAGAGAGGGAAAGCTGGTGTAGCTGGCGGTCAAACAACCCTGGCAAGGGCGCGAGGGCGTTAGCAGTGTGGGTCACAAGTTACGACGTCCGACCTTGGGTCAAGGTGACCAGCAAGGGCTCCATGGCGGTCAGCATGGTGGAGCACCTAGCCGCCTGCTTGCTATCGGAAGTAGTTGCGCGCCAGCTGGCGCACCTTGTGCTGGAACAGGGGCGCCGTGATCTTGGAGGTGGGTGTGTGGAACGGGTTGAGCATCACCTGCGGGCGGTGGGGTGCAAGGCGGCGCAGCTGTCGGAGCGTGGCTCGCCTCACGATGTGCGACTCAGCCCAGGGCTCCCACGCGCCTCTCGCAGCCTGCCCCACACCTGGCCTACGCACGGTGAGCAGCCCGCCACCAAAGCAAGGCACAGCAAGGCAGCTGGGAGCACGAGCCGCGAACAGCACGTGTCTCACCCGCAGGTACAGCTCGTACACGTCGCGGAAGAAGGACTTGACCAGGTCGTCGCTGCGGCCGTCGTGCAGCAGCAGGAACTTGGTTCGCGCCGCCGTGGTGAATGCCGACACCTGCGGAGCACGCAGGGTGGTGAGGGTGGCAAGGAAGGTGGGTCAGCACGCGGGCCGACGTGAGCCGATGGCTGCAACACATGCTTGGGCCGTGGCTGCAACACATGCTTGGGGCGGCGCCAGCCAGGGGGCCGCAGCGCCGGCAGCGCAAGCAGCCAACCCGATGCAGCGACAGACTGCATGGGAGGGCTTGCCGCCCCATGCACGCCTCCACTGCTGTTGCCCGCCTCGCCTGCAGGTTGTTGAAGCGGTCCACCACGCCCAGGTGCATGGCGGTGGTGCGCCACTCCTGCTCCTCCACCGCGTCCAGCGCGGCGTGCAGCACAAAGTGGTAGAGGTACTGCGGCCGCTCCTGCGGGGCGGCGGCAGGGAGGACGGGGGGCAAGCGAACACTCGAATGCGGTCGAAACGCTGTGCAGGATGCCTTCGGCCTGCTCCCGCTCCGCAACGTGGACCCCTCAGCTGGGCAACCTCACCACCACCCTGCCAGAGCCGGCGCGCAGCGCACCTCGCGCCCCGTGGCGTCAGTCGTCTTGGCGGTCAGGTCGGCCTCAAACAGCGGCACGTCCTCCGCCCCCACAATCACCATGTGCAGCACGCCGCCGGCCGCCATGGCGGCTGCTGCCTAGAGGCCGGCGGCCCCGCGCCCAGGCTGCAAGCAGCACGCAGCGGTGGACAAGGCGTCGATGAGCAGCGACCGGCGGCGGCGGGCGGCGGGAGCAGTGTGAGCTCAGTGGAGGCGCGGATCTCAGGCTTGGATCACTTGCCTAGTTGCTTTGCAGTGTCCAGTAGTCGCTGGCAGGCAGCAGGGGCCCCTGGGAGGCAGTGCCGAGTTGCAGGGCTGTGTAGGGAGGGTGGGGCGGCGTGCCCGTGAATCCCAGGACGTCCAGCAGGGTTGGATCGACGCTTGAGCAGCACGGCACGCTGCCCCGTTCACATCCACGACCACTGCCACTTGGCAGCCCATGAAACTCGCCTTCCTGTGCGCTCCCGCTGATTCACAGTTTGGCCCGAGCGGCATAGACACCCACGGAAACGATCGAAGACTCCCAGCAGCGGGCCAGAGCAGTATGGGTGCCGTGCAGCGGGCAGTGGCGCTCCTGGCGCTGCTGGCGGTCCTGGGCGCGCAGCGCACGGTAGCATTCTACCTGCCAGGTGCGTGTGCAGCTGGCGCCGTCCCTGCCCAGCCTCTTTGTTTTGAGTGGGGCGACCGCGTCGCTGCTTGAGCCCCTGCGCGGCAGGCTTGCGGGCCGCTGAGATATCATGCCAAAGGCAAGATCAGGCTGCGGCACGGACGCCCGAGCTGCAGCCGGCGGCCGCCGCTCCTGCCCCCGCTGCGCCGGCGTGTGGGCTACTGCGATCAGCGCTTGCGAGCCTGGCTGCACTGCATGCACAGTCACCAAGCCATGCTGCTGCCGCCCACTCCTGAGGGAATGCAGGTGTGGCGCCGCAGGATTTCAAGAAGGTGCGCCTGGCGGCAGGGCAGTACCCGCTGGCTGCGCCATTCGGTTGGCAGCCCCGATTCGGTTGGCAGCCGAAGCACGCAATATGCCGCAGCATTCAGCACCGTCAATGGAGTGCAGGAGCAGCCATTATGGCGCGCCCCTGGCGTGTGTGCGCTCGAACGTGACTTGTCAGCTCATACCCAGCGGTACGTGGTAGCTGCGGCCCCTGCATCACCCCATCCCGCCGTAAGCGCTGTCGCGCCCCTCCTGTGCAGGGCGACCCGATCACCTTCAAGGTCAACAAGCTGATGAGCGTGAAGAACCTGCCCTACCAGTTCTACTCGCTGCCCTACTGCAAGCCCGACAAGGTGCGGTGGCTGGCCCGCAGCGCAGCGCTCTGGGAGCGCAGCGTGCCTGCACAGCTCAACTCGCTTTGCTCACCCCGCCTCCCCCACACCTAGTCTGGCTGGCGATGCAGCCTGCGTGGCTTGAAGCCGCACGCGTTTCCGGCTGGTGCTGATGGCCGCCCTTCTTTTCTCCCCTCGCCCCCTCCCTGCTCCCTCTCCAGGTGGTCAGCAGTGCGGAGAACCTGGGCGAGGTGCTGCGCGGCGACCGCATCCTCAACTCGCTGTATGACGTGGGTGCTCGCACTGTGCTGCCGCTGCCGGCCCCACTACCGCCGCTGCTGCGCCCCTGCGGTTGCTGCTGCCACACCACCTGCTGCTGCTGGGCACACGAGCGTGTTGCGCTTGGCTGTGGGGACGTGCTGTGCAAGGCAGCTGCTGCGTGGCAAGCTTGGGCTCGAGCGCAGCATGTATTGCTTTGCACCTCGTCAGCTGCAGCCTGGAGGCCCTCGGCAGCCAGCGCGCCAGCGTCCCGCCTGCCTCTGTGCCAGCCAGCACCCAGCGCTCTGCTGCCCCTGCCGCAGACCAAGTTCCGGGAGGACCACCACTGCGCCATTGTGTGCCGGCTGGAGAGCCTGAACAAGAAGGAGGAGAAGGCGTTCAAGTCCAAGATTGCAGACGAGTACCGTGTGAACATGTGAGGCCGGAATGGTGGTGGCAGCATCGTGGTCGAGGTGGTTGCATGTGGCAGCAGAGGTGGTGATGGTGGAATGCGCCGCAGCTGGGCGCGCCGTGAGCCATCCCTTGCTGCCCAAATGTGCACCCTCTGTGAGCTGGCACGGCCGGAGCGCAGCTGTGGCCAACCTTGCCACCCTACCTTGTTGCGCTGCCACCTGAGCACCACCAACTGTGCCGCTGTGCTGCGCTCCCCCGCAGGATCCTGGACAACCTGCCCATCGGCATGGTGCGCATGCGGGAGGACAACGGCGAGCAGGTCAAGACGTACGAGCGCGGCTTCCCCGTGGGCTTCCAGGATGTGAGGCCCCGCTGCTGGCTGAGGCACCGCTGTTGTGTCTGCCCGGCTGTTGTGACTGCCAAGCCTGTGCTGTGTGGCTGCACATGGTGTGCAGGTGTGCTGTGGGCGGTCCTAGTTGGTGGTGTTGGTTGCGGACCAGGCCAGCCTCTGATGCTCCTCAACCCCCACCTGCCCCTGCCTGCAGGAGAAGGAGAATGCGTACCTGAACAACCACCTGTCCTTCACCATCCTGTACCACAAGGTGGGCCCCGCCGGCCAGCTTGCGGGCCGCTGCCGGGCCACTGCTGCGCCTGGCGTGCTGTGTTGCTGGGTAGCTGGGCCCACCCGGGTATCGCCTTGCTGGCTGCACGTGCGACCCTGGGATGGCTCGCTTGGCCGTTCATCTGCTGCGCTACTAAGCTGGCTGCAGGATGTGGAGACTGACCTGGCTCGCATCGTGGGCTTTGAGGTGGAGCCCTACTCCATTGCCCACAAGTACGACGGTGAGCCGCAAACCCCGCTGCCGCCTGCGCACATAGCCACTTGCATGACGGTCGGCCGGGTGCAGGGTGCAGGCGTTCAGTGAACGAGGCGGGGTGGTGTCGGGCGAGGCGTTCTGGCGTGCGACACAGGCAGCCGGAGGCCACGTACGCCGCAGGGAACAGAATCCACACCCTGCTCTCAGTCGCGGCAGCCAGCGCTCCCGGCCTCCAGCTCAGTGTGCCCACCGCCACCTATCCGCCACCCCTGCAGGCCAGTGGAAGGGCAAGGACACGCAGCTGAGCACGTGCGACGCGAGCGGCAAGAAGCCGCTGAGCGACAAGGCGCACCTGCAGGTCAAGGAGTCGGCCGAGGTGAGGCGGCGCTCCTTGGGAGGCGTGTGGGCATGGCGCAGGGGTGTGTGGCTGCTGGCATCGCGATCGTGCTGCTGAGCGCTGGTCTGAGCTGCAAGGAACAAGCACACATCACCGAGTAGGCCACTGCTGCCGCCCCCAACCACGCGCCCTCGCCTCCCTGCCCGCCAGGTCATCTTCACGTATGACGTAGTGTACAAGCCGTCTGACATCCGGTGGGCCACCCGCTGGGACACGTACCTGCTGGCCACCGATGACCAGGTGGGCGCACGCTTGGGGCGTGGGCTGGCAGGCTGGCTGGCTGGCTGGCAGCAGCACTGGGTTGCCTGCTGGGCAGCTGTCGACAGTGCCTACCCTGCGCTTGCATCGGCACCTCTGTGCAAGTGCGCGCTGCTCACTGCTGCGCCTGCTGCGCTGCGTCCCGCAGGTCCACTGGTTCTCCATCATCAACTCGCTCATGATTGTGCTGTTCCTCAGGTGCGGTGCGGCTGGGGTGCGGTGCGACTGGGGTGCGGTGGCGCGGCACTCGCTGGCTCCTGCGCCGCATGCCACCCTGGACGTGCCGGATCCAGGGCCGCCAAACACAAGCCGGGGGCTGCTTCCCAGCACCATGTTGGTGCCCACCCATCCAACCATGTACTGCCCTTGTTCCTACCTCCTCTTGCAGCGGCATGGTGGCCATGATCATGATGCGCACGCTGCACCGCGACATCTCCAAGTACAACCAGCTGGAGACGGCGGAGGAGGCGCAGGAGGAGACGGGCTGGAAGCTGGTGCGAGGCTGTGCGGGTGGCTAAATGACTTGCAGTGTGGCGTGCAGGCTCTGCTGGAATTGGTTGCAGTGGGCGCGCATCGCAAGCTGTGGGAAGCAGGAGGTGCACGGGGCGTGTGCATTCGTATGAGCCTGCCCTCCCGTGTCCCGTCTATCGCCAGGTGCACGGCGACGTGTTCCGGCCACCGGCCCACGGCAGCTGGCTGGCGGTGCTGGTGGGCACCGGCACGCAGCTCTTCTGCATGTGAGCTGGGCTGTAGGGGCGGCATGGATGGGCTGGTGTGTTGCTTGATGCGGGCGGCTGAGCCGTGCCATTGCTTGTAGCTGTGCGCAACATGTCAGGCTGCCCGGGTGCTGGCGAACCAGGCGCACAATCTCACCCACCCACCCCCTGCTTCCTGCGCCCTCACCCACCACACACACATCGCAGGACGCTGGTGACCATGGTGTTTGCCACCCTGGGCTTCCTGTCCCCCGCCAACCGCGGCGGCCTCATGACCGCCGTCCTCTTGCTCTTTGTCTTCATGGGCTGCTTTGCCGGCTACTCCTCGGCCCGCCTGTACAAGACCTTCAAGGTGGGCCTGGGGCTACGCGCACTGCTTTGTTTCACTCTGTTTACGACGTGTATGTGTGTATTGCCGGCGTGCCCAACCAGCTGGTTGGTGGTGGGCAGTGCAACATGTGCTTGCTCTGCCGCACAAGCAGCCGCCTCTGATGAGCTTGCTTAACCCTAAGCCCAGCCAGCACACCGACCATGCCGGCCATCTCCCCTTGCCCCACCGGCATTCGTGCCTGCAGGGCGAGCAGTGGAAGCGGACGACGGTGCGCACGGCGCTGGCCTTCCCCGGCTTTGTGTCCGCCATCTTCCTCTCCCTCAACTTCATGGTGGGTTGGTGCTGGGTTGGGGTGCAGCTGTCGGCGCATGCGTGGGGGCGTGGCCGATGTGCACACCCCTGACTGCACTTCCAGGCACCTGCTTTCTTGCTGGAACAGAATGTCTTGCTAGGCTAGAGGGCCCCGTGTCCCTGCCTGCTCAGCTGCACCCTCCCTCCCTTTGTACGCTCGCCGCTGCCCGCAGGTGTGGGGCCAGCGCAGCAGCGGCGCGGTGCCCTTTGGCACGCTGTGCGCGCTGGTCTTCCTCTGGTGCGGCGTCTCCGTGCCCCTCTGCTTCGTGGGCTCTTACTTTGGCTACAAGAAGCCCGCGCCCGAGGTTTGTCGATCCATAAAAGGGTGTCGGGGGACTGCGCAGCCGACCAGAGCTGCCTGCAACATCTTGAACGCCCCAGCCAACACATAGCGCGGCTTGCCGATGCCACTTCGCACCACACCCTCAGCCAGCACCATGGGGGTCCCTCCACCCACCTACCCCTCACCCTCCATCCACCCACCCTCCACTCACTCACGCAGGACCCGGTGCGCACCAACAAGATCCCTCGCCAGGTGCCGGAGCAGCCGTGGTACATGCACCCCGCCTTCTCCATCCTCATTGGAGGCATCCTGCCCTTCGGCGCGGTGAGACGCAGCTGCCGGCTGCCAGCCTGCTGTGGCCAGCGCGCCTTGCTGTTGCCGACCCGTCTTGCTTCCCAGGCGGTGTTTCTGACTCAACGGGTCGCAGTGCATCGGGAGCAATGTGTCCTTATGCAAGGAATCCTCTTGCCCACCAGCCCTCCCCCCAACTTCCCTCCCAACCCACCCTCCCCTCCCCAGGTGTTCATCGAGCTGTTCTTCATCCTCACCTCCATGTGGATGCACCAGTTCTACTACCTCTTCGGCTTCCTGGCCCTGGTGAGCCGGGCCGCGGCACAGCGGGCTGGGCGCGATGGGTGGGCACGGCGTGCGCACTGGCTGTGTTGCAGTCCTTGCAGCGCTGGTGACGGGCGCATGGCTCCTACTCTCCTGAACACCCCTGCCACCTGCCGCCACCTCCCCCAGGTGTTCATCATCCTCATCATCACCTGCGCCGAGATCACCATCGTGCTGGCCTACTTCCAGCTCTGCTCCGGTGAGCTCCGGCGGCCATGAGGGGGCTTGGCGGTTGGAGCAGCACCCATCCATCCTGTGCAATGCTGCCTGGTCGCCGCTCGCCAGGCAGCTGTTGGGGTATGCTCCAGCTGCCGCTCCTGAACAGCCAAATCAACGCCCACTTGCTTGGAATCTCTTGCTACTCATTGCCCGCTCCTACCCTGCTGGCACCTTTCTGCACTCCTCACAAGCCCCACCTGCCCTCACTGCACCCGCTCGCCTGCCCGCCCCGGCCGCAGAGGACTACCACTGGTGGTGGCGCGCCTACCTGACCAGCGGCTCCTCCGCCCTCTACCTCTTCCTCTACTCCCTCTTCTACTTCTACACCAAGCTGGACATCACCAAGCTGGTGCCCGCGCTCATGTACTTTGGTGAGCGATGCAGCTGGCGCCCCGTGGCGGCTGGTGGGGGGCGCTCTGCTGCTTGGCCCCTGTGGCCTAAACTCTGGGTTTGTTTGCACAGTGCTCGTGCATCACGCATTGGATGGCAGCATTTCGCAGCCTCCGCAGCCCCACGCAGCCCATGGAACCCACCCACGCACCCACCCTGCCCCACCTCCCTCCCGCAGGCTACATGACCATCGTGTCGGCCACCTTCTTCTGCCTCACCGGCACAATAGGCTTCTGTGAGTGGGGGCGCGGCCTGCACTGTGGGCCAGGGCATTGCTGATGTGCGGCCAGTGTGGCCTGCGTCTGCACACGTCTGCCTCACCTGTGCGCTTCACGCTGTCCTGCTTTGTCTGCAGATGCCACCTACATTTTCATCCGCAAGATCTATGCGGGTGGGTGTTCAGTGTGCAGTTGCAGCAAACTGCCTGCAATGCCTTGGTCTGGAACAGCGTATGGTGGTCGGCCTGATGTGAGGCCATGCCGTGCTGTGGCGTCGTTGCGCTCTCGTCTGAACCCCTGGCTTTCCCCCTTTCCACCACACTTCTGCAGCCGTGAAAATCGATTGATGGCGCCGCACCCCAGCAGCCATCAGCAACCGCAGCAGCAGCAGCAGCAGCAGCCTAGTGTAGCAGCCTTATGGGGCCCGAGGCAGCTCCCCTGCCCAGCCCCCCGTGTTTTTTGTGCCCCCCAGTGTTTTTTGTGCCCCTCTCCCCTCCCCGTTTTGCACCTTGCCCAGCCCGGCCTCCCCTCCTTTCTGCTCTCACATTGTGGCCAGGCGTGCAGGCTGTGTTAAATTGCCAAGCATTCAAGTAAAACAAACGGGTCAGGAATGCAATTATAGGTGTCAGTATGAATCTTCAGCACAGGCGCACAGAAGGCAGCCGCGCGTCACAAATCGCTGGAAACTGTGTCTGACAACAAGCAGGCCAGGCAGTGGCCCTCTGGTCCTAAAAACACGACCCTGCCGTGCTCCTACTTCTCCGGATCGAGGCCGCCGCCGCTGCCCACAGCCTTCTGGGCCGCCGCCTGCGCATCCTGCCGCGCCAGCAGCGCCTTGCGGCTCAGCCGCACGTTGCCGCGCGCGTCCTTGCCCAGGCACAGCACATCCACGTCCTGGCCCACCTGCGGGGCAGAGTGGGTCGGAGGGTGCAGTGGCGGGTGGGCGGTCCGTTGGTCTGTTGGCGTTGAGCTCAAACTAGTGCACAGGCACAGGCATGCCCTCCAGCCACGACCCAGCTGCAGCAGCCTCCCAGCCACGGCCCAGCCACCCATCCCTGCCATCCCTGCACACCTTGAGCACGTCGTCGATGGCGCGGATGCGGGTGGGCGCCACCTCGCTGATGTGCAGCAGCGCGCGCAGGCCCAGCCCCTCCAGCTCTAGCATGGCGCCAAAGTCAAGCAGGCGCACCACACGCCCGCGGTACGCCTGCCCAGCCTGCGGTGTGTGAGGCGAGCGCGGCAGCATGGCCCCAGCGGTGGGAGGCAGAGGCCAGAGGGCATGGATGCTGGCCAACTGCAAACATGCAATGCTGCAACATCAATACAGCCCTCGGGCTGAGCATGGGCACAAGCGTTCGGCACAACCGGGTGACCCCGCAGACCAGCCCCGGCAGCCACAACCCAGCCCACAGGCGCCCACCTTGACACTTTCGCCCGCCAGGCCCAGGATGCGGGCCTCCGCTGCCTGGTACTCCTCCTGGTTGGGGCCAAAGATGTTGACCACTCCTGCTAGCGAGGGGTGGAGGGTTACACAGCGGGCAAGGGTCGCAGCGTGGGTTGCAAGGACTGCATGGGCAGGCGGCTGCTTGATTTGCACCATGGGCGGTTGCTTTGCACCAGGGCACGCCGCAGCAGGAAGTTTAGGCCCTGAGTGCTGGCTGTGCACAGACACTCGGCACAGAGCTCAACAGGCGCTCACCCGAGTCTTGGATGTCCACCCGCACATCATACTGCTCTTCAATCTCCTTCACTGTGGCCCCCTGCGGCCCGATGATGCGCCCCAGCATGCCCTCGGGCACCCGTACGCTGCCGTGCATGGGCGCCGTGGCGGGCCGCTCCTGCAGGTCAGGGGAGGGGGCGGTGGCGAGGGAGTGTGGCCAGGTTAGCAAAGAGTGCATGCATCATGCAGTTGTCATGTCATGCCTGGGTGCGCAGCGGCATGCCTGTCAATCGAGCCCGGCTCCCAGGCTCCCACCTGCCAGCCCCACCCACCTTGGGCAGCGCCTGCTCCATGATGCTGAGCAGCTGGGCGCGGCCACGTGCCGCTGCCCGCACCCCCTCCTCAACAATCTCTAGAGGCACGCCGCCCGGCAGCTTCACATCCAGCTGCGCCGCGGTGATGCCAGTGCGCGTGCCTGCCAAGGGGGGGGAGGGGAGTGGTGGTGGGGCGATTGGGAGGACATGTAGTGTGAGGGGCAGACCACTGTTGAAGCAGCCTTGGACACAGACAAGCACCTGGCCAGGCACACCATGCAGGCGCAAGGAGGGGGAGCAAGCCAGCAAACCGGGCAGACACAACAAAGCATCGCCCACCTGCCACCTTGAGGTCCATGTCACCCAGCTGGTCCTCAATGCCCTGTGAGTGAGGCGGTGGCAGGATGTCGAGTACAGCTGGAATACAGGGTGGTTGGCAAGGCAGCACATGATGCAAGCCAAGACACATGCTGGCACAGCATTGGCACGGCACACAGCAGCACTCGCAGCACACCGGCACCGTGACAGCACCACCACTGCCCCCCACCTGCAGGTCAGTCAGCAGCTCGTAGCGGCCCACAGGGGCAGGCTCCTGCTGCTGGCCTGCCGGCGCTGCTGGCAGGGTGCGCGCCTCGCCGCTCCAGCTGCTGTCGGTGAACAGGCCCACGCTCACACCTGGCGAAGCGGCGGGATGGAGCAGGGCGGCAAGGGCGGGTGGGTGGGTGGGTGGAAGCTCAGAGCATGTTGAGAAGCGGCACCGCCAAAAGCAGCCAGAGGTACAGCCAAGGTAGGAACAGAAGGCGGAAGCAACACGCCTCCCAACTGCCTGCCCTGCTTGCAGCTCCACTCCCTCTCCCTCTTCCCCGCCGCCACCCCACCCCCATCGCCGCCACCCACAACCGCCACCCGCAGCGCACCCGCGACCAGCGCCTTGAGTGGCACCCCCGCATCTGCCAGGGCCAGGCTGCCGCCGCACACTGCCGCCATGGAGGAGCTGCCAGCCGAGGAGAGTGTGTCGGCATTCAGGCGCAGGCTGAAGGGGAAGTCGGAGATGGGGGGGATGACGGGCAGCAGGGCGCGCTCCGCCAGGTCGCTGTGACCCATCTCCCGCCGCTGGCCGCCTGCGCACAGGAGGGCGTGGGCATAAGGTGGTGGGGACAGTGTTTGCGGCTGGCCAAGGCGTGTGGGCAGGTTGCATATGGGCGCTGGTTGTTGGGCAGGCACCTGCCCAGGCGGCACCCAGCAAGCGCCGCTTCCAGCCATCACACCTGCCGGTGTCACTCCTTGCCCCACCCCACACCCCACCCCACCCCACCCACTCACTGATCTGTGTGTCGCCGACAGCAAAGGGCGGGAAGGAGTAGTTGACAAACAGGCGCTTGCTGCTCTCCCCGCCCAGCAGGCTCTCCGCCTTCTGCTGCTCGCCGCGCCGGCCCACCGTGGCGGTGCACAGCGACTGCGTCTCGCCACGCGTGAAGAGTGCGGAGCCGTGCACAATGGGGATGGCGTCCACCTAGAGGGGTGGCGGGAGGCATGGGGAGGAGCAGGAATGAGAGCGGCGTGCGGAGTCAGGGGAGACAGAGGCAGGCGCAAGCAGGTGGTGAGCAGCGCAGAGACGTGCACAACAGCGTCTGCTCAGCGAGGGAGAATGTTCGAGTGTCAACAGGTCCTGCCGGCAGGGCAGCGGCGGCACCCTCCACCCGTGAAAACACACCAACCCAGACCACCCTGCCCCACCTCGCAGTGCACTTGGCGCAGGTCGATGGGGCCGCGCCCGTCGCAGCGCCACCCCTCCTCCAGCGCCAGCCGCCGCATGGTTGCCGACAGCAGCGCCCCAAAGGCGTGGTCCAGGTCAGCAGGGGACACGCAGCCGGATCCGGGCAGGCGCGCAAACTCGGTACGGAAGGCGCCCACCGCCTTGAGCCGGTCAAGGGCAGCATTCTTGGCCTGAGGGTGGGAGGGCGGGGAGGAGGGCAGGGGCCAAGGTTGCAGGGCCGACCAGGTGTGGCAACCTGCATTCCCAAGCGAGGCATCGCACAAGCAGTAGTGTGCTGCGGCTCGACATCCGATCTCAACAGCGCCAGCCATTGGCCATCCACCCAAGCGAAGCCCACTCCCCACACCTGCTGCAGCGCCACCGCTCGCGCCGCCTTGCCCAGGCTGGCATCTCGCAGGATGGCCTCAATGGGGCCCGCCAGCAGCTCCTGCACCTTGGGCACCGCGGCCGGGTCTGCACCTGCCAGCTGCGCCTCGGCGGTTTGCCGCCTGCGGGAGGGGGCGCACGCCAGAGATGTGAAGTCCTTGAGTGCAAGGATTTGGCTGGCACGGGACTCGCAGCAACGGTCTGCTGCCTTGATACCAGGGCTGATGTATCATGCGGAACCCAGCCCCGCACAGCAGTCAGCCCCAGCCGACAGCCTGCCACCGCCTCCTCACCCCGTCTGGGCTGCCAGCCGCCGCTGCGGCTCCAGCAGCTGCTGCGCTGCCTCTGCCGCCGCACGCAGCGCACGCAGGAACTCGGCCTCAGGCACCTGAAGAAAAGATGAGAATAATCAGTTTGGCACTTAGTTGCAGTGGAGGCACAGGGCAGCAGCAGGCGGGTGACACTTCAGGGCCGCTCTTGCGGCTGGCGGGTGCTTCATACGCCAAGCTGCTCCATGCGCCCCACCCCAACAGCAGTGCATGGGCCTGCACCCGGCAGCCTGGCTGCAAACAGCGGCAGCACACCTGGTCGCCGTCTGCCTCCATGGTTGTGAGGCGCCCCCCCTCAGTGACCGCCACCATCACATTCAGGCTGGCCGCCTCCTGCTGCTCCACTGTGGGCCCCACCACCAGCTCTCCACCGGGCAGCAGCGCAGCACGCGCCGCCGCCACGGGGCCTGCCCATGGCATGTCGCTGCACAGCAGGGCGGTGGAGGCTGCTGACACCGCCAGGGTGTCGGGGTCGGACGCGCCGTCTGCGCTCAGCACGTGCGCAAAGGCCTGCGGGGGAGGGAAGGGTTAAGGGGATAGCTAGGGGCTCTGCTAGCGCTTGACGTCGCAGCCTTGTTGAGCACACGCTGGGCAAGCGGCCTGGCACACAAACAACGTCAGCGCGGCGCCAGCTGCACCAGAAGAAGAAGTTTTTTTTAAGTGCTCCGCTGCCCATGTCTCACCACGCTGTCCTGTGCAAAGCCGCGGGGGAAGAGCGGCCGCAGGGCGCGCCCAATGCGGCGCCCCTGCAGGCACGGCGCAAGCAGAAGCACACTGTTCAACGTAGAGCATGCAGCCTGTAGTGTGCCGATGCATCTGCTCGTTGCACCCCCCATGCCACATGTGCCATCGCGCCCAGCCACTGGCTGGCGCCCCCCGGCTGCCCGCACCGCCAGCAGCTCGTGCTCCTTGGCGGTGCCCTCCCGCTTGTTGTAGGTGGAGGGGATGCGCCCCACGGCGTACAGCTTCTCGCGGTAGTCCACCTGCAGCAGGGGGGCGAGCAAGGTCAGGACGTGCGGGCGCTGCTGGTCGGTACAGCGCAGGGCTGGAACAGCACCACCAGCGGCAGCGCCTGCCATGCGACCCAGCTGCAGCCATGTGGGCCAGCACAACATGCCCACCACCTACAGCTGGATTGGGCCCCCTCCCCACCACACCATCCATGCATGCACAGCCCCTGCCCCTGCCCTACCCAGCTGCCCGCACCTCAAACTGCAGGGAGAGCGCGTCGCGGCGGCTCCACGGCGGCGGCTGGCACGTGGTGGCGGCCAGCACCGTGGTGCCCCCCGCCTGCACCGTGCACGAGCCGTTTGCCAGCCGCGCCAGCCGCCCCGTTTCAAACGTCCACGGCTGGCCTTGGAACAACGCCTCCTGCTGCAGGCCCTGCCCAAGCGGCAGCGCCGCAATGCCGCCGGCTGGCGGCGCGGGCTGCGCTGTGCCAACGCCCGTCAGCGCCGCCTCTGCGGCCTCATCTACCGGCAGCTCCACCGCCTCCCCATGCAGTGCATCCTCCAAGTCGTCCTTCAGCTTGCTCTCCGGCAGCGGCAGCTGGTCGGGCTCAACGCCGCCGCCCGCCGAGGTGGCCAGCAGGCGGTGCAGGGCTGCGGGGGTGCACCGGCCGGCCGCAGCATCCTGCAGCCCTGCTGCAGCCTCGCCTGAGAGACATAAGGGCAGTATGCAGAAGTGGGTAAGAGTGCATCAGGCCGCGGCAGCCTGAAGTATGGCTGTTGGTGGCAGCAGCGGCGGCAGCGGCGGCGGCAGCAGTGGCACGGGCATGGGTGGCGCTGCATGGCGGTGCAAGTGATAGGGTTTGACGTGCACAATCTTTCTGCCCCGCACTCACGCTCTAGAGCGCCGGTCGCGAGCAGGGCGCCAGCCCGCCGCAGCAGGACGAGCCTGCGCATGCTGTCACGGATGTGTATATGCAACAGAAGAGGTTGCAATTGACGTTGCAAAGTATGAGGGCTGCACGGCCGCGCATGCAGCATTGGGACATGCTCGAGCGGCGCAGGCAGCAGCGGCCCCTTCAGGCTTTGATCTCGTCTGTAAGCAATCGTGTGACATCGGGGAAAGTCGCATCTTGCCGCACGACCTCTCGAGCGGTCCAGCGCTTGCACAGTTCGCTTCTCCGCCCGCGTCTGGCCCCACCTCCCCTAGGATCGCAAGCCCAAGCACACCATGGTGCGTCGAGGTCTGCAGCGCAGCCCGTCGGCACGGTTTGCCACTGCCACCGCCTCACCGCCACGCGGCAGTCAACCGGCCCCCTCGCCTGCCTGGCCCCACGCTGCAGGCTGACGACCCAGAGCTGGAGGCCATCCGCCAGCGGCGCATGGCGCAGCTGATGCAGCAGCAGGGCGGCGGTGCGGGTGCGCCCAAGTCGGCAGAGGAGATGCAGGCGAGGCAGCAGCGGTGGCGCAGGCTTGGGTGATGTCTTTGTGTGACGACAAGGTCTACACGCTGAGAGCTTGCATCCTCAGTGCTGCATTCATTGCATGCCGTCCTTTGACCTGCTGCCATCACAGCAGCAGATTTGTCTGTAAAGCATCGCTGATGTCATGAGCTCCTGACTTGCAACCCGTGCAGGCGGCGGAGGAGCAGCGGGCGGCGGCGGAGGACCAGCGGCGCGCGATGCTGGTCAACCTCATGCAGCCCGCGGCCCGCGACCGACGTGAGCTGGTGGTGTGTGGTTCATTGCGGCAGCTATCGCTGCAGAACGTACAGGGGATGGCATGCCGCAGCGCCAATGCCGCATTCCAGTGAATGGAGGGGCGGTACAGCCAGTCGCAATGCGGAGCCTCTGTTGCGCGCATGCCCAGCATCCAGGCTGTGCCCTCACCTGCCAGCCGCCACTGCACCCTGGCCACCTATGCACAGTGGCACGCATTAGCCTTGTGAAGCCCGACAAGGCGCGGGCGATTGAGGACATGATCATCATGGCGGCTCGGCGGGGGCAGATACAGGAGAAGGTGGGCTGGGCTGGGCAGCTGCGCCGGCCAGTTGGCTGCGCTTGGCTAGGTAGACAACAACTGGCCTGTGAGAGGGGGGGTTGAAGTGATGCACACTGTGCGGCATGCCAGCGTGATGTGGTGCTGGTCCGCTCCAAGCCCTGAGCCGCTCCAGGCCCTGAGCCGCTCGTCCCGCCCCGGCCCGGCCCCCAGGTGTCGGAGCCGCGCCTCATTGAGCTGCTGGAGCAAGTGAGCGAGCAGACAGAGAAGAAGACAAAGGTGGGGCTAGCAGGCAGCATCAGTGCGTGTGCTGGCAAGCTGCTTGGGCGCTGCAGTTGCGGCGGGGCAGTTGTCTGCGTCTGCGTGGCTGAAGCGCCGCTGCGTTCTGTGTGCTGCAGGTGACCATCCAGCGGCGGCGCGGCGCTCTGGATGATGACTGGTGACCTGCCGCACAAGGCTGGGAACAACCAGCCGTTGAGATGCACCTGTCACTGCCGAGGCCGATGTGGCGGTGGCCAAGTGCTTTCGCCATTTGAGAGCTTGTCTGCCCGCTTCGTCTGCCCTGCCTGCTTGTAAATTAGACCTTGCATCCGGGCAGCAGCAGCCAGGCAGGGGCAGGGCCACGAGGGTTTAGCGATGGCCTCCTTAGCGCTGCTCGGTCTCCTACTGGCGGCAGCGTGTTTGTGCGCAGCCGGACAACACAGTGAGTGCATTTCAATGCCGACGGGAGCCTGGTCGGTCGCCAGCGAGCGGGACGGGTTGCCCTTTCCTCGCTCCCTGCGCCTTTCCCTTCATACTGCGCTTCCTGTGCAGCAGCTTGCATACCTGGTAGCAATGCGGATGCCCGATCGCTTCCCTTCCTTGTGTTACACGACCGCGCCGTCGCCGCTCCCTGCGCAGGCCGCCAGTCGTCATGGGACTACTCCTCGCTGCTGGCGCCGCGGCGCTTTGCGGGCATAGCTTTTGATGGTGCGCCTGCTGAACTTGTGTATCGCAGCGCAGCTGCTCTGTGGCTCACCGGGCCGGCTAGGGACTTGTGCGCTGCGTGTGCCACTGCCGGGCCTGCGAGTGGTGGGCACGCCTGCCAGCCAGATGGCCTCCGCAACACCTTGCACACGCTCCCCAAACCCATGCAGACCTGCCGGGCTTCACGCGCTCCGTGTACGAGCGCAACTATGCGCTGGTCGGCCCCGAGAGCTTTGTGTTTGCGGGCAACCCGGGGTGGACCAATGCCACCACAGCGCACATCATCTCGCCGGCGGTGGGCGCAAACTTTGCGATGCTGCTGGTGGACATGAAGGCGCAGGCCAGGGGGGACCGCCCGCCAGAGGGCCACGAGCGGTGAGGATGGCTTGTGTTGAGCTGGCTGGCGTGTGGGCGGGGGGATGGGAGGGGCAAGCCCGGCAGCTGTTGGGCGACAGAGCACGTGCATTACGCCATGGTACAGCTGGCGTGTGCATCATCGTCCACTTCAGCAGGTTGCTCACAGGTCTGCTGTCCCAACTTGCGCAGTTTCATGTTCGTGCTGGATGGTGTGGTTGAGGTGGTGGCGGGCTCGGAGCGCGTGACGCTGCATGCCGACGACTTTGCCTACATACCCGCCCACCTCAAGCACACCGTCACTTCAGCCAGCGGCGCCGGCCTGCTGCTGTTTGAGCGGCGATATGCGCTCAAGGTGCAAAATGTGGACCTTGAGGGCTGCAGCTGAAATGCTGGCATGTGGGAAAGCGGGCTGGCGGTGGGCAGAGCCAATGAGGTGCTCCGAGTGTTGCTTGTCTGGAAGCATCCCCATCTTCCAAGTGTGCACCGTCCTCCCTGAATCTGCCACTGTGCGCTGCCAACCACCCAACTGCGCACAGGGCACGGCGCCCCGCTTCCTGCACGGCGCCACGCAGGCACAGCCGGTGCTGCCGGTGGCGGGCGAGGTGTTTCAGCTGCGCAAGTTGCTGCCTCAGACTGCGGACTACGACTTCAATGTGCACGTCATGGACTTTTTGCCGGGCGAGTACCTCAACGTCAAGGAGGTGCACTACAACCAGCACGGCCTGCTGCTGCTGCAGGGCAAGGGCATCTACCGGTGCGTGCGAGGGGAGCCAGGATGCCAGGGTGGCAAGAGGGCCTGCATTCGACTGCCGTGTGGCTGGAGCGGTGCCGATCAGGCCACATTACCATCGCTACGTTAACCCGACTTGTCTGTTAACCCGACTTGTCTGTTTTTTTGCCCTCAGGTGACCTGTACTTTGCCCTCCGTTTATCTTTATTCCCGCCCTTCCACCAGGCTGGGCAACGATTGGTACCCAATCCAGGCGGGCGACGCGATTTGGATGGCCCCCTTCGTGCCGCAGTGGTATGCCGCGCTGGGCACCCGAGAGAGCCGGTACATACTGTACAAGGTGGGTCAGCACTCTGAAATTGGGCCAGTGGTGCTTTATTGGGCAGGTCCTTTATTTAACAATGCCATGCTCTATTCACTGCACCGTTCATACCTGTGGCCTACTCGCAGGACACAACCGTGGACCCGTTGCACGCGTGAGCAGCAGCTGTGACTTGTACCCCATCTGTTGGCACTTACTTGTAAAGCATTTCCACCCCCCATTACAGCCAGTGTAATTTAGTCGCTCTGCGCCCCGCCGCCCGGCGCATCGGACTGCACTCGCGTTGCTGAACGCCTGCGCGCGAGCTGTCGGAGCGCGAGCGGGGTGTCACACTTTCTTTTGTGGCCTGCGGCGCCCAGCCGGCCTGCTTTGCTGCGGACGCCGGTTCGATTGCTTCGCTAGTGTGGGAAGTCTTGCTTGCAAACCGGCAAGCGCGATGGGAACCATGCGCGGCGGCGCAGCATGGCCCATGCGCCTCCCGCTGTGGTCTCTTGGCAGCCCAGCACATCCCGCTCGTCTGGAAATCCCAACCATATACGTAGTGCAACATACCAGCACCCGCGCAAATCCACTGGGCTCTCGAGCAGTCGTATTTTGCATTGTCTGTCCTGCCACCGGCAAGCGGCCCGCCACCGGCAAGCCGAGGCCCGCCGTGGGCAAGTCAAGTGAGCCAATCCCCACAGCCCACACGCTAGGATGTGAAGTGTGAAGCGTACTAAAAGATCTCGACATGGCCGGTCTGAGATGCTACCAGCCAATCAGCCTGCCACAACGGCAATCGGCACTTGCAGCTGCATGTGCACAAGCAGAACGTTCCCGCTAAGCGCCGCTCAGCAGCTGGGCATGCTGCTGAGCCTTGCTTGTTGACTTCACAATATTTGCTTGATGTGATGTTGTGAGGTACAGGCAGCTACGAACGCGACGGCCAGAGGCAACAGCGGCATGCAAACAGCTTGCCATTGTGCTGCCACACTTGCCGCCAGCTCAGTGGCTACGCTCCCCCACCCCTGCGCGGGCTTCCGAGTGCACATGAATGGGGTGCAAGCTGGATTATCTATTTCGTGTACTGCTGTAACGAGTCAACATGCTGAACTGGAGAAAGGCCGCTCACTCCGACAGGCCACAGAGCGCCGCCACAGCGGCGACGGGAGCAGCTGTCTTACGGGCTTGCGCCCCGCTCCGTCACTTGTGCGAGCTGTTTAACTGCGTTGCGAACGCCACGGGCATCTGGCTGTCCTCACTTCAAGACCGTCCGACTCTGCAGTCGCGAGCGGGGCTTTTGGTCGGCGGCGCGGCATGCTGGAGAGCTGGCGCAGGTGTGCTATGGTGGATGGTTGCGGCAGCTGCGCTGCAGCGCGCATCTGCCCGCCACCAGCCCACTGCCGCCGCTCCGCAGCCGCTGCTGCCGCAGGAACCGGCGACGGCTGCTGACGCTGGCCGCGGCTGGCGCAGTGGGATCTGCTGCTGCCTATGCAGTGTACAAATGGTGGTACGCAGAGGAGGGTGAAGACGAGCCCAGCGGCAGTGGCAGCGGCGGCAGTGCGGCTGAGCAGGCGTCCAGTTCTGGGCGCGGCCTGGCCAAGGAGGCTCCCGGCGTCCTGGTCGACCCTCGCGGCGCCCCTGGCACCACACAGCAGGTGCGTGCCCGGCTGGGGTGGGGCAGGGAAGGGCAGGGCAGCAATCACATGGTCGGCAGTGTGTCATGCTCCTAGCCGCGTTGGCATCATTGCTGTCATGGTCACTTCCCTGTGTCGATCGGCGCCACATGATCCGCCGCAGCCACACCAGCGCTCCCTCCTGCCCTTGCCCGCCCACCGCCAGGACGCGGAGGCGCACCTGCAGCACCACTTTGAGTCGATCCAGGACATTGCCGACACCACCACGCTGCCCTCGCTGCTGCCCGCACTCGGCCGCGCGCTGGCGGCGGCAGCAGATGTGGAGACGCCGCTGGAGCGGCTGCGGTGAGCCGTGTGGGGGGGCAGCCCTGCTGTGCTGGACGCTGCTGCTTCCGGGGCTGGGCATGCGGCTGTGAATGTGCGGCCTTTGGAATGGTTACCATACACCCAAACAGCAAGCTTGACGAGCTAGCTCCGGCACAGGACATGCCAGCATTGCGCTGATCGCGCTTCTTCCGTCACCATCTCCCGCAGGCGCGCCAAGGAGGGCACGGCGCCGCTGCCCCCTGCTGAGAAGCTGGCTGTGTGGGAGGAGCTCAAGGTGGGGAGGGCGTCAGCACGGCAGTTCAGTGCAGCAGCAGCTGTGGGCGCAATGTGCCTGAGCACTGCGGGTGACTGATGCCTCACGCAGCCCTGCCCTGTTCTGACACAGGTGGCCGCGTTCACGCGCGCTCTGGGCGCCGCCTGGATGCTGCCGCTGCTAGATCTGTTCGTTCGGGTGCAGGTGAGGGCATGCGGATTTGCCAGCCGTGCTGCTGCCGCCGCCACATCCACCTCTTACAGGCTGCTTGCGCATGCTGCACTTGATGATGGCGTTTGTTTGCCTCCGCCATGCTGCTGCCCCTCCCCTTGTGCCAAACTGACCTCTCTGCCATGCCTGTCATTCACCGCTCCGCGCCTCCCCTGTCATTCGCCGCAGCTCAACATCCTGGGCCGCCACCTCTACCTAGAGTCTGCCGTGGAGGGCAGGTGGGCTCGGGGTTACATCCTATGCACGCGCCATTGGTGTGGTGTGGCTGCTGACACGCTGCAGGACACTGCAGCCCGTCCGTCGCTGCGTGTGCTCCCAACCAACCGCCCGCCCCTGCCGCTTCCCTCCGCGCAGCGGCATGCGCAAGCCGGCGGGCCTGCCCAAGCTGTCTGCCCCCTCCCAGGAGCGCTTCCTGTCCTACTCAGAGTTCTTGGCACAGCAGGGCGCGGCACGCCTGCTGGGCCTGCTGCGCACGGCGTGTGAGGGCGCGCTGGGCAGCGTGCAGCTGCAGGAGGCGCTCACGCCGCACCATCTGGCGGCACTGATGCAGCGCATAGCAGACTCAATGGTGGCGGCAGTGCAGGAGGCAGCGGGCGCACGCGGCTGGGCGGCATTCCTGCTGCCTGAGCCACAAGAGCTGCGGGAGGGCCTGGCACCCAAGGCGCCCGACAACCGCGCCTTCATGCTGGGAGGGGAGGCGCTGGTGGTGGATGCAGAGGTGGTGACGGCGCTGGCGGCGGAGGCTGAGGCCGTGGCTGCTGGCGCCGAGTTTGCGGCGGCGCTGCAGGTGCGCAGGGGGTGGCTGCGGGGCTGTGGTCCACTGCGCTAGTCGGGCGAGCTTGGGTGCCAACAATACCAGCAGGAGTCCCTTTAATGGAATCCTAAATCAACAATCACAAATCACAATCGGCCAGGTACCCACCACTTCCTCCCCCTGCTGTGCCCAGGCCTCAGCGGGAGCGGTGCTGCAGGCGGCGGGTGCGCGCCTGGCGGCCAGCATGGGCGGCGAGGCGGCAGCGCTGCCGCTGGCCAAGGCCGTGCCGCTGGTGGCTGCACTGGGCCAGGACCTGCTGTCTCCAGCTGGCCGGCCGCCGCTGGCTCGGCTGGAGCCAGTGCGCAGCCTGTCCACCCGCGTGTACGGCTGCTGCTTCTGCGAGGCGGCGTAAGAAAGCGGCTACGGCTGCACACTGCCGGCCGTGGCTGTGTGGCTGTCACGTTTCTGTTTGTCCTGACTCTGACCTCTGATCCGTTCCTGCAGACCCAGTGCTGACCTGCAAGTTTCACATGCGACAGCGCTGACGTATGTAAATAGTCGATTCGCATGAGCAGTTCTGCCGGCTCGGACGAATGAACAAACCAGATTGCCTTTGTCGCAAGTACGTTCATCAGCTGTGTTGTTACCAGCCACTGGCTGCCTACAGCACCCCAGGCTCGGCCAAGCACGGGCACATGAGTAACACATGCTGTGCCTGCCGGCTGGCGGCACCGGCTGGCGGCGGCAGCGGCGGCGGCATGCATGGGCCGCTTGCAGGCGGCCTCGGCATTCACACTCGCGTTGTCGTCGTCGGGAGGCCCACCAGGCGATGCAGGCGGCTGCTACCACGCCCGGCGGGCGGCTCGCGCAGCCTCGGCAGGCGGCAGCGCGTCCCCAGTTTGCTGCCGGCAATCAGGCGGCGACAACACGATCGGCAGGCAGCAGCACGCCGCGGCGGCGAACCATGGAGCGGCAGCAGCAGGCAGTGACCTGTGGGGCGGCCGCCTCGCAGTCCGACGCCGCCACCAAAGTGGTGGACACTGGCCTGCCCCGCACAGCCGTCGTGGGCGTGCTGGGAGGCGGGCAGCTGGGCAAGATGATGGCGCAGGAGGCGGTGAGCGGCGGCGGCGGCGGCGTTTGTTTGTGCTTGATGCTCGGCCCAGTGCATAGCTGACCAGTCGTGTGTGCACTATCCGCAGGCCAAGTTGGGCGTGACGCTCAAGGTGCTGGACCCCACGCCCAACTGCCCCGCCTCGGTGGTGGCCCAGCAGACGGTGTGGCGCTGGGATGGCAGCCGGCGAATGAGGGTTCCTGTGGGCCCTGCACAATGCCAGCTGCTGCAGGCCTGTGGCTGCGGTGTAGCACTGTGTCAAGGCTGACGCATGCTCCATGCTTTGCTGCACCCTCCAACAAGTGCCTGCTGGCTGCTGCGGTGCTTTGCCGCCGCTGAAAGTCTCCGCCTCTGCTATGTGTTGCTGTGCTGCCCTGCAGGTGGGCTCCTTCCGCGACCCCGAGGCCGTGCGGGAGTTTGCCAAGGGCTGCGACGTACTGACGGTTGAGATTGAGCACATCGATGCGGACGCGATGCAGGCGAGCCTCGAGGGCTGCACCGCTCTGATGTGCACACGTTTGTTTTGTGAGCACAGCAAGTGGCTGCCGCAGCAGCTGGCCTGCTGACCTTGCTGTCGCGGTGGTTGGCAGCAGGACAGCTGCCGCAATACGCTGCTGAGAACCGTGCCCCACCAGCTGTCGCCGCTGCCCGAGTTGGCCGGCTCAACCCTGGCCCCCATGTGCTGCTGCGTGCCGCAGGCAGTGGCGGACCAGTCGGGTGTGGAGGTGCAGCCCACGCCGCACACCATGCGCGTCATCCAGGTGGGCTGTGTGCTCTGGCCGTTGCAGTTGGACCGGTGCTCCTCCGCGGGTGGAAAGGGCAAGGCGCAACTGGCTGGCGACTACAGCTTCATGTTTCTAGCAGCAGCAGTGGCAGCGGCTCTCCACGCACCAGCAGTGCACCATCAGAACGAGCAGCAGGGAGTCACGCTGTCCCACTCCTCCACCATGGTTGGCAGGACAAGTACCGCCAGAAGCAGCACTTTACAGAGGCGGGGGTGCCCCTCCCCGAGTTCCGGGAAATCAAGTGCTCCAAGTGCGCGGAGGGCGCAGGCCGCGCCTTTGGCTACCCCTACATGCTGAAGAGCAAGACGTGAGCGCGATGCTTTGGGCTGGCTGCTCTGACGAGCTGCACGCTGGTTGGCGGGAGATGCTGCTGGTGTGGTGCTTGCCTGCTGGGCGTGCTTGATGCAAGCAGGCCAGCCTCCGCTGCAACCCAACTCTTCGGCCGTCCCCGCCGCCCCCACTGACCCGCAGGCTGGCGTACGACGGGCGCGGCAACGCGGTGGTCAAGTCTGAGGAGGACATTGCGGCGGCGGTGGCCTCCCTGGGCGGCTACGAGAAGGGGCTGTATGCCGAGAAGTGAGGCGGTGGGGCAGGGTGGGCCGGCTGCTGGTTGCCAAGTAGATGGCATGAACTGATGCAGGATGGCACCCTGCCACACGGCAGGCGCTGCCCCTGGAGTTGCTGCAACAAAGCAGCCTGCTGTTGTCATGCACTCTTCCCAGCCTGCTTCTCCAACCTGCCCTCTCCTTCCCTCCCTCTGCCCACCCTCCACGCAGGTGGGTGCCCTTTGTGTGCGAGCTGGCGGTGATGGTGGTGCGCTCCCGCGACGGCTCGGTGGCCTCCTTCCCAGTGGTGCAGGTGGCTGCTGCCGCAGGGCTGTGTTGTGTTGCTGCATGGTCGACACTGCAGCTGAGGGGAGGGGCAGCAGCTCACTTGTCGCTGTGTGTCCAGCATGATGCGAACGGCATGCCTGCTGGCCTTGTTGGCACCACGAGTTTGCCGTCTCCCCCATCCCTGCGCAGACCATCCACAAGGACAGCATCTGCTGGACCACCGAGACGCCTGCGCGTGTGCCTGTGGCCGCACAGCGCCGTGCGCAGGAGGTGGCGGAGCAGGCCATCTCCGCGCTGGAGGGTGGGTGGGGACGGTGGGGAGGGGGGTGTGGGGTGTGCGGCCAGGTCCAGTTGGGTGTGGGGTGTGCGGCCAGGTCCAGTTGGGTGTGGGGTGTGCGGCCAGGTCCAGTTGGGTGTGGGGTGTGCGGCCAGGTCCAGTTAAGTGTGTGTGTTTAGTGGCCATTCCAGTTGCAGCACCGTGCCAGGCACTTTGTGTGTTTTCACGCCCTGCCCAACCCAACCCAGCCTGTTCAACAAGGCATTCAAGTCCACTCCACACCGCAGGCGCGGGCGTGTTTGGCGTGGAGACGTTCCTGCTGGCCGACGGCTCGGTGCTGCTGAACGAGGTGGCGCCGCGCCCGCACAACTCGGGCCACTACACCATCGAGGCCTGCCCCTCCTCCCAGTTTGAGGTGCGGGGTGTTGGTTGAGCAACCGCTGGATCAACGCGGCTAGCCGCCGCCGAGCAGTGCTTTCGTAGTTGGTCCGCCCTCATCGTCCACCTGTGCTTTATGCCGTGGCCCAGCCCACTCACCTTGCTCTGATGGCTAAATGCATACTACGTACCCCCCTCACTCACAACCTCCGCCCCTACAGGCCCACCTGCGCGCGGTGCTGGGCTGGCCGCTGGGCGACTGCGGGCTGCGCGTGGGCGCCGCAATCATGCTCAACATCCTGGGAGAGGTGGGCACCTGCCCGCCCAGCCGCAACTCAGCTGCCTGCCGCCGGCGATGGATGCTCAGCTGGTCACGTGCCTCGCGTTGGCTGTTTGCACATGAGCCGCATGCGCGTGTGACTGCATGCATGTGACTGCTTGGGCATGTGCGCTACACAACCTGCGCTGCTGTGCCCGCCCGCCCGCAGGCCGGCGGCGAGGAGGGCGAGCGCAAGGCGCACGAGCTGATGGGCCGCGCCTGTGAGCTTGGCTGGCTGGCCGGGGCTTGGTCTGCGCTCGTGTTGCGGCTTGTATCGATTGAATCGGTTGAACCTGAACCAAACTTGCGTTGGGCGCTTTGCACGCAACCCAGCCAACCTAGCCGCCTGCCGCACCCTCTGCTGCAGTTGCGGTGCCGGGCGCATCGGTGCACTGGTACGGCAAGGCGGGTGTGGCGCCGCAGCGCAAGATCGGGTAAGCAGGGGGCAGTGCTCATCAAGCTCAATGGCACTGGTGGACGTGGCTGCCGTGCAATGATGCAAACAGCAGGGGCCGGCAGTGCAACTTGGCCCGCCTGCCGCGACTGCCGCAAGACCATGGCGACCCTAATGGCCTGCTGTCATTCTGGCCCCCCTGCCTGGTCCCAGGCACATCACTGTGGTGGGCAAGGACAACGAGGAGGTGCGGCACCGCCTGCGGGCCATCGACCCGGGTGAGCTGGCAGCACAGTCTTTGAGTGTGGCGGGGCTGGGTGTGCTGGCTAAAGGTTGGACGAGTCGGGCGCTTTTCGCCCAGCTGTGGCGACCTCTCTAGCTCAAGGCACTCACCGCTCGTCCGCCTTGCACGCGTGCCCCTTATGTGCAGTTGCGGCGGACGCCATCGAGGCCTCCACCAGCCGGGTGGCCAGCGAGCTGCAGCAGGGCGGGCAGCGCGGCGGCGGCCCTCGGGTGGGCATCATCATGGGCAGCGACTCCGACCTGGCCACCATGAAGGTGGGGAGGGGTGCTGTGTGACAGTCGGTTGTGCCTTGGTGCAAATGATGTAGCTCTAAGGCCCTGGCAACTCGAAAAATTACGGAGTAGCCCAGCCGGGGGAGCCAGCACAGCCAGCCAGCAGCCAGACACAGCCCTCTGCCGCCTCACCCCTACCCACCCACAGGCTGCGGCGGAGGTGCTGGAGGAGTTTGGCGTGCCCTGCGAGGTCACTGTGGTGTCGGCACACAGGTGGGGCCAGCGGCCTCTTTATGATTGCAGCTTGCATCACAGATCCAAGCGGGGCGGACCCGTATGTTGCTGCCGCTGCTGCGGCTGACAGGTGCTGCTGCGCATTGCGCCTACTGGTCCCCTGCAGGACGCCGGAGCGCATGTTTGAGTATGCCCGCACGGCACACGAGCGCGGCGTGCAGGCCATCATTGCGGGTGCGCTGCCAGGCCACTGGAGCTGGGCTGGGCTGGGCGCAGGGAGTAGGGAGGGTGGGCTATGAAGCTGGCCCCCTGTGATGCAGCACTAGTGCGTGCTGTTGACGGCGCGCTTCCACGCGTCACCCTGCGTCTTCCCTGACAGGTGCCGGCGGGGCGGCGCACCTGCCCGGCATGGTGGCCAGCATGACGCCACTGCCGGTGAGCGAGGGGGGTGGGCTGCTGCAGAAGACAGCCACCGACATGGGTTGCTGCTGGCCCTTGTTGACATTGGGCAGTGTGTGGGTTGGCTTCGAGCGGCTTTGCAGCCCCGCTTTGCTCGCCCAGACGCTGGCATGGCAGTGTCTTGATACACCTTTCGGTTATCCCGTCCCTGTCCACCCTGCAGGTCATTGGCGTGCCTGTGAAGCCCGCTGGCGCGCACCTGGACGGCCTGGACGCACTGCTGAGCATCGTGCAGGCCAGCAGGGGGAGGGAGGGCAGCTGTTGTGTGCCTTTGGGCCTTGGCATGCCACATCCAGCAAGCCTTTGACAGTCCCCGTTTTTAAAAAGCCGGCTCCAACTCACAGCTGTCTCCGCGCCTGCCCACCCCACTGCCTTCCGCAGATGCCCAAGGGCGTGCCGGTCGCCACGGTGGCCATCGGCAACGCAGCCAACGCCGGCCTACTTGCGGTGCGCCGGTGTAGCGCAATCTTGCGCACTCTGCCCTGCTGCCTTGTGATCACCGGGCTGCACGCCGATGTGCATCCCTGCGTGCCTCGACTGGCATGGAATGCATGCATGCCAGCTATGCTTCGCCTGCTGCCTTGCTGACCACCTCGTAATGCACATGTGCACTCAACAACTGCCCACAACCCGGCTCCCCGCCCACTCCCAACCCCCTGCTTCCCACCCCCGCAGATCCGCATCCTGGCCACCTCGGACCCCGCCCTGCTGCAGCGCATGCTGGCCTACCAGCGCGGCATGACAGAGACGGTGCTGGGCAAGGCGGCGCGGCTGGAAGAGAAGGGCTGGCGCGACTACTGAGCCGTGACTATCGAGGCATGACCATCGAGGCGACATGCCCAGCCGGCGCCAGCATGCCCGAGTCAGCTGGCCGGCCAGCAGGGCGCAGTAGGCGCCCTACCAGCTGCCATGCGAAGCTGTGTAGCCAGCTGCACTGCTGACACTGCTGGCCTGAGGTTGCTGCTAGTGTTGCACCCTGCTGGTCTTCTCTCACCCCTGCACTGCGTGCCATCCCCTGAAATTGACCGTCTCTTCTCCATTCAGCTGCTCCTCAGTTCCCCTCCCCCTCCCTCACTGTGATCCATGACGCATGTTGCAGTCTGGGGATGCAGAGGCAGCCGCTCTGGGGCAGCAGCGGCTGGGTCAGGAGGGAAGCGAGGGGTACATAGCAGCAGACTAGGGGCTAGGGGCAAATCCAAAACAGTGGGGAGCGCATCCACAAACAAGAATGTCGGGGCAGCACGTTGCGGGCTGCAATCAACAAGCGGACAGGGAGGGTATGAACACGGGGAAGCGACTATGGGACAAGCTGGATGGCTGCAGCTCCAGGCGCAGCACCAGCGGCAGCAGATACAAAAGGCTGGGGCAGCGGCATACAAATGGGGTCGCACAAGCGTGCCCGAGGGTGCATCCCACCCTGAAAGCTGGGGGGCGAAGGCAGGGGGCTGCGTTGCTCCCTAACCATTTCGCAACCCGCCATGCTCAGTCAAAGGAGATGAGCGGCGGCTCGTCAGCGGGTGGGCGCGAGGCCACAGGCGCCGCAGCTGCCGCGCCGGGCGGGGGCGCCAGCCCGGTGGGCGCCNTGCCCGCCACTGCCGCCGCCGCGGGCGGCAGCTCCTGCTGCTGCGGCGCATTCTGCTCCTCCAGGCACCGGCTCAGCATGTCAAAGGACTCAAAGGCCTTGGCAAAGATGGCCTCGTCGCCGCCCTGCATTGATTGGGAGGAGGGTGAGGAGCCGGCTTTAGTTGGCAGCGTGTTCAACGTAGCAGGATTGCGAGGACCGGAGATGGTGTCGGCGGCACATACGTAGCTCCCTGTCAGCTGCAGGTGGCAGCCAGGCCAAGACCGTGCCTGTGCCAAGCAGCAGCGCAATGGTACCCTCCCTCTTCAAGCGCCCACCTGGTAGTCGGAGATGAGGCCGCGCAGCTGGGCCTGCAGCTGCTCCGCCTTTTGCTTCATGTCCTCCACGGCCGCGCCGCTCTGCCGCACAGGGCAGAACAAGCAAAAAGGGGTACACGTGGGCACACATCCGTGCCGCACAGCACTGCAGCGTGCTGCCCTGGCCATGCAGCTACCCTTTGCGACAGCGTCCTGCACCGCTCCACAGCAAGCTGCTGGCCAGGGATCCGTGGCCCGCAACACCGGAGCCCCAAACCCGGCCAGTGGTCAGCCAGCAGCAGGGCACGACCGCAGCGGCAGTACAAACCATAAAACCCCTGCCGCAGCGCACACAGCGCACCTCCCCCATGGCCACCATCTCCCACAGGATCTCCGCAGCGTCCTTGGCCAGCACCGACAGCTCCTGCAGCTCGTCAGCCTGCACCCAACCAGGCAGCAGCAGCATGCGGTTGCCGACGGGGCCTCCAAACTGTGTGTGTGAGCCGCGACGGACTGCAACCCACCCACTTGTAGCACGACAAGCAACAAGCACAGCAAGGCTGCGGTACACTGGCATGCCCGGCTGCAGCGCACAACCCTGGCACGGCCGCAGCCTGTCCGGGCACCCACCTGGGAGGGCGGCGCGGGCATGCCGCCGCCGTGGCGCGCCGGCTGCGCGCCATAGGCTGCCGCAGGCGTGTAGCCAGGTGGCGCATACCCGCTGGTGGCTGCAGGTGGTGCATAGCCGCCATGGGTGGCCGCTCCGGGGGCCGCCACGCCGTGTGCGCGCTCATACTCTTCCTGCTCGTGCACGTCCGACACCAGGGGCCGCTCCAGCGTGTTCAGCTCATCGTAACCCTGCCAGGTGGGCAAGTTGGAGCATGCAGAGTGAGCTGCAGAGTGAGCTGCAGAATGAATGAGCTGCATGGCGCAGCCTCGGCCGCCACCCCCCTGTGCGGCGTTTGCCTCCTCAGCCTAGGCTATGTGTTGACCTCCGCGGGCCAGTGGCGAGTGGTCATGCAGAGCAAGCTGCACACCCCAGCTGGCAGGGCGCACTGCGGGCAGGAGTGCTGGCGCTGGCGGCGGCAGCTGGCGGCGCAGCGGCCGGCGCTACTAGAGCCTACCAGCGGCGTGCAGGGCCGGCTCCCTGCTCCTCGCGCTCCCCGGCGGCACCCAGCCGCCCCTCCCGTAAACCCCAGGGTGGGAGTGAGGTCAGTGGGTCCTCCATCCTCCGATCTCGGCCTGCACCAGGTTTGGCCCTGCCCACCTGCGCCTTGGCACCCAGAAGGCTCTTGAAGCGCTGCTGGAAGTTATCCAGCTTGGCCTTGAAGCCGCTCGACATAGCTCCCCCTCCTGTGGCCTCTGTGGCTCCCTTGTGCACCAGCGATAGGTGATCGGCCGAGCCTAGCGCTGCGATCTGTCGCCCAGGCCAGCCGAGGGCTTGCTTTCGGGGCAACCCCGCCCATGCCAACAATGAGGGCATTGCTCGGGGAGCCCAAACGCCGCATCGCAGCGCGCCCCATTGCCCATCCCATTGCAAAGGTGCCATCGCAAACTGCAGCGGCGGCCCCAGGCGTCTGGCCCCACTGCCCAGGGCTTCCGTGGTCCCTCACCCCTTGCCGCCCCTTTCCTGCCGGCAGCCCGACACAGCGAAATGGCAGCAGCAGTTGCAGCCGCCGCCATGCGGCCAGCAGCACTAGCAGCCGCGGCGGCGGAGCGCAAGCCGTCGCGGGCCGCCGCCGCCGCCCGGCAGTTTGCAGGTAGGGCTGCCTGCAGCCTGAGCTGATGGCACACGCCGCTGGTGGCAGCGAGTGTGCAGACACGGGCAGGGCAGCTCAGCCTTGCAACATGTATGCAGCGTCCCCTGTCGCAGGGCACGCCCTGGTGGCTCCGGCCCCATGCAGCAGCCTGCGGCCCCGCAAGGTGCGATCAGATTGGCAGCATGATGTCCAGTGCATACGATCAGCATGGCGCGGCACTTGCTTCCTGGCTGTCATCTGCATCTGAAAATCAAGCCGCGCAATCCTGAGGCCAGCCACTCGATGCTGCCCCCGCATGTGCGCAGGTGGCCCGCGGCGGCGTGCGGGTGATGGCAGCAGACATTCCCGGCGACTTTAGCATCCCGGCGGCGCCCATTCTCATCCCCGAGGGCCCCTGGAAGGAGATTGATGGCTGCGTCTGCGCCCCCAAGGGCTTCAAGGCGCAGGGTGAGCGGCAGCCGTAGCGGCAGGCATGCCCAGCCCTGCGCATCAGGGCACCTTGGCTGGCCAGCTGCAACCTGCGCCGGTGTTGCAACTTCATTTGCATGAGGCAGCAGCCGGCGGGGCTCAGGTGCGGTGCGTTGATGCGCACATGGTGGCCACGCCTTGTTGCTGCAGGCATGTATGGCGGCCTGCGTGCCAAGGGCAACAAGGCGGACCTGGCGCTCATTGTGTGCGACACCCAGGCGGTGGCGGCGGGCGTCTTCACCCTGAACGTCATGTGAGGGGGTGGGCAGGCAAAGCAGGGGGCACGCATTGAGCCCGGCTGCAGTCACTTGCAAGCAACAGCAGCGACCGGCATCGTGCACCTCACACTGGAAGCAGGCAATGCTGCTGCCGTGCCACTGGCATCTGCCGTCTGCCCCCTGCTCCCATGGTGCAGGTGCGCGGCCCCTGTGACCTACTGCCGCGAGGTGCTGGCCAAGAAGGACACCGTGCGCGCTGTGCTGGTGAGCAGGCGGCTGCGCTGGCAGGGCATGGCTCAGGACGTTGGACGTTGCAGGCGCTTGCGAGGCGGCGACTTGGTTGATGCGCAGGGTGACCAGCTGTGCTTGCTGGGCAAGCCCGCAGAGCTCTCCTAGCACCTGCAGGCATTGCATTGCGGATGCAGCCGCATCCTGCTTGTGCTCGCCGGCAACCGCCCCAGCCTGCACCCGCCCGCCCTGCAGGTGAACGCGGGCCAAGCCAACGCAGCCACTGGCGAGCAGGGGTACCAGGACAGCCTGGCGTCGGCGGATGCGGTGGCCAAGGCGCTGGGCGTGTCTCGGGATGATGTGCTGCTGGAGTCCACCGGCGTGATTGGCAGGCAAGAGCAGCGGGGGAGTGTGCCTCGGTGCTCAGGGCGCCTCGCTTAAGCAGCACACGCAGCCGTTGACGCAGTGCCCAGGGCCAGCCCACTTGCACTCCCTTATCAGCGGTCCTCTGCACACAACTGCACCCATGCGCCCGCCTCCTGAGCAGGCGCATCAAGATGGAGCAGCTGCTGGCGGCGGTGCCGCAGCTGGCGGCCTCGCTGGGCAGCGGCGCAGAGGACGCGCACCGTGCGGCGGTGGCCATCACCACCACCGACCTGGTCTCCAAGTCGGCTGCCCTGGAGGTGGAGCTGAGCCCGGGGCGCACCGTGCGGCTGGGCGGCATCGCAAAGGGGTCGGGCATGATCCACCCCAACATGTGAGCAGCGGCGGCAGATGGGCTGGACTGGTGCAGTGCGGTGTGGGCTCTGTTGCCCAGCCGGTCCGGCTGTGATGCTCTCTTACTACTTGCGTTGTGTCAACACGCCAATTGAGTTGTGGCTGCACATTTCCCTCCTTGTAGGGCCACCATGCTTGCGGTCCTGACCTGCGATGCGCCCGTGGCGCCGGAGGTGCGCCGCGGTTCTGTTTGGTGACCCCTGAGGCAGCAGCATTGATCGATTGGCCAAACCGCTTGAGTTGCACAGCAATGACCACCGTGCTGCGCCAACAACTTGCCTCCTCACCTCGCCCTGCTCTGCTCCCTCCCCGCCTGGCACAGGTGTGGCGCGGCATGTTCAAGCGCGGCGCCATCAACTCCTTCAACCAAATCACCGTGGACGGCGACACCTCCACCAACGACACAGTGATCGGCTTGGCCTCGGGGCTGGCGGGCGGCCCAGGTGGGTGGGAGCCAGGGTGATCGTGTATTGGGGGGGCTAGGCGTGTGGGAGCCAGGGTGATCGCGTGGTTGAGGGGCTGGCAGGCGACACCATTACATGTGACACCACTGCATGCCGCAGCTGCCGTTCCTTCAGCGCCCCTCTTCCTGCGCACATGCCGCCCCCACCGAGCATGTATCCCGCACCACGCTTCTTGGTTTCCGTGCAGTGATCAGCGACCCCGCCTCGCCCGAGGCGCAGAAGCTGGAGGCCGCCGTCACAGCACTGCTGCAGGTGGGCTTGGGCTTGTGCTCAAGCCATGAATGCTGAGCAGCGATGCCAGTTTCTAGGGCTGCTGCTGCTGCTGGCTCAATCCCTGCTGGCCTCCATCCCCGCTTCATGTGAACAAGCCCTGCCCGCACCACACTGCCTCGCCGCCCTGCAGGGCCTGGCCAAGTCGATTGCGTGGGACGGCGAGGGCGCCACCGTGCTGATTGAGTGCGAGGTGCTGGGTGCTGAGGACGATGCAGCAGCCAACAAGGTGTGTAGCTGGGGCGGCGTGGTGCTACATGTCGTTGCATTGGGGCCTTGCGATGTGGAGTTGGCCGGAGTCTTGACTGGTCGCTTGCCTTACACCCACTTGTGCGGCCGTTCTTAGCAGGCTGCAATGCCCCGGGCCCTTCCACCCGCACCACCTCTCAGGTGGCCAAGAGCGTAGTGGGCTCCAGCCTGGCCAAGTCGGCCATCTTCGGGCATGACCCCAACTGGGGCCGCATCGCCGCCGCGGCAGGGTGAGCGCAGCGGGGCGGGCAGGTCACCCGCATGTGCCCAGGACACGCATGCCACGCTAAAGTGTATTCTCCGAGGCATTCCACCTGGTTGCCTGTACTCCACCTCATGCCAACCACCTCACGCCCCCCCTCCCCCTGCCTCCACTCCAACCCCGCCCGCCCGCCCCCTGCAGCTACTCGGGGGTGCAGTACAACCAGGACGCGGTACGCATCGTGCTGGGCGACATTGTGCTGATGGACAAGGGCCAGCCGCTGCCCTTTGACGAGAAGGCGGCCTCCGCCTACCTCAAGGGCCGGGCGGACGTGCACGGCACCGTCAACATCCAGGTGAGGTTGGTGTGTTGGAGCGCCAACCTACTACAAAGTGCACGTATGCAGCTGTTCCGACCTCAGCATTGCCCTGACGGCTGCATATAGTGATGCCCTGATGCATCACACCTCCTCAGAAGCACTCACCATGCGCCTCCCCGCCCACACGACAGGTTACGATCGGCGACGGGCCTGGCCGGGGCATGGCCTGGGGCTGCGACTTGTCCTACGAGTATGTCACCATTAACGCAACCTATACTACTTAGCTGGTCTTGCAATTTCCACTGCCTCTGCTCCGCGCCCGCCTTCCACCACCCCACGGTATTGCATGCATGTGCAACAGGCGGTGCATGTAGCAGACGCAAACAGAAGCACAGACATGCAGGGCAAGCTTGCAGGGCACGATGGGATGCATTCCAGATTCAAGGGCTGCGCGTCAGCCAAAGGGGAAGGTGGCCAAGAACGGCCTTGAAAGAATTGAGCCGCGGCTGCGGGCCGCAGGGTGCCGCCGCTGCCTAGTGCCTCAGCACGGTTGGAGCCAGGGCTCAGACTCGCTGCCGGTGCCAGCTGCTGCACAGTCGCACTGCACACCGCCTATTTTGCTTGGGCGGCGGCATAACGAACGACTTGATGGCCTTACGGCGCTCTGCCCATGTCACCTCTGCCCACCACTGGCCATGCAGCACGTGTCAGCCATCCATGCATGGTGCGCTTATGCCGACGTGCCGCATGAAATGCAAGGTTCATCTACCGGATATCGTCGATGCTGCACTCAGTGCAATTCATGCTTCAGGCAGCTACTGAAGTAGTTCGAAAGTTGCAGGCATTGCAAAGGAGCAGGCGTTGCAAAGGATCAAACAACGAGCGGCGCACTGCATGGCCGACCACGGCAACCTGGACAGCTTTTCTGTCCGCCACCGTGCGGTCTCAGGCGCCTCTGTGCGTCTTGAAAGCGCTGGAATGGCGGGCCGAAAGGTGCAGAAAGCCTGCTGGAGGCTGCACATCATATGAGCACGGTGCACCGCTGGCATACAAATGGCGAAGCTCCGGCAGGCCTGGGCACGTTCACACTACACTGTTGGTTTACACCACAGCGCGCTGCAGTGCTGCGGGTCGTTCAAGCCGTCGCTCGCGCACCACTCAAACAGCGCCTGCAGCGGGAGCCGGCGCACGCACGGTCAGGCGCTTGGGAAGGGCGACAGCGGTAGGTTGGGCGGCTCAAAGGCGGGCTGGCAGCCGCCGCCGCTGCTGCCGCCATCCGCCGACGGCTGCCTCGACAGCCCTGCAGTGCTGCCTTGACTTGTTCTCACACCCTCCAACTCTGCAATCTCCAGGCCGCCAACATGGCGGCCCGCAGTGGCGACGGCGCAGCACTGGAGGCGTCAGCAGCGACGACCGTGCTCATTGAAGCCGCCAGCTGCGCCATCTGCGGCGCCCTGTTTGACTGCCCCCTGCTACTGCGCAGCTGCGGGCACTCGTGTGAGTAGGGGGATTGTGAAGGTTTTGCGATCTCGCTCTGAATCCTGCACGCAATGGAAGTGGCAAGCCAATCCACACAGCCTCTCATCCGCCTGAGCAGCCACTGCCGGGCTGCTGCAGTCCAGGCGGGGTGGGGATCTTGCCCCTGCTGCAGCAGAACGAGGCGTGCGTCCCTGCCCATGTCCACCTGCATTCCACAACCCTTCTGCCTGCAGTCTGCAGTCGCTGCATCCGCGAGAACCTGGAGTTCCAGGAGCGCTCCGGGCCCCCCGCCTGCCCCAGCTGCCGGTGAGCTGGCACTGGGCTGGCTGCTGGGTGCTTCCGGGGATGGACTGAGCGTTGCTTCCGGGGATGGACTGAGCACAGCTTTGGCTTCCATGCTGGACGTCTTGCATGCGGAATGCATGGTCAATTCACTGCTGCAGTTGTACTGTCACCAACGCCTCGTTACCGCCCTCCTCTCCCCCTCCCCACCCGTACCTGCGGCAGGAAGGCGTGCGACGCTCGCGACCTGCTGCCCAACCTTGCGCTGCGCGAAGTGGTGGACAAGCTGGCGGCGGCCAGCCCTCTGATCACCAGCCTGATCCAGCAACAGCAGGAGGCAGCAGCAGCAGCTGTGGCGGCGGCCGAGCGACCCGCCTCGCCGCGGCGGCGCTCGGGCAAGCGCTCACGCTCAGAGGAAGGGCAGCAGGCGGCGCAGCAGGCGGCAGGGGCCAGGCATGGTGGCGGCGCGGCGGTAGATGCTGCGCGGCGGCGCACACGCTCTGCACCCGCAGATGGCGGCAGCTGCGAGGAAATTGACCTGGCAGGGGATAGCAGCAGCGAGGAGGCCGACAGTGATAGCTTCACCTCCAGCGGCAGCGATAGCGCCAGCTCAGATGCAGACTGGCAGCCCAAGCGGCGGCGCGGTGCGGCTTCGCGCTCACGTAGCAAAGAGGCAGCGGCGCCGGCCCCGCAGGAGCGGCGCGCGTCAGCAGCGGCGGCAGCAGAGGAGCCGCTGCCTTCGGGCTTTGTGCGCTGCCCGGTGTGCAGCAAGACGGTGCCGTCCTTCTACATCAACAGCCACGTGGACCAGTGCCTAGCGGGCGGCGGGGAGCCTGCGGCGGGGGCAGCACAGCAGGCGCAGCAGGCGCAGGGGCAGCAGGCGCAGCGTGGGGCGGCAGGGGCAGCGGCAGCAGGTCCGTTTGAGCCGCTGGCTGTCCCCGCCAAGCTGGTGCCCAACCTGGCCTCCGAGAAGAGCCTGCGCCAGCTGCTCAAGCGCTACAGCCTGCCCACAGACGGCAAGAAGAAGGTGGGCGGGCTGGGGGGTACCGGCTGTCGCTGCTGGTTGGTTGGGTCCGCACTCTGGGTTGCGCTCCCACCTGGGTCTCAGTAGGAACAGCTGGCGCTCAAGCTCCATCTCACTGTCACCTCCCACCCTGGTTGCAACCTTCCACAGGAGCTGCTAGAGCGGTACAGCCGGCTGCGCCTGGCGGTGGAGATGGCCAACGACAAGCAGGTGCGGGGCCGGGGGCGCTTGAGAGCATCCGTGCTGCTTGGAAGGTGGGGCGGCGGCGCTGTGCATTGGCTGTGCATGCGCAGCAGTGGCTGCGAAGACAGCCCGTCCTGCCCACCACCAGTCCTGCTCTCCTGCCCCTTCACATCTGCAGGAGCGCACCACGTACGCGCGGCTGGCCTCCCGGGTTATGCAGCAGGAGCGCAGCAAGGCGGCGGCCCACCTGCTGCTGCCTCCTACGGCGGGCAGGCGCACGCTGGCTGCCCCAGCGCCTGCCGCCGCTGCTGCTGCCGCAGCAGTGGAGGTGCAGCCTGTGGTGCGAGGCGCGGCAGCAGCGGCAGCAGCAGCAGCAGCTGGAGCGGCAAGCAGCGGTGACCCCAACTCGTGCTCGTCTGCACAGGCGCCAGTCACAGAGTTTGGCATGAGCTTCACGCAGCTGATAGCCGTCACCCGCGTGCGAGATGCCGCCCGGCGTGCCGCCCGAGCAGCGCAGCAGGAGCAGCAGGAGCAGCAGGCTGCAGCGGCAGATGAGGAGGGGCAGGAGGCAGACTCCCAGCCGCAGCAGGAGCAGGCACAGCAGCAGCAGACGCAGCAGCAGGAGCAGCAGCACGTGGGCAGTGGCAGCGGGGCGCTGGGGAGCGAGGAGGATGACGAGAGTGCCCGCCTGTGGGACGAAGAGCTGCCGCTGTCGCAGTCTCAGGAAGCGGAGTGGCAGCAGCGGCAGCAGCGCCACGCGGCGCGGCGGCGGCAGCAGGAGCAGCAGCTGCAACAGAAGGAGCAGCGGCCGCCCAACCACCGCCTGGCACAGTCCTCAGTGGCCTGCCTGCCGCCGGCAGCAGCCACCCCATTGCCGGACACGCTGTGAGGGTCCTGTGCACGGGCGCCTTGCACTGCGCTTTGTAACCGAGCGAAATGGCAGATGGGAAGGGCGTTGAATGTGCAATGGGCGGCTTGGCTGTGCCGAGTTATTTTGCTGCCATGCGTTTTGCTGCATTCCATTATGCCAAACAATACGCCTCTGCCCAACAGGAGGGAGCTGCCGCTTGATGTGGCATGCATTTGGCTTGCAAATGCTGCCAACCAGCATGGCTCATGCGTGCTCGCGGGATGCGGCGGCGCCACCTGACGCGGACAGGGGAGTCGGCCCATACCTTCGCCACGCACCTCCCGCACGTTCCGACGCAACGATGACGACACCGCAGCTGCGCCGGGCCGCTGCAACAGCCCAGAACGACAGTCCGCTCTCGGCCCACCGCCTGCAGGCACTGCCTCGCTTCACTGGATGCTTGATCAATGCGATAGTTTGTGACTGTGAATCTGGGCCAGCCTGTAGCTGCACACAGTCGGTGCCGCCGCGTCGCCGCCGCTACAGCCGCTACTCTGGTCTTCCGTGAAACAGCTTGGGTTGGTGCACCCCTGCTGCAGGATGCGGACCTGCTGGACGAACACGAGCAGGTGGAGGTGAGCGCTGCTGCACCACTCTTCAATATTGAACCCCATTGGCATGCAGCTCCGGTGGGCGGCAACTCGGCCAGTCTGCCGCTGCACCACCCCGGCAGTGCGACCCACGACTGGGCGGCCCATAGCATCTCCTGCTGCAGCCAGCCCACCGGCAGTCTGTGGCCCATCTTTCCTCGCCTCCCCCCACCAACCTGTCCACCCTGTTGCCGCAGCTGATTGAGCAGCTGGAGCGCGCGGCTGGCCGGCAGCGGCACTACTCCAAGGCCCTGCTGGCCTTCCTGGGCCTCTGTGTTGCAGTGCTCTACCTCTTCTTCGCGGCTTACCAGCTGCTGTGGCCGTGGCAGACGCCGCACCAGGCCCGGTTTGCGGGGCACCTGCGGCCGCTTGCGGTAGTGGCAGCCGACCTTGGGGGTGCAGCCACTGTACTGCTGGCCGTCTTAGCGGCGCTGTCCTATCCCGGCCACCAGGCGCGCGCCAACTGGCGGGCGCTGCTCTCGGCGGCTGCCTTCACTGCTTTGCTGCTCAGCTTGTTTTGGAGCGTGGCGATTGCGCGCGTCAGCTTTGCGCACGAAATACCGCTGGTGAGGCGGCTGGGGGCGGGACGGAGCAAGCAGGCGTGTGGAGGGCAGATGGCGTGTTGCGCTTGCCATTGCTGCGGTGTGTCCACATGTCCACCTTGGCAAGCTTGGTGGCTGGCACCGCAGCCACCGGCCCACCTCCGTCGCCCCAAACTGCACATCCCCCTCCATGCAGGCGGCCCTGTGGCGCACGCTCTTCCTGCCCATCGTACCACCCTCGTTTGTGCTGCTGCAAGCCCTTGCCATCAAGGTGATGCGGTCCACGGAAGCGAGCCTGGCCACGCTGCGGGCCGCCCGCTACGACTACAAGCGCGCGTGAGGGTGCAGCGTGGCTGCCCCGCGGCGCACCTGCATTGAGCCTGACAATCGGTCTGCGCCATTTTTGCTGCACCGCCTGTGCCTTGACCAGCATCCGTACTGTACCTGTGTACTGCCATGGCTGAACCTGCTGTAGAATGTTACATGGGTGTGGCAACCAATCGGACGATTTGGGATCAAATCGCAGCCCAGGCCATGCATGCAACGGGGGCAGTAGTGGGTCCAGGGGGCAATGGCAGAGTACAGGTGTGGAATGGCTGGATCAGAGAGGGGGGTCCTGGGAGTCGCAGAGGTGCATGCGCAGGGAAAAGAGGGGATGTACAACTGGCGCATATTGAAGTCTACAGGGCATGCATTCGCGTGGGCAAGGGCATCGTACTGTACAGATCAGAGGCGGCATGGCAGGGTGTATCAAGTGCCATGACCGCACAGCTGCTTAGTGAACTACCCGAGAGGGTGATGGAGTAGCCGCCCTTTATTGCGTGTTTCCTATCCTACAACTGTCCAAGCCGGCATGCGGTCATGGGGCTTGCGGACATGTGTCTTGGCAGAGCGCCTTACAGCGCACTCAGGCTGCTGGCCTCACAGCAGGCCCACCGCTGCGCGCACGTCGTCCGGCAGGTTTTGATGCAGCGTGCGGCAGTAGGCCTTGAGCTGGGCGGCCCCCTCCTCAAACGACTCGAGCACAAAGTAGCGCTGCTGGTAGCCGTCCCTGTGGGGAGGGCACAGGTCGCGGTGACCAGTGTGTGAGTGGCCAGGCAAGTCAGTATGTGGGGGATGGGTTTAGACCACCGCTGCATCACCCAAAGCCAGGTGCTCGAGTCCAACTGCCCTGCCGGCATAAAAGCTTGCCCAACAACAAGCTTGGTTATCCACGCACTTGTAGGACATGCGAGGCAGCGGGGCGGACACGTCCAGCGGCACCAGCTCCGCCTTGCCCGCCGCCATGTGCTGCAGCTCCCCAAACGACGACAGCACGCCGGCGCCAAAGGCCTTGACGTCGCCGCCCTCGCGCACCACGCCAAACTCGACCGTGTACCTGCGGGGAGGAAGGGTGATGGGATGAGGAGTTGGGGAAGCATGTGGGGCAGGCCGCAAGGGGGCAGGCACCACTGCAGAGAGCCGTGCCGCTGCTGCATGCCCCAGGCGCCCAGGCAAGTGGGACTCGTGGACCCGCCCCGCCAGGCCAGCTCACCAGTAGACCTTGGTCAGGTGCCAGATCTGCTTGTCGTCGGCTCCCAGCGAGGCGAGGCCGATTTGGTGCACCAGGTCCGCAAACGCTGGGTCCGCAAGCATGGGCACGTGGCCTGGGGGAGGGGTGTCAGGTGGGCAGGCGGGAGGGAGGGGGCGGTAAGTATGGGTGGGTGGGTGCGGAGGTGGGCTGGTGAGCAGCTGGGCTTCTCTCAAAAACCACAAAACGGACGCCACACAACGGACGCCACACAACGGACGCCACACATGCGCGGGAAGGGCTGCCAGGCCCAGCAGATACGTGCAGCTCAGCCACGAGGCTGCAGGACCACTACGCCTCACGCACCGATGAGCTCGTGCACAACATCTGGCTCTGGCGTGTAGCGTGGGCTCGAGTGGTGGCGCATGTACTGCGGGAGGTGGGCAGTGCAGGGTTGCCACGCGTGTGTGGTCAGGTTGGTTCCCATGCCAACTACGGCGCATGCAGCTTGTGCCTGCAGACACCCCGGAGAGCCGGTCGCCCCAGACCATCGTACCCCACCAGCCCGCCCTCTTGCCTGGGTCGAGTGGAAGGTGCCGAAGGCCAGGCCGTTCAGGAAGTCGCGGGGGTGGAGCTGCAAGGATGGGCCAGGTGGCAGGTGGTACCGTGAGGGGCATGGCCAGCAGGCAAGCCAGCGGTGAACAGTGCTGGTCAGCGCGACGCAGGCCAAGCCGCCCACGCAGACCCCCCTCCCTGCTCGCACCAGGCCGGCCACGGGTCGGATCTGGAAGCCGGTGGAGCGCTGCAGCACCGCGCTCAGGTCCTCCAGCTGCGGCACCTCGCTGGGGCTGAACCCAAACAGCGGCCAGCAGCGCAGGAACTGCGGGAGCGGGGCGCGGCAGCACAGGGGGATGCGAGTGGTGAGCCGAGTGGAGCAGGGCTTTTGGCACGCCCGCCCAGCCTGCACCGCCCTCCGCACAGCCAGCGTCCTCCGGCCCCAGCACTTGCCCCTGCACCCCACCTCTTTGCAGGCGTGCTGCGGGAACAGCTGCTGCAGCTCCGTAATCACGGTGCGCCACACATCCACCTCCTCAGCCGAGTACTCAATGCGCGGGATGGGCTGCCCGCTGTCCAGGGGCAGGTGGGCAGGCAGGCGTCAGGAACGGCAATAGCCAGCTCGCATGTTGTGCAGTGTAGCTGACGTCCTGGAGGCGCCAAGACCGCCAGCTGCTAACACAGTCAACGTTTGCCAACACAGCATGCCAGGCCAACGGCATGAAATGCAGCCCTGCCAGTCGTCGGTTGGCGCCCAGCGCGCAGTCACCAGCCCTTTTGGCTCACATGCGGTGCGTGCGCGCCAGATTGCAGATGTCGACCCGGCGCTGCTTGTACACGGCATCATGGAAGCCGGGGTGGTCCTGTGTGAGTGGGGGCGTTTTATGTGGTGTTGTTGAAAGGTCCCAACACGCTGCATGGGGTGGCACGGCACGCTACCTTCTGTTGGCTGGTGGTGCCCAGCACAGGGCAGCAGGTTGAGCCAGGCCGCACATGCAACCGGCAACAACGGCACAGGCTGCTCTTGACGGCCGCACCTCCGACAGGTCAGCGCTAAATCCCAAAATCTGCCCATTGTCCACCTGCGTGTTTTTTTGGGGGCGTATTTTTTCCATGTTTACCGGGGTGCCCGCCAAAAACCACAATGTGACCATGTCATGCCACACGCCCAGTGTTGAGCGGGGGTTTGCCCACTGGCCCCCAGTAGCCGCAGCATCGCATGACCACCAGCCACTGTGTAACATTGAAATGCCAGCTTGAGACACGGTAACGCACCTCCTCCAGGCTGCGGGGGATCTTGATGGGCGGCGGAGCCTGCGCCACGGGCGCCGGCGCCGGCGGCGGCGAGGGCGGC